>NEWO01000101.1:24508-154564 GCA_003013225.1 Phalaenopsis aphrodite
ATATATATATATATATATATATATATATATATATATATATATATATATATATATATATATATATATATATATATATATATATATATATAGGATTTCTCGCTAGAGCAACGACATCTCCGATAAAAAAGCCATCGACCTGATGAAGCAGAGCCCTTCTTTGGTTCTCTCTACAAGCTTTTAGCGGTGCTAAATGAATTTATAACTTTTTTATTTTAAAAATAAAATTATAATTTTACTTTTATTGTTTGAAATGACAAAAATTACTTCTTAAGGTTTTGTAAATGCTATTTAGTTTAATTAAATTGCTAACTAGTCAGTTTCTAAATTCTTTTCCTCAGCATTTCGATTAATCTCTACAAATGCCAAAAAAAATCCTTAAAAATTAATCGTTGATTCCATTTGATTCATTTGGTTGCTAATGATATAAATCTTAAATGTATCACTAGAAAGATTAAAATCCTATTTTTTAATGAAAACTATGAAAGACCGCGATAAACCCACCTGAGGCATCGGGATGCTCAGTGAAACGCTTGCGACATACAACCTGAGAAAAATCTGGAGGCTATCTGGTAATCAAACTCGACAACGACTCTACAAACTTCGAAAGCCGATCATGATTCCCACTCTCATTCACAGTTATGATAATACGGAGATCGCGTGCCGCGATCGCATTCTCAGCGTGCTCCTGAATAGCCGCTGCTGCTTGATTCCTGCCAGAAGCCCTTTTGAAAGAGCCGGCGGTGTCATTGGATGCACAATAAATGGAAAGACTTTTAGCTAGGAGGAGAGCAACAGAAGTTTCAACTCTTAAGAATTTGCAATAGCCGCCAACTTGAGTTAACGGGGGCTGGATATCTCCGAAATTGATTTTATAGCAATATAAATTTTTAAGGATTAGCACAATAATTAGTTACTAAAAGCTCGGATTATAATCATGAATCTGTTACCGATTCTTTGGGTCAGAAGTAGTTAGCGGATTATGGATCTTAAGCCAAATGTCCCGTTGAATATGCACTTGAGAACATCTGTATCACTTTTTAAACAAAACTTATCTTAGTAAATCTTAACTTGATATAACAAATTGCTTACTTTTTGTGTTTTTATTTTCTTTTATGTTACAGTTGTATTTTTAGTTATTTAAATATCTAAAGCTTTTGTAAACCAATTTCATTCACCATACTGGGAATCAAATCGAGAAAAAAATTCTATTAATTTTTTATTAAAAAAAAATCAAATTTTATATTCATCTTCTCTAATTATTTATAAAATAAATATTTCATTTTTTACTTGAGAGGTTAAGGAACTCGAGTCTTACGCAATATTCAAACCCAGGACCTTGATATCCTTCATTTTGTTTCAAACCAACGTGCTACGCATTCGAGCACAGTTTTATTATTTAATAATTATTTTAAAAAATTGATTGATTTAATTGTTTATTGAGTTGTGTGCAAGTAATGCAATAATGTTAATTTTGTGTCTTGCTGACTCTAATCCTTCTTGACTCAAGTATTTTTCTTATGGTGTTGGATTGAGCTCATATTAGATCACATTGGATTATTTAAGCTTAGCTATTATTGAATCCATCTTTGTACTTGAATTACAGCCAAGTAATGGAGTATCAGGAAGGAGAGAGAGTAATGGAAGAGAACAGAGCAGGTTGAGAAAGATTAGCGGGGATATTTAGTTGCTACAGGGAGCAGAAAATCTATTAGTATTTAATTTACATGAATTAATACAAGATGTTTACATTTAATTAAAAATATAAATTCACAAGATAATTCAAAACATCATGTTATTTTTCTTAGACTTTTCTGATCACAGGAAACCTACCAAAATTATTATTATTATTTTCAAGTGATATTTTGATTTACATAATTAAGATAAGCCAAAATGATCACCCTAACTTGAAAATTAGACCTATAAGCATAAAGATGTTCTCTGACCTTCGAAAAATCAGAGCATATTCCCTCTGTGATGAGGAAGGAACTTTAAAAATTTCAATCATGGTGAGCCTTCTTTAATCATGGAGAATTAAAATACCACAGAGGGTATTTAATTAATTAAAAATCATATGATTAACAAATAATTTTTATTTTTGCTCCACATTATTCTCCTCTGTTCACTGGTCAAGAGGATATTTTTCTTTTGTTTTTATAATTTTTCTATGGTAAGATGTGATTTTTTTAAAGCTCTAGTATTTAAATAAATCAGAAAATCTTGATTTATTTACTTATCCAGCTCACCGCCGTGCATCCTAGGTAGCTCTGAAACGCGCACGCGTCGCTTCGCCATTTGACGCCGCAAGCCATGTAGCCTCCACGTGGACCATGATTTATAAACCATATATTTGTTTGGCTTCATCAGGACTGTTCACTGCATAAATGCGCGATCGAACGACATCCATTCAACGTCCCCAAGTGACCTAACCCGTGAGCCGTTCTCACTAAAACCTTAAGATCTTCGTCTAGACTCAACCAAATCGCATGGGGTTTATTTCTAAAATTTCATCTACTCAAGACAAACCTATCTAAATGGTTAATCAACTATAAAATCAAGCCATTGCACATGGAGAGTTTAAATAAGCTCGAATTAGGGTTAGAGTTCAATACCTTTGTCTGAGAGGGGAGGCCTTAATCAGATGGCTGTGATAGCTTTGATTGGGTCTAACACAACTCTATTTGAAGTTCCATGCCTTGATGAATTGTCTAGGTATGAACTTGATCAAGGTGGATTTCAGATGTTGGTCTAGAGCTATGCTAGAAGCTATTTCAAAGGGGGCTTTTGTGGGGAATCAGTTTCTCTCACTGTGGGGATGGTGTGTGCACCATTAATTAAATATTGGTGCACTGTGGTGGAGTGGAGAGATCTGTCCTAGTGTTACGGCAAATTTCAGGGGAGAAATTGGCTCTAAGGGGATGCTATCAGTGGCTGAGAGCAAGGGGATTGCACTTGGGATTGTTTGGAGAAGCTCTGGTGAGATTTTGGCAGGGTTTCCTTAGGGTTCCAAGCACTCTCTTCCTTGGTAGTGGAGAAGTCCAGTTAAAGCCATGACTGCCTGGTGAAGCTCAAGGCTTGGATTTGGCTTCTCAAGCTTGTTGAGGTGGAGGAAAGAAAGGCTCCAATGGTTTATTTCTTTATATTAAATAGGGGAACTTGTCGGCAAATTTAAATGTTTCGCAGACCAAACAAATGTCATATATTCCTTAGTTTATTTGATCGAGTTTCATCCTCAAGTCTTGTGTTTACCCTTCGGGATAGAAACAGGGTTTGAGGTACAACGCTATTTTATTTAAACTATGAAAAATATGGAGTCAAATTGATTTCATATTTTTCTAAAGCTAAATATATATGTAAATTAAACATCCTTTCGAAGTGGGAGAGGGGATTTTGATTTCGGTGACCGACAGCTTCTTACGGGCAACTCGCCCCACCAAAAATACCGTCGGCAGTGTGCAGCAAGAAAATCTGCTAAAATTTGTCCCTTGATAGCATGATGGGGAATGAAAGTTATATCGAATTGCAACAAAATCATCGAACATCTTGCTAAACGTCCAGAGAGTGTTGGTTGGGTCATCAAATATTGCAACGAATTAACTTTTGGGCGGCGAAAATTGACGCTATATAATGCTTCTCAACAGGCGGATACATTATCTCTGTCGGTGTTAGGCGAAGACTCAAATAGTATAGTGTGTTTTCCTTACCCTCATCATTGACTTGAGCTAAGAGGGCTCCAAGAGAGTCATCTATGACAGCGGTATAAAGTATTAATGGTTTTCCTAAGATAGGGGCTGCCAAAATAGGAGGTGTCATTAAATATCGTTTAACGTTCTCAAAGGCCCACTAGAATTTCTCTTCCCAAACAAATCTGACATCCTTTTTAATTAATTCCGAGAAGGGCTGACACCTACCTGAGAAATTAGAAATAAAGTGTCTGAGATATGCCAACTTACCTTGGAAGGAACGTAGTTGTTTTAAGGTTTTGGGAGGAGGCAATTCCAAGATAGCTTTAATCTTATCCGAGTCGATCTCGATCCTCCAATGACAGACAAGGAATCTTAGAAATTTCTTGAAGGTAACGTAAAAGACATACGTTAAGGGATTCATCTTAAGGTCATATCATCGTAACCATTAGAACACGATCCTCAAGTCGTACAAATGGTCTGTTTTTTGTTTAATTTTGATGACCAAATCATCTATGTGACATTCCACTTGATTGTGAATTAGAACATCAAAAATCATTGTCATAGCTCGTTGGTATGTCGCTCCTGTGAGGAATTCTTTGAGAGATTGTAGGAGTGGAGGGAAAGTGAGAGATTTCTTCCTCCTTGCTACATCGAAGAGGAATTCTGTGTGCTGTAAAGAAACGAAGAGATTCAGAGGAACTTTGAGGAGTGTTCTTTGGGAGAAATTAAAGATAAGTTATTTACTTTTTTTAGTTTGTATGACTTTGACTTTATATATGAATTCCGAGTTTTGTTGGGTTTTCCCCATGAGATCTGAGTAGTTTTCTTTGTCTTTCTCCATGTCTCAAAATTTGTGAAATTGTGATTTGAATTGGTGAAGCCATGAAAATGTTTAAGAAATTGTGATGATCTTTTCACTTCGATCTTAATTTACTTTCAATCTGGCCAATTAATTTGTTAAAATATGTTGAGTTTTACAACTAAAGTGAAGATTACATCCAAGATTTAGGGACGTCAAAGCCCTTGGAAGTTAGGTGCAAATAAATAGGAAAATAATATTATCGGGCATAGAATTGGTGATTTTAGAGTGATAGACTAAAATCCTCAATTCGGTCTAATCGTTTGGGTGTGGAAGTGTAGATGTTAGCCCTCAGGTGAGGGGAACGTGGGAGGTCCAAAGTGAGAGTCCGTATCCTCCCAGCCTAGCCGCAGATTCAGTAAACAAGGATAGGATTAGTCAATGTTTTTTATGTTTGGACCAAAAGGTAAAGAATAGGTATGCTCCTATTTGGCACAATATAAATCGAACTAATTCTCTTTATCCATTCATTATAATTTCTTGACAAGGAGAAGGATGATTTTATATATGTTGAATACCACAATTAAACCCTCCTTAGTATCATTAGTTATTTAATAGTTATTAAAATTATCTATTTATTTCAATTCCCTATTAGTGACAGATAAGCAAATTGAACTACATTATTGTGATTAAAGTGTTGCGTTTCTAAAATCTTAGTTTGCAGTTCTAAACCACTCCCTGTGGGATCGATATCTAGGACTCCATTAGAGCCCTATATTACTTGAGCGATACGTATACTTGTGTTGATAAGTGTGATTTTACAATTATTGTATATTTAATATGTCCATATTTATCTTGTATTTTAAGCATATATAAAGTCGCTGGTCAAGTTTTTGACGCCGTTGTCGGGGAGTGATTAAGTGAGTGAGTCAAATCACGATTAGAGTAACGAAGAAATTAGGATAATTAGAAAAGTTTTTACTTGATTTGCAACTTACTTTTATATTTAGTTAATTACATTACTGAGTACTGATTTCAAATTGTATGCGTAAATTTGGACATGAAAATCTTATACCCTACGATTCCGAATTAGAACGCACTTTTAGAAGGATTAAAAGATTAAGAAGAGAACCTATAAATTTTGATACAATGGAAAATAACCTGAACAATCAAGGAATAGAGAATGAACACCAACCTAGACCCCTAAGAAATTATGCAAATCCTACAGCAGATGACCTTAAATGCTATTAATAGATCCAACAAAACTTATTCGAACTATTATAACCTAGGTTGGAAGAATCATCCAAATTTTAATTGGAATAACAGTTCTTCTACAAATCAACAGTGGGCAAACAACCCAGTGAACCCATTAGAAAATTCATCCAACCAAGGAAATATTAACTATATACCTTCTTATCCTCCAGGATTTAACAGTAATACTCAAATTAAGGAGAAGAAGTTGTCTATGGAAGAGCTGATATTAAACATGGGTCAATAATTGCAGAATCAAGGAAATTAATTACAAATTCAAGGAAATCCATTAGAAAATCAAGGAACTCCTATTAAGAAAATTGAAAACCAATTATGGCATATCGCTACTATGCTTAGTAACCGAACAATAGGAACTTTTCCTGATATTGTGGTACTAAATCGTAAAGATCAAGGAAAAGAACAAATCAAAGCGATACAATTGGAAACAAGGGTGCAAAAAGAAATAAAAACTGAAAAAGAGAAAGTGGATACCGAAAAAGAAAAGGATCATGAATACCATTTACACCAATGAAAATTACTGTGGAGAAAGCTCCACCACCGTTTCCTCAAAGATTGAAGGAACACGAACAGAATAAACAATTTTCCAAATTTTTAGAAATTCTTAAGAAATTAACATTAAATATTCCCTTCGTAGAAGCTTTAGAGCAAATGCCCAATTATGTGAAATTTATGAAAGATATTCTGAAAAAGAAAAGGAAGTTCACGGATAATGAAATTGTTGCACTTAGCAAAAAGTGTAGTGCAATTATTTAGAAAAAGCTTCCTGAAAAATTAAAAGATCCTGACAGTTTCACTATACCGTGTGTTATCGGTGAAAAATTGTATGGAAGAGCATTATGTGATTTGGGAGCCAGCATTAATCTTATGCCTCTATCAATTTTCAAAAGATTAGGATTAGGAGAAGTCTCACCTACTTCTGTAACTCTATAGTTAGCGGATCGTTCAGTTACATATCCTAAGGGAGTTATAGAAGATGTGTTAGTGAAAGTGGATAATTTATATTTCTTGTGGATTTCATTATTTTAGATATGGAGGAAGATAAAGAAATACCTATCATTTTAGGGAGACCGATTTTAGCTACTGAAAAAGCTATGATAGATGTTCAAAAAAGAGAATTAACTATGGGAGTTAATGATCAAGAAGTGACTTTTAACATTGCGAAATCTGTGAAATACCCTGCTGTTGAAAAACATAATAAATGTTTTGCCATGGAAATTATTGAACATCTACTGAACGATCATTTTAAAGAACATTTTGAAGATAAAAAGCATTTTGAAGAAGAAGAACATTTTTTAGAGAAGGAACAAATTGAAAAGAATGACGAAGTTATTTTGGGCGAATTAGAAAATGAAGAATTAGATTATGTTCAGGAAAGATTTGAGATGTTGGATATTACGGAAAATACTGATAAAAATCTATTTCCATCAATTATAAAACCACCTGAACTTGAGATGAAAGTATTTCCTAGCCACTTCAAGTATGTATTTTTAGGAGACTCATCTACATTACCTGTTATTATATCTTCAGAATTAAATGATCTGCATAAGCAAAGACTGTTAGATACATTAAAAAGATATAAGAAATCTTTTGGTTGGACCTTTGCTGATATTAAGGGAATCAGTCCTTCAATCTTTATGCACAGAATCATATTAGATGAACAATATAAACCAAAAGTTGATCCACAAAGGAGATTAAATCCAATGATGAAAGAAGTAGTTAAGAAGTAAATTTTGAAATGGTCAGACATTGGAATTATATATCATATTTCAGATAGTGCGTGGGTAATCCAATTCATTGTGTTCCTAAGAAAGGAGGAGTGACTGTTGAAAAAAAATAAAATAATGAATTAATACCTATCAGACAAGTTACTGGGTGGCGTATTTGCATTGATTATAGAAAATTAAATACTGCCACCAGGAAAGATCACTTCCCTTTACCCTTTTTAGATCAAATAGTGGATAGACTTGCTGAGCACACATATTTTTGCCTTTTAGATGGATATACTGGTTACCATCAAATTCCTATTGCTCCTGAGGATCAAGAAAAGGCAACATTTACTAGTCCTTTTGGAACTTTTGCTTTTCGAAGAATGCCTTTCGGATTATGTAATGCACCTGCAACATTCCAAAGATGTATGATGTCCATATTTAGTAAGTTAATTGATGATGGATTAGAAGTATTTATGGATGATTTCTCTGTATTTGGAACATCATTTGACACATGCTTAAATTAGCTTGAAATGTTTTAGAGTTATGTGAAAGAACTAATTTGGTTCTAAATTAGGAGAAATGTCAATTTATGGTTGCAAGAGGAATTATGTTAGGGCATAAAATTTCGGAAGATGGTATGGAAGCAGACCCTGCAAAAATTCAAGTTATATCTAAATTAACACCTCCTACTATTGTAAGAGAAGTTAGGAGTTTTCTTGGACATGTTGGATTTTACAGGTATTTTATTAAAGATTTTTCAAAAATTACTAAACCTCTATGCTAACTTTTAGAAAAGGACAAGAAATTTGAATTTACTAAAAACTGTTTAAATGCCTCTGAGCTATTAAAGGAAAAATTAATCACAGCCTCTATTATAATTTCACCTAACTGGGAGAAACCATTTGAACTGATGTGTGATGCTAGTAATTATGCTATTGGAGCTATTCTTGGACAAATATATGAAAAGATTTTTAAAGTTATATACTACGCTAGTAAAACTCTTAATGATGCACAATTTAATTATACTATTACTGAAAAAGAGTTACTAGCAATTGTGTATGCTTTAGAGAAATTCAGATCTAATTTAATTGGAACTAAATGTGTTGTGCATACTGTTCACTCTGCTATTAAATATCTGATGCAAAAGAAGGATGCTAAACCAAGGTTGATTAGATGGATAATTTTGATGCAAGAATTTGATCTTGTGGTTATTGATAGAAAGGGAACTAATAATCAAATTGCTGATCATTTGTCAAGATTAGAAAATCAAGAATTATCCGACACTGAAAATGAAATTACAGACATTTTCCCTGATGAACAACTTTATAATATTAATGAATGGAAAGTACCATGGTATGCTGATATTGTTAACTATATTGTAAGTGATATTTTGCCACCTATGCTGACATTGCAACAATAAAGAAAATTCATTCATGATGCAAAAGCATATTTTTGGATGAGCCTTATTTATATAAACAATGTAAGAATCTTATTATGAGAAGATATGTACCTTATGAAGAAACTAAGCTGATCATTCAGAAATGTCATGATTCTGAATTTGGAGGACATTTTGGGATTGATAAAAGTGCTTACAAAATTTTACAAGTTAGATTTTATTTGCCTACTATCTTTAGAGATGTTTATTGATACATAAAAACTTGTGATCGATGTCAACGAGTATGCAATATATCTAGATGAAATGAAATGACTCTGAATTTCATGTTAGAAGTTTAGATCTTTGACGTTTGAGGATTAGATTTTATGGGACAATTTATTCCTTCATTTAGGAACTTATATATATTAATTGCAGTAGACTACGTTTCTAAGTGGATTGAAGCACAAGGTTTACCTCGTTGTGATGCTAAAAGTGTTTCAAGATTTTTAATAAAAAATATTGTCACTGGATACGGAATGCCTAGAATGATTATCACTAACGGAGGATCCCATTTTAGAAATAAGTACATTCAGAGATTGACAGAAAAATTTAATATTATTCATAGAATCTCTACTGCCTATCATCCTCAAACCAGTGGGTTAGCTGAAGTTTCTAATAGAGAGATTAAATAAATACTTGAAAAGACTGTAAACTAATGTAGAATAAATTGGTCTACTAGATTGGATACCGCATTATGGGCTTACAAGACTGCTTATAAAACTCCTATTAGAATGACTCCTTACAGACTGGCTTTTGGAAAGACTTGTCACTTACCAGTAGAAGTGGAGCATAAAGCATATTGGTCTATTAAATAATTCAATTATAATTTGAAAGATGCTGGTAATAAGAGATTGTTACAATGAGTCTTATGTTAACGACAAAATTTATTAGGAAAAATTAAAATTATGGCATGATCGGAAGATAAACCAAAAGAACATTGAACCAGGATAAGAAGTTTTTCTTTACAACACTAGGCTAAAGTTATTTCCTGGAAAATTGAAGTCTCGTTGGTTAGGACCCTTTACTGTGACTCAAGTTTATACTTACGGAGCTGTTTAAATTGAAGATCAGAAGACGGGAAATAGATTTAAAATAAATGGACACAGATTAAAACCATATTATGAGGGTAAAAGACCAAATATTAAAGATGTTTTAATGATCAGTCAACATGAATGACACATAAATAGGTCTAGCAGACAACGTTTAACCAAGCGCTTTATGGTAGGCAACCCATGTTTATCTTTATTTTTATCGTGACTATAGTAGTTTTTATTTGAAATTATCATTAGTTTGTGGTAGTATTAAACTCTACTATTTTTATTTACCCTTGAAACAACTTAAGAATTGGATCCATGATGAAAAAATGGAACACATTCGGACCAGAGCGAAATTATGCAAATTTTTCCTTGGGCACCGACGGCGCCCTCGATGCCACTGGCGGTGGGTTTTTCCTGAGAATTCTGACAAAATTAATACAGAGGCTCGCCGACAGCGCCATCTACTCCGCTGACGGTGAGACCGGCGAATTGACAATTATGTGGGTTTAAATGGCGGTTTTTAGCTGTTTTTGGGCGGGAATTGTCTTTTTAAACTCAAAAATTTGATTTCTAGTTCATATTTTCCCTCCAAAAATGAAGTGAAACTCCACCAATTTCATTCCTATGGCGTCCAATTCCCTTGATAATCCCAGAATGTGAGTTTTCAATCGACAAAAATTATTTGGTGTGGAAGCGCAACAAATCTTCAACAAGCTGTTGACGAAGAAAAGATTAATCAAAGAACGAGAATTCATAAATTGTGGATTGAATAATCTCACGATGGATATTGAAGAAATAATAGTGCGGCAAAGATGGGAAGTTTTGTGCAACACTACTGCCGCCGTGGTGGTTCCTGTGGTGAAAGAATTTTATGTAAATTTGCATGGAATCATGAGGAAGATGGATCACTTTCACTCCTGTACAGATCAACGAATAATATATGATAGAGAATGTTCATGTCTGCCACTATTCCAATTTCGTCCCAACGAGAAACCAGATGATTGAGATTTACCAATATTCAACGGACCAAACTGACGATTGGGAAATAAGAGAAAATGGGTATGTTAATTTTCTTGCAACACTCCTGAATCACGTTTCAAAACATTGACACTTTTTCATTTCTGCGAAACTGTTACCGACAATGAAGATCGGTAAAGTTTCTAAAGAAAGTGTCATTTTGAATTACTGCATCTAAAGGGGACTGCCGATCGACATTGGATCTATAATTGTGAAGTCGGTTTTGGGCCTGATCGTTCATGGATCAACTTATGGGCTTGGACACCCCTCCACAATTTTTTCACTTTCCAGTCAGTTCCAAGTGTCCTATCAAAATTGGGAAAAAGTACTGCTATCTTGGAAGCCTTTGGATCCAACTGAAAGATTTCCAGTTTTTTAAGATGAAAATGACATGGCAATTATAGTTGATCAAGAGTCTCAGAATTCACTGCCAGTTCAACCTCGCCCCTGATAAGTATCTTGTGATCCTACGCTGAATCAAGAAATTGAAAAAGGAGGTACAAAATGTCTTGAATGCGATTAATAATATCTTTGATTTCCTTGATCATATAGACTGGAGGATGAAGGAACATTTCTAGCACTCTAGACATTTAGAAGATAGCTTGATATGATTGATGAGGAGGACGAAATATATAGAGGAGGATTCTACTGAAGAATTTCCATTCCGACCCTTCTACAACCTCTTCGTTCATGTGCAATCAATGGGTGATCTCAGAGGAGAATCGAGTACCAAGTCTGAAGATTACTAGATTTATATTTCTACCTATCTGTCTATCTATGTATTTTGATTTGAACTTTGTATTTGCTTCACTTTAGAATTATGCTTTTAGATCTCTGTATATTTGAGACTAAGCATCGGATGTTTTTGTTTTCAGCATTTTGAGTGTTGTGGCTTGGATTGCGACACTGAATTAATGTATTGAGGTTGAGAAAATACCAAACATAGGTGTGTTATGTAACGTATATTGTACCCCTTGGAATTTATATATAAATGTGATGTTTTGTGTTATGAAAGTTTATATGCGCTAAGTTTGGATTGCGACGCTGAATTAATGTATTGAGGTTGAGAAAATACCAAACTTATGTGTGTTATGTAACATATATTGTACCCCTTGGAATTTATATATAAATATGATGTTTTGTGTTGTAATAGTTTATATGTGCTAAGTACATCATTTATTCACTTAAAATTATGTCTATAAGGATTAAACGGATGTCGTTTAGGCTTGGAATTGATCGAAATTGCAAAAATCCAAAGTTTGGACAAAATCAGGAAAGCCCGACGACGGCGTCCTCGACGCCGCCGATGGAGAGATTTTCCTAAGATTTAGGATTTTAATTCCAATAGAGCATGCCGATGGCGCCATCCACCCTGCTGACGGCGAGTTCACAAAAAACGCCTTTAACCACGATTTTGACCAATCAACCACCACTATTCATCATCAAATTCCTCCTAAAAACACCACTTTCGACCTAGGGCTTGAAAGATCTTAGATTGGGAGGCAATTTTAAGGCTTTTTTACATCGGATTTGATCATCTTTAGGAAAGAGCTTCACTCCAAGCTAAAAATATTTGATTTCCACCATGGATTTCTTCCACATTGAGGAGATCCAAAAAATTTGAGAATGTGAAGAAAATTTGGGAAGAAATTCATGGATCTTAATGTTGAACTCTTAGAATTACTATTGGAAGCCATGATTTGCATATTTGAAGTAATTTTTAGAATTTTTCTATAATTTAATTAGATTGAAATGGCTTCATGACAAAAGAGAAGAGTTGAGTTCAACAAGTCTCGCTTCGTTAATGCGATGGCTCAAACAAAATTTACATCCATATTTAAAGGAAAGAAGTGCATACAAGATCGAGTTTTTGAAAGTCCGAGAGGAGAAATCAAACGATTTATAACGAGCGGAGGTGAGAAAACTTTTGTTACACCACCAATAAAGCTGATGCAAATGTTGTGAAGGAGTTCTACGCCAATGTGATTTATTCTTATGACGGAATCGTTCAAGTGCATGGATTTCCTGTTGAGTTTACTGCTGCCTGCATCAATACTTTTAATGAAGTCCCGGACTCTTATAGCTGCCACTATGAATTCTTTACTACAATGGAAGGCCCCCTCAATGATGTGATCAACTTTCTCACTGATGGGCAAGGAACATGGAAGATAAAGCAGCGAGAACGGTAAATTTTTCTGCTTCCATGCTGAATGCCACCTCTAAGGCGTGGCACTATTTCATTTCATATTTTCTGTTATCGACCTATCACCATGGTGAGGTAACTAGAGATAGAGCTATTCTGAATTTTTGTATTCAGAATAGTAGAACTATAAATGTGGGGAGAATAATTCTTAAGAATATATTGACTACGGCGAGGAGTGAGATTAGTGGAGATCTAGGACATCCTGGACTTATTTATACAATTTGCAAACTTACTGGAGTAGAATTTGGAGATGAAGAATGGGTTTGTCCTATGAAACCCATTAGTAAAGCTAATTTGAAGACTTATGAATCCCATGAGAAATTGAGAACTTGGAGTAGAAGTCAAGAACCTTCTACTAGTAGAGATGTCCTCTCTACAAGTTATGTCCTTCCACCTTCTAGTTCCCCTACCCTCTTTGATTTGATGAATGACATGACCTTGCAGCGGAAGAGCATAGAATTGATAAATGAAAGGATTGGAGGTTTAGAACGTCGACATGATTAAGATAGTGAGTACCTGTAGAGGTATTCAAATTTTGAGGTAGCCTATTATGAAGCTCAGGCCCGACACTACAGAGGTGAGCCTAATTTTACGTTTCCTGAATGCCCCCGATATACTCAGTATCAACCCAATCCGCCTGCTGATCAAGGCAATGAAGATATAGCTTGGGATTTTGATATTGAATGAAATTGATGTACTTGTGTTTGTATTTTTATTTTATGTAATCTTTTTGTAATAGAAATGGATGTTTGGACTTTCATTTTTAGTAGTACGTTGTACTTGGATTATTTTAAGTTTTGTTATAAAGTTAGTGTTATAATTAAAGGTGCATGTGTGGTTTAATAGATGTTGAGTAGTATTGTGGATGGTAATGTAATGTGATTTTTATTTTCGCATTTCAATTTTAATTGTTTTGTTTAGTATTGTGGTTGTATTAGGAAATGTTGTGCTTGTTTTAGTTTTATACTTATTTCAAAATTTCATTACCCAGAAATTCCTCTAATGATTTATATGTGTAGAAAGCTCCTAATATTACAGACCAGGTGAAGTAATAATTTGAGAAGACCTGCAGAAATTTCAGAATGATCAAAATGCCTACAATACCAAGACATGATTTATATTTATAGTTTTTCTTTCTATGTGTATTATTTCATATTTAAAAATGTAAGTTTGGTGGAGGGAAGAAAAAGATTAACTATTAAATGTCCTCTATTTCACTATTTTCAAAAATTATTTATAAGATTTCATGTAGTTAATTTAATTCAGGTAACTATATTTTTGTAACTATTTAAATATTATGCTAGATTTAAAGAAATATTTTTGTAATGAAAACTAATTTTTGTAACTTAAGATATTTAGTATAAGAGGATAAGATTATAGTTAACTATTTAAAGTAAAGGAAACTATATTTTGAAGTATTAAGAATCTGGAAATTCATTTGAGAAGAAAAGATTGGGGCTCAATGATGTAAAAACTATGAAATATTTATAAGGTAAAGAAATGCTTTGAGTTTCAAATTTAGGGAAGTAAAAGTGAAGTTTAAAATCATTAAAGGCTATCCAGATATAGTAATCCTCACTTGAGAAAGGAAAAAGAAAGGAATGAAAACAATCCCTGAAATGAAAAGAAAAATATATAGGATTGAAAACAATCCAAATGAAAAAGAGAAAAGAAAGAAAAAAAAATTATGGAAGTGAGGAGAGTTTGAGGATATGCCTAATCAAAAATTGGCTTCACTGAACCTACCTAAAGGGAAAATTTAAATACATTCCTGAACTTATATTTATGGAATAGGTATTTTACTCATGAAATTCCGCAAGGATGTGAAGAGAATTAGTGTAGGTAAGGATAGTCGTGCTACGCGAGCAAAGAGTAAGAGACCTCGAAATAAAGAGAAACAACTTAATAGATTTATTTTCTTTTCATGTTGTCTTTATCACATTTAATTATCAAAATATATTTTTAAAAATTATTTTTTTTTGTTTGTTGGTTGAATTTTTTTTAAAAAAAGTATTTTATTATTATGAAGTTTAATTATTTTGTTCTTCGTTCAATGTTTCGAACCAACATATGGTTCTGTGAATTTTATCCATCACACAAAAGGGCAATTGAAATAACCTTCCCTAGCCCTCTAGTATATCCAACGTATGGTTCGGAGAAGAATCTGGTGTACTGCTCCAAGCCCTTTAGTATATTAATGAATCTTCCCTAAACTTCTTCATAGAATTCAGACTCTGACCAAAGGAAAATATGTTGAGATTTTCATACCTATTTTATACTGTTTCTAATGATATTGCACTTTAAGAAAGGTATTTTTGATGTTTTGTTGCAGGAATGATGCATTAGGGTCATTGGAGCAAAAAGATGCAAAAAGGAGCAAATTTGGAGCGAAAAGAACCAAAATGTGGAGATTTGAACTAGGCCACCGACGGCGCCCTTGACCCCACCGACGGCGCCCGGTTTTTCTCGAGACTACAAGACAAAATTCTTCATAAGCCTGCCGACGGTGCCCTTGAGGCCGCCGACGGCAAGATCAACGGTTATGCCTACTCAAGCTTCGGATAAGGCCAAAATTTGAAGGAATGCTTAGGCAATTCTTGGGAAAGCTCATCCACAACTTTAAAAGAAGATTTTGGCCTAAAATTGAGAAGAGTCTAGAGGCCCTGAAGGTTAGAGAGGTTCCATTAATGTATAGACTTTCCAATAGAGTGTAAGAATTGTGAGGAATTCTTCGAGAGATTGTAAGAGCGGAGAGAAAGTGAGAGATTTCTTCCTCCTTGCTACTTCGAAGAGGATTTCTGTGTGTTGTAAAGAAAGAAAGAGATTTAGAGGAACTTCGAGGAGTGTTCTTAGGGAGAAATTAGAGATAAGTTATTTACTTGTTATAGTTTGTATGACTTTGATTTTATATATGAATTTCGAGTTTTGTTGTGTTTTCCCCATAAGATCTGACTAATTTTCTCTGTCTTTCTCCTTGTCTCGAAATTTGTGAAATGATGATTTGAATCGGTGAAGCCATGAAAATATTTAAGAAATTGTGATGATCTTTTCACTTTGATCTTAATTTAATTTCATTCTGGCCAACTGATTTTTTAAAAAATGTTGAGTTTTACAACAAAAGTTAAGATTACAACCAAGATTCAGGGAGGTCAAAGCCCTTGGAAGTTGGGTGCAAATAAATAGAGAAATAATATTATCAAGCGTAGAATTGGAGATTTTAGAGTGACAGACTAAAATCCCCAATTCAGTCCTATCATTTGGGTGTTGAAGTGTGGATGTTAGCCCTCAGGCGAGGTGAACTTGGGAACTCCGAAGTGAGAGCCGGTATCCTCTCAGCCTAGCCGCAGATTCAGTAAACAAGCCTAGGATTAGTCAATGTTCTTTATGTTTGGACCAAAGGGTAAAGAATAGGTATGCTCCTATTTGTCCCAATATAAATTGAACTAATTCTCTTTATCCATTCAGTATAATTTCTTGACAAGGAGAAGGATGCTTTCATTTATATTGAATATCACAATTAAACCCTCCTTAGTATCATTAGTTACTTAATAGTTATTAAAATTATCTATTTATTTCAATTGCCTATTAGTGACAAATAAGCAAATTGAACGTCGTTGTTGTGATTAAAGTCTTGCTTTTCTAAAGTCTTTGTCCTTAATTCTAAACAACTCTATGTGGGATCGATATCTAGGACTCCATTAGAGCCCTATATTACTTGAGCGATACGTATACTTGCGTTGATAAGTGTGACTTTACAATTATTGAATATTTATTACGTCCATATTTATCTTGTAATTTAAGCATATTTAAAGTCGCCGGTCAGACTCTCTTTTCTTTACATTAATCAATTTTTCAAATTCTATCATAGTGATCAATGGTGGCTGTCGAGGGCGCTCTCTCTTTTCAATATCAGCGGGAATCGAAGCTGGTGTTGCCTCTATCTCCAGCAAAATATATGACTCCCCCATAGGGTGATCAGTACTCTGAAATCCATCATCAGTGGATGCGTTCTCCTCTGGAGTACTGTAAAGCCCTAGGTGGAGGACGTTACAGTCCGTACATTCCATAAATGCCCCTGTAGCTGGTGTCTGTGTAGGAATCTCGGCATTGGATGTCGAGCGGGCAAACTGTACAAAGATGATCTAAGGCTCCTAGTATCTATGGCTCTGTAGCGAACTCAAACACATCCTCTATGGTATGCAAGCCGGAAGAGGTCTCTCTCGTGCCTGAACCAAAGATTTTCTGCCTCCTTCTGACGTCTTCTCTCTTCGCGTAGGAAAGCTCTATGCTTTATGTGATTGGCATTTCTGCGTTGAGTTATTCGTAGCGATGCATTTAGTAATCTTTCATCATTAGGAGTGACTAGGCCCCCGATTGGTGTAGTTATAATTGACGGCATGCGGCTAGTCCCCTCCATCAAGTCTTGTTGTACTATCACTTTCTTCCCCTTTAGTGAGGAATTCTCCCTCTTACTGATCTTTACCAGTGACAGTAGTCCTTTTTTTCCTGATGGCTAACCACAACCATTAGGGGACCCTCATAGTTCATGTCAACTTGACTGAAGTCCAAATTAAATTCTATGGTGTCGTCCTGCAGTGCCCCTTCCTTGTTAAGTGTGAGGTATCAGCCATCTTTAAAAGAAAAAAATAGCCTCTATCTTGACATTCTCTCTGCAGACAATAGAAAAAACATTAGCGTGCTAAAATTTAGCAGGAACAAGAACAAAACAAAGTGTTTATTAAAGAAAATATTATGTTATATTGGTAAGAAAATCATTTATTTATATTTTGCTTAATTTTTTAAAATATCGAACTTAAAAGTAAAAAGAAGAAAATCGAAGTATGTAACTTCAAAAGTTTTCATTTTATTGAGGTTAATTTTATTACAAAATATTTTTCCTTGGACCCGGTCACAGACGTTTGGCTAAATAAATAACCCAGAATAATCAAAATTTTGAAATTTTAATTCAAGCAATGTCCAGTTGCGTGGTATTTCATTAAGTATCGTCCGTTGATTGGCAACTTAGGTTTTCACCTCAGAAATCTACTAGTTGGTATGCTCCTCTTGAGTAGATCATTTCTACGATAAATGGCCCCTCCCAAGTTGGCTCAAATTCTCCACCTATCTTGCGGCGTGCAAGAATAGGCCTTTTGAGCACATGTACGAGATCACCAATTTTGAATGTCCTTGGGCGAACCAATTTGTTATGAGCTTGTATCATTTTTGCCTGGTAAAGTTCCAAATGTTGTTTTGCTTATAGTCTTTTGGCTTTAAGACTTTCCAATTTTTCAAGTCTGAGTTTGTACATTCTTCTATTGTAAGATGATTGGCAACAACTATTCTAAGAGACGACATCTGGACTTCTAGTGGTAGGTTGGCCTCGAATCCGTACATGAGCATGTAGTGTGTACACTGAGTGGGAGTTCTGAACATTATCCGGAAGGCCTACAAAGCTTCTACCAATCTGCTATGCCAATATATTTTATTTTCATCTAGTTTCTTCTTCAAAATCTGTACCAGTGCCTTGTTGAAGGCTTCGACAAAGACAGTTTCCCTGGGATAGTAAATTATAGAGTACCTCTAGTCTATCCCATGTCGTTTGAAAAAATTGTTGATTTTTGTGCTTTTGAAGGTTGCCCCACTGTCGGAGATTATTCTGCGTGGAACTCCAAAACAGTAGATGACTTGGCTTTTGAAAAATTAAAGGACGTGTTGTGCTGTAACCTCTCATAACAGCACTACCTCTTCCCATTTGGAAAAGTAATTTGTAGCGGTAAGTATAAACATGTGTCCTTTGGAAGACGGAGGGTCTATCAGACCAATTATGTCCGTGCCCCAACACTCGAAGGGCCACAAGGCAACTGTTGGGTGTAGCACATTTGGAGGTTGGTGCAAGACCGCCCCATGCACTTGGCACTGGTGACATCTTCTAGCTGTATCCATGCACTCAGACATCATTGCTAACCAATAATATCAAAGTCGCTTGATCTTCATTTTCATCTTTGCCCCTGACAGGTTAGTGCCACACAATCCGGCATGTACCTCTTTGACAATATTTTGGGCTTCGCTCTGCTCAAACAAAATAGTCACATCTAATTGAATGATCTTCAGTAGAGAACTTCACCGATTAAAACATATGACATAGCACTTTTTGTGATGTGATACGCTGCTGACTTGTCTTCTGGCAACTTTCCAGTCTGTAAATATTCTATAAATGGCTTATGCTAATCTTTGTTGATATCAGCAACCACAATCATCATTTCTTCTTCTTTTCCAAGCTTGCGTAGATTTTCAAAGTCAATTGGAGACAAAACCTGTCGTCCTTGTACCGTAATGTCATTGGAATCCTCCAAGGGACATGCTAATTCTTTTGCAAGTTTTGCTAGAGCATCAGCCTGGGCATTATCTCCCTGAGGAATCTGGTAGAAAGTTACATTGGAGATCTGTTCCAGTAGCTTCATCGTGTACCAATGGTACTCTACTTACCTTGGCTTCAAAATCTTATATTGTCAAGCAACTTGCTGGAAGGTAAGTTGAGAGTCACCATAGATGACAATATCCATTATATTCATCGAGATTGCCAACTCCAATTTGGTGATTAAGGCTTCATACTCTGCTTTCTTATCTGTGCATGCCATTGTCAAGTGATATGAGAACCTTAGCATATCCTTATCTAGCATGATAAAGATCAAACCAATCCCTGCTTTGCCTGGTATAACTGTGTCTGATACTTTATCTTTTCTGCCCGACGAAGCTCCATCAAAGTACATCTCCCAAAATTGTACATTGAAGAACTCCATCTATAATACTAGCTCATCTGGTAACTCGTCATTAAGAGGGGACCCAGCTGGCAGTGGGTGTGCAGAAAGAGAATCTGCTAAAATTTGTCCCTTAGTAGCACGAAGGGGAACAAACGTTAAATTGAATTTCAATAAAATCATCGAACATCTTGCTAAACGTCTAGAGAGTGTTGGTCAGGTCATCAAATATTGCAAAGGATTAACTTTTGAAATTAGGATAATTTTATGAGAAAGCATGTAATGTCTTGTTGACCTCAATTTTGGTTGAGGTTTAGTTTTTCCTCTTTAGTAGCCTAAGATCTAGCCATAGGACTTTTCCTGTTGACTATTTCTAGAAAACTAGACATGGAACCCTCACCATTAGAAATTTCAAACTCTTCTCCACTCAACTTAAAGTTCCACATATTGGTCCTAACCTCTAAACACTTAGTAGGTGGGGTCACTATGGGGGAAACTCAAGATGAGTCACCCTTAGGATTGCTGGACCTTAGGGTTAACCCTGGGTGTTGGTCTGGAGCTAAGGAATTCACTACACTCATTTAAACTCATAATCACTCACAACCCTAAACTCAAATTTTTAACTTAGATCCCTTATGTAGATTGTTCCCTAAACCTGCTAGCCCTAGGGCTATGGTTTGGCTAAGACCACTATGCAGAGTACCCAAAATGGGGTTTCCATTGGTTCATGGCTTATTGGTGATGGTTAGTACCTCAAATCTACCAAAATACCCATCTTAGCCTTTTACCCCTAAAACACCCCCAAATTACCAAAATACCCTTCCATAGCTCAAAATCCCAAAAATTCTAAAAATTCCCATAAAATTCCAATAAATTTTAAATATTCCCAATTTCATTTCTCTTAACTACCATATGACCCAATTTGCCCAATTTGACTATATTTAACCAAAACCCCCAAATTTGCCTTTGAGGGCCCAATTTCCCCAAATCCAACTCAAATGTCCATCAATTTGATCTCAGTTGACCCCAATTCCAATCCTAAACTCAAATTAACTTTTTATCTGACCAAGCTAAACCAAATCCAAGCTCAATTGGTCCATGATTTGAACCCAATTTTGATTTGAGTCAAAACCCCAATTTTGACCATATGACCCAATCTCACTAAATTGAACTCATAGCCTAGTAAATTGGCCTCAATTAATGTTGCAAAATCATTATGACATTCTTATACATCAAAATAAACCATTAATTTGCATTGTAGAAGTCTCAAATCCATTTGACTTTGGCTTAAATCTAAAATTTCCAAACTTAGCCCCAAATTGGCTAAGTCCCCAAATTTCACCTAATTGGTTGCTTTAACCTCCAAATTGGCATCCAATTCGTGTTGGAAACTCTTCATGAGGTCCCTATTGACCATTTATAACAATCAATTTGGACTACGCCTAAGGCTAACCCAACCTAGACCTAAGCCTAGCCTAACATGACCAAATTGATTAAAGTTCAAAATTCCCTCAAATTGACCCTCCAATTGGACTCAAAACCACTTTCATTCTTCACCAAAGTTGTTCCTTATGATCATATACACCAAATGCAACAATTATATGGGCCAATTGACATGTTTAACCTAGCCCAAACTCAAGTTTTGGTCATTTGCACCCACTTGGACCCATGCACTAAATGTGACCTAACCACCCTAAAGCCACTAAATTAACTCCACCACAGCCATTAGTTGGACTTAGTGACTAGTACAAACACCATGAAATCACCTAAATCAATCCATGGACCAAAAGGTCCCCCAAATTAAGGGATCTTATTTCCAAAAATGCACATGCTTAAGATATCTTTGTCATATCAAAGCACATTTGCTTTAAATTACTGTGATGGATTCCTCTGGGTTCTCAGAGCTCCAAGCCACCTCCCCTTGGCTGGCCCGCCAGTCTAGTGGTCGGAAAAGCCCAAAACCGAGAGCCACCCCATGGCACCTCACCCAAATCAAACTTAGAGGCCAGCTCATCCAAATCAAATGAAAGAGCTCCTCTGCCCTCCACCTAAGCACCACAATGCACCCAAACTTATGCCCTGAGAGCCACCCCATGGCCATTTTTATAAGAACTCACCTCCCATGGCCACGGGAGGTGTGCTGAAATTTTCTTAGAGAGGCTTCTCCAAACTTTACACAGAGCTTCCCTAAGATCCCCTCAGTGCATTCCAACCATTTTCCCTCACCCATTCCCATTGCCGGAGCTCAATTTTGAGCTTGAAACCCTGTCAGAAACCAAGACAGAACCCAATACACCTCCACATTCCACCAAAATTCAAATGCTTATGCCCACACCTTCACAAGTGTGAAAGAAGCCAAAGCCCCATCAAATCCCCCTTCCACAGAGCCTCTACCATAGCTCTAGACTAACATCTGAAATCGAGCTTGGTCGAATTCATACTTAGGCCTTACATCAAGACCAGTAACTCAATCCTTAGCCTCCGTGGACCCCAACGAACGTGCCGAGCACCTCTGATTGAAGCCTCCCTTCTCAGAGCAAAGGTATAAAACTTCTCCTTCTCCCGAGCTTATTTTGATTCTCCATTTACTGAAGCTTGATTTCATGGCATCTTAACCGTATGGATGTGTTCGTCTCACTTAGACGAGTCCATAGGATCAAACCCGAAGCGATTTAGTTGAGTCTAAGCTGAGATCTTACGGTTTTAGTGTGGACGGGTACAAGATCATTCTATCAGGGACGATGACGGGGAGCCGTTCGATCGAGCGTGTGTCAAATGGACGGGGGATATCGAGCCAGACAGCGCTTCGGGACATAAACAGCGGGCCGAGTCAGCAGCTACGTGGACGGCGGCGTCGAACGAGAGCGCGCCATGCATGCCTTCGGCGCTGCCTAGGATCTAGTCAGCACACGCTGTTTAAATAGATAAATAGGGCTTTTCTTATTAACTTAAATACCCTTAACTTTAAAAATTCATAACTTTGTGTAGAAAAATCACAAAAATAAAATAAAAATACCCTCTTGCTCAGTGAACAGAGGAGAACAATGTGGAATAAATTCCAAGTCCATTTGATGCATAAAATATTTTTAATTAATTAAACACTATTTTTAATCTTTTGATTCTCCATGCATATTGACACATTAGCTTGGCTTGAAATTTTGGCATGTTGTAGCCTCCGTAAGGGGGAATATTCTCTGTTTTTTCCAAAGTGAGAGGAGGTTCCAATATAGAGATCCATATATTTCAAGATTTTCCACATTATTTTTTTAAAATAATCATGGAAATTAGCATATTGATTTGAAGATCCTACGAAAATTTTAGGTCCACCATGACTAGAGAAGCCTTTGAAAATAATTTCATGAGTCAAGTCATTTAAAATGCTCTTAAATTTTACAAACACTAAATCACTATGATAAATAATTTTTGAAAATATAAACATTTAAATGACTTGATTTTTGATCTCCACTGTGGTTTATGATCCAGAGAACTCATCATAAAAATTTCAAAATATTTTGAGTTCATTTGACAACTTAAATAGTTTTTTAAAGATAAACACCACTCTTGGCATTTTAATAATTTTTAAAAATCAAAATATAACTCAAAAAAATATGAAACTTAGTTTTTTGAGTTCTCTATGATTAGGGGTATTTTCTAAAAATAAATTGATTTTAAAGTAAAAATTTGATTTTTAGCCTATTCTAAATATTTAAATAATTAAAAATTCATAAAAATCATAAAAATAATAAAACTCATGAAAATGTTCTAAATTATTTCTTAATCACTTAGGAACAATTAGAATATTTTTCCTAATTTTCTAAATAAAGATATTGAATTTCAAAGCTTAAAAATAATTTTTAAAAGGCTAAAAATGAATTTTCACTAAAATAATTACAATAAATAAAGGAAAAATCAAAAAAATATATAATTTACTTCTCTGAGTTCTATGATCTTAGAGAGATTTTTCAAAAATAGAAACTTAATCTTCACCTCTCAAAATATTTTATTTTTATTAAATAACCCAGAATTTAAAATAATTCTAATAAATCACAGGGAATTTAAAAAATTATGAAATTTGATCTAAAGGCTTCCATAGTCTAGGTCTACCTCCAGTAAAAATTTCAAGAGATTATAATTTACCTTGGTCAAGTTAGGAATTTTCTTTGAAAAATCCTATCTTTGGATGAAAATAATTACATAAATTAAATTAAATTTTGAAAAATCACATTTTCTCCTCTGAGGTCTTAATTGACCCATGAATGAGGTAGGATAAAAATTTTTAAGTCGTTTGAATTGAATTTGATAAATTATGAAATGTTAGAGCCTTAGGGGCAAATGTTTAATTTTGGAAATTTAGCCTTAATTAACATTTAGGCTTAATTCAAGGAGGGAAAATGGGTAACCTCTGATCTTAATCAATTTATTTGATGATTGAAACACAAGGGTTTAATTGGTAGAAACCAATCTTACTTTCTTAATTAAGATTAATAAATTTCTAAATTATTAAGATTTCAAAGTTTATTAAAATTAAATGATCCTGGACTTAGGGGTATAACTATTGAAATCAATAATTAATCAATTTAATACCCCTATTTTGATTTTCAAGTAAAATACAAATTATGAATCAAGACCACCAAAAGTTTAACCCTTTTCAAAACTAATTAAGACACTCACCTAGGTCTTAAGGGCTTAGTGGTGACTTAGGCTAAATCAAAAAACTGATTAAACGAGGATTTGAGAAATAAACATAATTAAATCAAACATCCTTGTAACACCACTAAGCTCAATTAGGATTAAGAATTTGGCTAAGTGTTCAAATCACACTAACTTGCCCCTTTAAGGGTCTTCACCCACATAATAATTAAATTGAATGATACGTGATAATTACCCTATTCTTAGGGATAATTGAGACATCAGAGTTCACTGAGTAATAAGGGTATTCACAGGAAGAACCATTAAGCATCATAATAAGCTTAAATGGACTCGAGGCTTTTCACCAGTTGGTGAGAGGGAGGCATGGACCTGCTTCCCCCTCCTAACTTGTTGGATACCTCAGAGGCCTAATAAACTTAATATGCTTCGCTCAATGAAATCATCCTTAATTAAACTTCTAAGGACCCGCAAAGATATGACATAGGGTTAGGAAAATTACCAAAATTTTACCCTTTCCTGCTCTTCATAAACTGCCTTAACATGGAATTTAAGTTTCAGGTGGGGGAACGAGAAGACTCGCCAGATACACTTTTACAGTTTTCAGCGTTGTCTTTCTTATACTTTCATACTGTACTTTTATACCTACAAATTTGCATGCTAAACAAAGATGTCACCCTACATGAAAACAAAAACTATCTGGATAGCCACATAACCATAACCATAACCAAAACCAAAACCAAAATTAAAAATCAACCAAGATAAAATTCACCGCAACAACATTCAAAATATAAAACAACTCAAAATTTAATCACAAACATCACACAAAACCACAACTTTATATAAATTAAGATGTCTCTATCGGATGATAGGGAATTCCTCGGAGGAGGTAACCTACGGTTGCTAACGTGGCTTCCCATGGTTTAAATGAAATTATGGAACTCATTAATTTTGGTTTAGTAAGTTCATTTGGAGTAAGTGAATCGAATTGAAAATAGTGATGCCGGAATGAGGGAACCGTAGGATCGTAACCGGAGTCGCTCTAATCAACTTTAATATGCCCTCATTAAATTTAAAGAACTTCATCCATAGGGCCACCTGATTTGATATTATAACTTGACACACTAGATAACTCAAACTTTTTTGCGGTAAGGAGCTTGGAGCTAGCATGGTGGGTAGCACGACCATCTTCAACAACAAAACCTGTCTTCCCCAACTAAACCAATCTTCCTTCCTTAGACTTAAACAACAAAGCCATAGGTCTTCGAGGTTGCTTGCTTATGCAACGTAAATCCTCACCTTATCTTTAGGACTTTGTATAGCACTGCTATACAATATAAGCCCTAACTCGTCTTAAGATTCCGAGGTTGTCATTTGTCACGACCTAAATCCTCACATCTTTCAGGCTATTGTTTGATCATTTCACACGAATGTAAGCCCTAACTAATAAAATTGGCAGGATGAAACACCCAAATATTTCTCCTCAAAATTGAAGCCAAACATTAGGATAGCTTGGGAAGTCACCGAGGTTCTCCTCTGGATCCATGACATCGCCTAGTTCTCCTTCCTTTCGATTCTACAATAAAATGTTCAAAATTTGAACCATTCCCTTTTCACACCTTTACATCTGATTTCGTTGAAGAGTCCTACCCTTTGAAATTCCTTGAAGATAATTTTTCTTGATTTTTATCGAGAGTCTTCTTAGGTGGCTTTGGTCATTTATGATGTAATTAACTATAGGGGCTTTCCCTTATAGGAAGCATGTCCGAACCCAGCTTAATATAAACCCTATTTAATCTTTTATATTAAATAGGGGAACATGTCGGCAAATACAAAGGTTTCGCAGACCAAACATACGTCATACTTTCCTTAGTTTATTTGATCGAGCCTCATCCTCAAGTCTTGTGTTTATTCTTCGGGATAGATACAATATTTGAGGTACAGTGCTCTTTCATTTTAAACTATGAAAAATATGGGGTTAGTTTGATTTCATACTTCAATGTCCTTCCAAAGCAGGCGACGGGATTTCAATTCCAGCGACCGACAGCTTCTTACGGGCAACTCCCCACAAACCAACCTGAAATAACGCCGACATGTCTAAGCTTTTGGGTGGTGAAAATTAACGCTATATAATGCTTCTCATTAGGCGGATACCGTATATCTGCTGGTATTTGGCTGCGACTCGAAAATTATAGTGTGTTTTCCTTACCCTCATCATTAACTTGAGCTAAGAGGGCTCCAAGAGAGTCATCTATGACCGCGGTATAAAGTATCAATAGTTTTCCTGGGATATGGGCTGCCAGAATAAGAGGTTTCATTAAATATCTCTTAACATCCTCAAAGGCCAACTAGAATTTCTCTTCCCAAACAAACTTTAGCATCCTTTTTAATTAATGTCAAGAAGGGCTGACACCTACCTGAGAGATTAGAAATAAAGAGTCTGAGATATGCCAACTTACCTTGGAACGAACGTAGTTGTTTTAAGTTTTTAGGAGGAGGCTTTTCCAAGATATCTTTATTCTTATCCGGGTCGATCTCGATCCCCAGATGACGGACAGGGAATCATAGAAATTTCCTGAAGGTAACACAAAAGACATACTTTAAGAAATTTCCTAATTCTCTAAATAAAGATATTGAATTTCAAAGCTTAAGAATAATTTTTTTTAAAAGGCTAAAAATGAGTTTTCACTAAAATAATTCCAATAAATCAAGGAAAAACCAAAAAAATATAAAAATTTCTCCTCTCAGTTCTATAACCTTAGAGAGATTTTTCAAAAATAGAAAACTTAATTTTCACCATTTAAAATATTTTATTTTTAATAAATAGCCCATAAGTTAAAATAATTCTAATAAATCACAGAGAATTCAAAATCATGAAATTTTGTCCAAAGGCTTTGCTGGTCTAGGTCTACCTCTAGTAAAATTTTCAAGAGATTAGAATTTACCTTGGTCAAGTTAGAAACTTTCTTTTAAAAATCCTATTTTTGCATGTAATTAATTACATAAATTAAGTTAAATTTTGAAAAATCATATTTTCTCCTCTGATGTCTTAATTAACCCATGAATGAGGTAGGATAAAAATTTCAAAGTCATTTGAATTGAATTTGACAAATTATGAAGTGTTAGAGCCTTACGGGCAAATGTGTAATTTTGGAAATTTAGCCTTAATTAGCATTTAGGCTTAAGTCAAGGAGGGAAATGGGTAACTTCTGATCTTAATCAATTTATTTGATGCTTGAAACACAGGGGGTTAACTGGTAGAAACCAATCTCAATTTCCTCATTAAAAAGATAAGTTAATAAATTTCTAAATTATAAAAATTTGGAAGTTTATTAAAATTAAATGATCTTGAACTTAGGGGTATGACTTTCGAAGCCAATAATTAATCATTTTAATACCCCTATCTTGATTTTCAAATAGAATACAAATCATGAATCATGACCACTTAAAGATTAACCCTTTTCAAAACTAATTAAGACACTCATCTAGGTCTTAAGGGCTTAGTGGTGACTTAAGCTAAATTAAAAATTGATTAAACAAGGATTAGAGAAATAAACATAATTAAATCAAACATCCTTGAAACACCACTAAGCCTAATTAGGATTAAAAATTTGGCTAAGTGTTCAAATTACATTAACTTGCCTCTTTAAGGGTCTTCACCCACATAATTTTCAAATTAAATGATAAGTGATAATTACCATATTCTTAGGGATAATTGAGACACCAAGGTTCACTGCGTAATATTTACAGGATGGACCTTTAAGCAATAAGCAATATAATAAGTTTAAATGGACTTAAGGCTTTTCACCGGTTGGGGAGAGGGAGGCATGGACCTGCTTTCCCCTCCTAACTTGTTGGATACCTCAAAGGTATATTACACTTAATATTCTTTGATCAATGAAATCATCCTTAATTAAACTTTTTTTAAGGACCCACCAAAATATGACATAGGGTTAGGAAAACCACCAGAAATTACATTTTCTGCTCTTCATAAATGCACTCACATGCATTTTTAAGTTTCATGTGGTGGAACGAGAAGGCTGGCTAGGTACGCTTTTACAATTTTATAGTATAGACTTTCTTCTGCCTTTTCCTTACATGTTTCATGCTTGCATTCACCTACATAAATTTTCATGTTAACCATAACCAAAACCAAAACCATAAAATTCACCGCCACAACATTCAAAATATAAAGCAACTCAAAATTTAATCACAAATATCACATAAAACTACAACTTCAATTAAATTAAGACGTCTCTATCGGATGATCGGGAATTCCTCGGAGGAGGTAACCTACGGTTGCTAACGAGGCTTCCCGCGCTTTAAATGAAATTATGGAACTCATTAAGTTGGGTTTAGTAAGTTCATTCAAACTAAGTGAATCCAATAGAAAATAGTGATGCCGGAATGAGGGAACCGTAGGATCCTAACCGGTGTCGCTCCAATCAACTTTAATATGCCCTCGTAAAATTTAAAGAACTTCAACCATAGGGCCACCTGATTTGATATTATAACTTGACACACTAGATAACTCAAACTTGTCGCGGCAAGGAGCTTGAAGCTAGCATGGTGGGCAGCACAGCCATCTTCAACAACAAAACCTGTCTTCCTCAGCTAAATCTTCCTTCCTTAGACTTAAACAACAAAGCCATAGGACTTCGAGGTTGCTTGCTTATGCAACGTAAATCCTCACCTTATCTTTAGGCCTTTGTATAGCCCTGCTATTTAATATAAGCCCTAACTCGTCTTAGGATTCCGAGGTTGTCGTTTGTCACGACCTAAATCCTCTCATCTTCCAGGCTAATTGCGTGATCGTTTCACATGAATGTAAGCCCAAACTAATAAAATTGGCAGGATGAAACACTTAAATTTTTCTTCTCAAAACTGAAGCCAAACATTAGGATAGCTTGGGAAGTCACCAGGGTTCTCCTCTGGATCCATGACATCCCCTAGTTCTTCCTCCTTTGGATTCTACAATAAAATGTTCCAAATTTGAACCGATCCCTTTTCACACCTCTATGTCCGATTTCGTTGAAGAGTCCTCCCCTTTAAAATTCTTTGAAGATAATATTTTTTGATTTTTATCGAGAGTTTTCTTAGGTGGCTTTGGTCATTTAAGATGTAATTAACTATAGGGGCTTGCCCTTATAGGAAGCATGTCCGAACCCAGCTTAATATAAACCCTATTTAATCATTTATATTAAATAGGGAAACTTGTCGGCAAATACAAAGGTTTCCCAGACCAAACGGACTTCATACTTTCCTTAGTTTATTTGATCGAGCCTCATCCTCAAATCTTGTGTTTATCCTTCGGGATAGATACATGATTTGAGGTACAGTGCTCTTTCATTTTTAAACTATGAAAAATATGGGGTCAATTTGATTTCGTACTTCAACGTCCTTCCAAAGCAGGTGACTAGATTTCGTTTCCGGCGACCGATAGTTTCTTATGGGTAACTCTCCTCTAACCCCAAATAATGCCGACATAATGATTCATCATCATCTAGAAAAGTATGATCTCATTTCAATACCTGCCAACCATTAGGAATGTAGATCCATTAATGCGAAGTATAATTAGGGGCGAGGCAATTATTTACCTAACAAATTGAGAAAAAAAACTAGCATAATTTATTGTATTCTCATTGTGTTAGTACAATATGGCATAAGCATAAGAAAACTATATCACAAAGCTTTATAGAATATTTGAACTTAAAGGGACATAATCACATCTTATACACATTTACAATTTTTTTTTTATACTAGCCTTGCATTCATATTATCCATAATGTTAATTTAGAATAAAATGTGCTTTAATATGGCCTAAATTTTAATTTAAAATTAGGAACAATTTTGGTACATACATAATTAAACTCCCATTATACTAAAAAGGGCAATCATTTACATAATAATATGTTACAATATGTTTAAACATTTTGGGTATTTTAAGATACATAGAAAAATACCTATAAATACAGATACAAATATAAGAGTACATCTATTTTCATTGATGTATTTATGCTTAATTTGAAAATGTGAAAGAGGCTCATTTTAATTTTCATGATAAATCATATAATGCGCCAAGCACAATGACAAGCTATACACCTTATCATAAATATATAAAAAATATATGACCATAAAATAAAATGAGTTTTGATAAATTTTTATATAATTTGGAGCATAAAACTATATTTTGAAAATAAAAAATTACCTTCTTCGGCTTATTTTCTACTTGAGATTTATGTATCTCTGAAGATTGTTGCTCTAGCAAGTTCAATTTAGGCTGATCGAAATCCAATGATGATTGAACATAAATATTTGTTTCATTATTCTGCTCATCAAGATCAAAAAATTGTGAAATACAAAAACAAAGTTTAAATATAATCATACAAAAGCAAAAAAATGAAATAAATTTAACATAAATAAATAATTTTAAACCTCACGGGCTGACACACAAAAACTTGGTTTTCTTTGTGAAGGGGGTGCAACATGACTTGAAATAGTAGCATTTCTAGATGATATAATAAATTTTCCACTTCTACTTAGCCAGGAAGCATGATTCATGTCATTTGTTGCAATTACATCTTCTGTTATAGCTATTGTGAATGGGGCATTCTCCACAACCATTTCATCTTTGTCAATTTTTTAGTCCTAGTGAATAAATTTTAAAATATAAAATAACAATTTAAATTTGGTAATACGAAAATAAAGATGAGAATTTTACAAAAACATAAAAAAGAAAAAATTCGAACCTCAACAGTTGGCATACGAAAACTTGATTTTCTTTGTAAAGGGAGTGTGGTGTCACATAAAGTAATAGTATTTGTGGATTTCATAAAAGGCGAACTACTTCTACTAGAAGTAAAAGCATCATTCATGTCATTAGTTGCAATTGCACCTTCCATAACAGTTGTTCTAAATGGGGTATTGTCAACAACTTGTTTTTCCTTTTCATCCGATTTCTTATGTATTTTGTGTGGACGACAAAACAATGATTCGATGTCATCTATAAAAGTATGATCTCGTTTCAGGACCTGTCCAACCATAAAAAATGTAGATCAATTAATAAAAAGTATAATTAGGGATAAGACAAATATTTACGAAACAAATTGAAAAAAAACTAGCAAAATTTATTGTGCACTCATTTCAATAGTACAGTATGTCATAATGAAGGTTGGAAAATGATTTCAAAATGGTGTATAAGTTATTTGAACTTAAAAGGACCTAATACATCATAGACATATATTTACAAATATTTTATAGCTAATCATGCACTCATATTATCCATAATGTTAAGTTAGAATAACATGTGCTTTATTATGGCCTAATTTTTAATTTAAAATTGGGAAAAATATTGGTACATACATAACTAAACTCTCATATAAAAAAAGGACAATCATTTACATAATAATATGCGACAATTTGTTTAAACATATCAGGTTTTTTTAAAAATACATAAAAAATATATATAAATAAAAATGAAAATATACGAGTACATCTTTTTTCATATATTTATTAATGCTTAAGTTGAAATATCTGAAAGAGAGTCTTTTGAATTATCTTGATACGCCATGTAATGTGCCAAACACAATTATAAGATGTATGTTTTATCATAAATATATAAAAAGCATATGATCATACAATCAAAAGAGTTTTGATAAATTTCCATAGAAGAAAACAAGATATAAGAAGTTAAGTGATCAAATTAGATTGTAATATACATCTAAGCTAAAAATAAATCCACCTTAAATAATCTTGGAATGAATTTGGTTATGCTCCCCTTTTTATAGCGATCCAAATTGAATTATCTTGAAAAAGTGGTAACTAGTGAAATCATTTAAGAGATAATTAGGGTCATTTGAGATCATTTTTTATTATTTATTTTATTTATTTAATTTTGATTTAAGTTGAAAAATGTTTGATTAAGGTAACTCTTTTAAAAGCACATAATAAATTTTGGGTGTTTTAAGTATTTTCAAAAATAGGTTGATCTATTTTTAGAAAAAAAATTATTAAATTATACCGGTCAAATATATTATAGAAACAAAACAATAACAAAAATGAATACAAAAAAAAAAGGTAACACAACTAATTTCAGATGGGCTTCCAAACAATTTCAAGAAACATTAGACTAAACAATGAGCTTAAAGTTAGATTAAAAAATAAATAAACTAGAAAACTCATTGGAATTGACAATATAAATCATGCACGCAAATCAATGTGTCAAAAACAATGCAACTCATGACTAAGATTCTAAAATGGAGCGATTATGTTTTTTTATTGAGTCAATTAGTTATGGCTTTCAGTCTGTTGTGCACTAGCCATAGAATTTGGCTTTATTATTTTAGAAAATATCAAGTCATTAATAATTTGGCATGGGAATAGTTGTTATATGGTAATTTCTTATACATTACACATCATAATGTCAACTACTCATCCATACCTTCAAATAGCTAATAGTTGTTTATTGTTACAATGTAATACAAGCACAAGAAGCGGATTGAAAAAGAATGCTTGCTAGAGTAAATAATAATGCATCACTTAATTTAGTTAACATGAATATGTCCAAGGTACTGAATAAACGTAACTTCTACCAAAAGAAAGGATCAACCTTTTATACATTTTCTTCGCTAACACTAAAACTAGGCTAGGAAATTTATTTGCAAAAATAAAAAAGTAAATATTACACTTGTTATTTAGTAGGCATATACATGCAGAGACAACCGAAGAAAAAAATTAGTTTTCAAATATTTTAGGAATCCACTAATTGATAAATTTGTATTAAATAGCTTTTAATGTATATATATATATATATATATATAGGGTTTCTCGCTAGAGCAACGACATCTCCGATAAAAAAACCATCAACCAGTGAAGCAGAGCCCTTCTTTGGTTCTCTCTACAAGCTTTTAGCGGTGCTAAATGAATTTATAACTTTTTTTATTTCAAAAATAAAATTATAATTTTACTTTTATTGTTTGAAATGACAAAAATTATTTCTTAAGGTTTTGTAAATGATATTTAGTTTAATTTATTTGCTAACTAGTCAATTTCTAAATTATTTTTCTCAGCATTTGGATTAATCTGTACAAATGCCAATAAAAATACATAAAAATTAATCGTTTATAGCTTTTGATTCATTTGGTTGCGAATGATATAAATCATAAATGTATCACTAGAAGGATTAAAATCCTATTTTTTTATGAAAACAATGAAAGACCGCGACAATCCCACCTGAGGCATCGGGATGCTCAGTGAGACGCTTGCGACATACAACCCGAGAAAAATCTGGAGGCTATCTTGGTAGTCAAACTCGACACCGACTCCACGAACTTCGAAAGTCGATCATGATTACCACTTTCATTCACAGTTCTGGTATTACGGAGACCGCGTGCCGCCATCGATGGCCGATCGTATCGCATTCTCGGCGTGCTCCTGAATAGCCGCTGCTTGATTCCTGCGAGAAGCTCTTTTGTAAGCGCCGGCGGTGTCATTGGATGCACAATAAATGGAAAGACTTTTAGCTATGAAGAGAGCAACAGGAGTTTCAACTCTTAAGAATTTGCAATAGCCGCCAACTTGAGTTAACGTGGGCTGGATATCTCCGATATTGATTTTATAGCAATAGAAATTTTTGAAGATTAGCACAATAATTAGTTATTAAAAGCTCGGTTTATAATCATGTATCTGTTACCGATTCTTTGGGTGAGAAGTAGTTAGCGGATTATGGATCTCATGCCAAATGTCCCGTTGAATATGCACTTCAGAACATCTGTATCACTTTTTAAACAAAACTAATCTTAGTAAATCTTAACTTGATATAACAAATTGCTTACTTTTTGTGTTTTTATTTTCTTTTATGTTACAGTTGCCCAATTTTATTATTTAATAATTATTTTAAAAAATTGATTGATTTAATTGTTTATTGAGTTGTGTGCAAGTAATGCAATAATGTTAATTTTGTGTCTTGTTGATACTAATCCTTCTTGACTCGAGTATTTTTCATATGGTATTGGATTGAGCTCATATTAGATCACATTGGATTATTTAAGCTTAGCTATTACTGAATCCATCATTGTACTTGAATTACAGCCAAGTAATAGAGTATCAGGAAGGAGAGAGAGTAAGGGAAGAGAACAGAGCAGGTTGAGGAAGATTAGCGGGAATATTTAGTTGCTACAGGGAGCAGAAAATCAAATTATGGTTTGCAGTGAATACCATCAATTTATAGGGGTTGGTGATTCCACGATGTTGTGAAGCAAGTGATAGTAATACAACTGTACATATTGCTCAAATAATATACAAATTTTAGTATATGAATCGATCACATAGGAAACTTTTAAACTTTTAAAGCACATGATGGTTCGAGTTTACTTGTCCTACATTACCTTGAAGAAATCATCATGTCGAAAGATCAAAACCTAATGGGCATCTAGATCGCTTCTATCTCCTATTAAAATGTCCTTATAAAAAGTATACTGTTGCATAGTCAAGTGGAGATAAAAAATGCTCACTCTATGGAGGCACTAGAAAGGCCTTACTGTAAGAAATGAGGGATGTGATATACATGAAGCTTTAGGGTTAATCAAGTCAAGCGGGGTTGATTTTGTCAATTTTTTATTAGTATTTAATTTACATGAATTAATACAAGATGTTTACATTTAATTAAATATAAAAATTCACAAGATAATCCAAAACATCATGATATTTTTCCTAGACTTTTCTCACCACAAGAAACCTACCAAAATTATTCTCATAATTTTCCGAGTGATATTTTGATTTATATAATTAAGATAAGCCAAAATGATCAACTATACTTGAAAATTAGGCCTATAAGCATAAAGATGTTCTCTGACCGTGGAAAAATCAGAGCATATTCCCTCTGTGATGAGGAAGGAACTCTAAAAATTTCAAATCATGGTGATCCTTTTTTAATCATGGAGAACTAAACTACCATAGAGGGTATTTAATTAATTAAAAATCAGATGATTGCCAAATATTTTTTTATTTTTAGTCCACATTATTCTCCTCTGTTCACGGAGCAAGAAGATATTTTTCTCTTTTTTTATAATTTTTCTATGCTAAGATATGATTATAGTATTTAAATAAATCAAAAAATCTTGACTTATTTACTTATCTAGCTCAGTGCCGCGCATCTTAGGCAGCTCTGAACCGCGCACGTGTCACTTCGCCATTTGACGCCACAAGCCAAGTAGCCTCCACGCGGACCATGCTTTATAAACCATATCTTTGTTTGCCTTCATTAGGACCGTTCACTGAATAAATGCACGATTGAACGAGATCCATTCATCGTCCCCAAGTGACCTAACCAGTGAGCCGTGTTCACTAAAGCCTTAAGATCTTCATCTAAACTCAACCAAATCGTATGTGGTTTGTTTTTAAACATTCTTCTACTCAAGACAAACCTATCTATATGGTTAATCAAGTATAAAATCAAGCCATTGCACATGGAGAGTTTAAATAAGCTCGAATTAGGATTAGAGTTCAATACCTTTGTCTGAGATGGGAGGCCTCAATCAGATAGCAGTGACAACTTAGATTGGGTCCAACACACCTCCATATGAAGTTCCAAGCCTCAGTGAATTGTCTAGGTATAAATTTGATCAAGGAGGATTTCAGGCGTTGGTCTAGAGCTATGCTAGAAGCTATTTCAAAGATGGCTTTTGTGGGGAATCAACTTCTCTCACTGTGGGGATGGTGTGTGCACCATTAATTGAAGATTGGTGCACAGTGGTGGAGTGGAGAGATCTGTCCTAGTTTTAGGGCAAATTTCAAGAGAGAAATTGGCTCTAAGGGGATGCTATCAGTGGCTGAGAGCAAGGGGATTGCACTTGGGATGGTTTGGAGAAGCTCTGGTGAGATTTTTGCAGAGTTTCCTTATGGTTTCAAGCACTCTCTTCCTTGATAGTGGATAAGTCTATCTAAAGCCATGGTTACCTAGTGAAGCTCAGGGCTTGGATTTGGCTGCTCAAGCTAGTTGAGGTGGAGGGAAGAAAGGCTCCATTGGTCAATGGGAGTGAGCCAAGTCAGGGAGGTTTAATTTTGGGTTTTGGCCATTTAGGGCTCCCATGAGGTGGCTTTTTTCGGTGGTTAAGGTGATGCCTAACAAGATTTTGGTCTCTTCTTGGCTCAGAGAGGTCAGGGAGCTGCTAATGATGGTTAACTCTTAAGGGTAAGTGATGATGAGGAAGATATTTAAGCCAAATATGGGGTGAAATCCTTTAAATCAAGGGACCATTGGTCCATAGCTCACCTTGGCTGGTTTAAGTGTTTCTAGCCTAGTCGATAGGGTGTACTTGGTGGCTGTGGAGGCATTAATTTGGTGGCTTAGGCATGGATAAGTCAATTTTAGTACATGGGTCCAATTTGCGTCAGAATGGCTAAAGTTGGGTTTTGATTAGGCTAGCCATAACTTTAAGCCCAATTTATTGATCAAGGTTGTGTAAATGGTTTCATGAAGATTTTTTGTGAAGGATTGAAGTAATCTTAAGTTCAATTAGAAGCTCAAATTGATGGATTTTAGGATTTTGGTCAATTTAGGCTTGTTGGACTAGACTTGTGTCTATGTTGGGATAATTTTGGGGCTAAGTCCAAATTGATGGTTGGAAATGGTCTATCGAAATATCATAAAGATTTTCCAACATAAATTGGGTGTCAATTGGGTGGTTAGGGCATTCAATTTGGTAGAAATTCGAGACGTAGCCAATTTAGGGCATATTTGGGGATTTTGAACTTGGGTTAAAATTAAATAAAATTTAGGCTTCACCAAGTCCAATTGAAAGTTTAATTTAGTTTTTAGGAGTGTTATGAAGAGTTTAGGATTCAAATTGGGGCAAATTGAGTAGGCTATGGGGTGAATTAGGTGAGATTAGGTCATAACGCCAAATTTTGGGGTTTTCATTTGCATCAAAATTGAGCTCAAATAATGAGCCAATTAGGCTTGAATTTGATTTTAATTAATGAAATGAATGATTAATTTGAGTTTAGAATTGAAATTGAGTTGAATTGGGGCCAAATTGATGGACATTTGAGGTAAATTGGGGGAAATTGGGCCTTTAAAGGCAATTTGGGGATTTTGGTCAAAATGGTCAAATTGGCCAAATTTGATTAAATTGAAGGGAAAAAATTGATTTTGGAGATATTTGAAGTGATTTTGAAGGTTTTGGAAAAGTTTGGGGTGCTAAGGGTAATTTTGTAATTATGGCAAATTTAGGGGTATTTTGGTAAATTTGGAATTTTTGGGCGGATTTGGGCAGTTTCGGTATTTTCAAATAGTTTGAAATGATTTTTGAATAAATTTTGGTATTTTGTATGAATTTGAGGATTTTGACTAAATTTTGGGTTTTAATGGCATTTAGATAATTTGGGTGGATTTAGGGGCAAAAGGCCAAGTTAGACATTTTTGGTAGAATTGGGGTGCCAACCACCATGTACGAGTTATGGACAAAAAAAATCCCCATTTGGGTCCTCTATGTACTGGTCTTAGCTAAACTCTAGCCTAGGGCTAGTGGGTCTATGGGACCATCTACATGAGTCTCCCAAAAGATTAAGGGATCAAAGTCAATAATTTTGGGTTTTAGGATTATGAGTGATTATGGGAGATAGTGAGTGCAAGTGAGTGAACTAGATCCAGACCAACACCCATAGTTGACCCAAAGGTCAATTAGTCCTATAGGGACCCTCCTTGAGATCCCTTATGTTGACCCCACCTACTAAGTGCTTGAGGTTATGACCAATATGTGGAACTTCAAGTTAAGCAAGGAAGAGTTTAAAATTTCCAATGGTCAAGGTTCCTTTCTAGTTTTCTAGGAATATTCAATATAAAGTCCTATGGCTAGAGCCTAGGCTACTAAAGAGGGAAAACTAAACATTTACCAAAAGTGAGGTCAACAAATGGACCCCCTATAGGTGTGGTGTGTTCGGCATGCACACCGCGCGTATTGGCGTTGACGATAAGATCAACAAAATCAATACAGACTCCTAAGTCAATATACATAGAAGGAGTGCAGAATTTGAATGCTAGTTGTTCCCACTAGGGAATTAGCAAGTGCATATCTGATTGAAATCAAGGAGTATGAACTCTTGCTGGGGACTGGAGAGTGGGTTTGAAATTATGAAGTTTCAGATGTTTTTAGAGGATGTGAATCAGTATTTAGGTGCTGACTTCGAGATGGGAACTATAATTTAGGTATCAATTCCAAAAAAGGAGTAAGAATTTAGGTACCAACCTCAAAAGAGGGGAATCAGAATTTAGGTACTGACCCCGAAATGAGAATTGAAATTTAGGTATCAATCGCGTCAAAATTTAGGTGCCGACCTCAACAGAAGGGAATCAGAATTTAGGTTCTGACCCCAAAATGAGAAGTGAAATTTTGGTATCAATCCCAGAAAGGAGAGTCAGAATGTAGGTACAGACCACAAAAGAAGGGAATCAGAATTTAGGTACAGACCCCATTCAAGGGGGTCTTATATCAATCTCGAAAGATTGAGAATAGGTTGATGTGTTGCATTCAAGGGAGTCTTACACCTATCTAGAAGATGTGTAGAGAATTGGATATCGTGTCCCATTCAAGGGGTCTTATACCAATCTCAAAAGGTTCAGAATAGGATGTTGTGTTCCTTTCAAGGGAGTCTTACACCAATCTTGAAGATGCGTGTAGAGAATTGGATGTCATGTCCCATTCAAGGGGTTCTTATACAAATCCAAAAAGATTGAGAATAGGTTGTTGTATTTTATTCAAGCGAGTCTTACACTTATCTCGAAGATATGTGTAGAGAATTGGATGTAGTGTCCCATTTAAGGGGGTCTTATACCAATCTCGAAAGGTTGAGAATAGGATGTTGTGTTCCATTCAAGGGAGTCTTACTCCTATCCCGAATATGTGTGTAGAGAATTGGATGTCGTGTCCCATCAAGGGGATCTTATACAAATCTCGAAAGGTTGAGAATAGGATGTTGTGTTCTATTTAAGGGAGTCTTACAACTACATTGAAGATTTGTGCAGAGAATTGGATGTCGTGTCCCATTCAAGGGGGTCTTATACCAATCTCAAAAGATTGAGAATAGGTGTTGTGTTCCATTCAGTGGAGTTTTACACCTATCTCGACGATATGTGTTCCAATAGGAAGGAGAACTTGATGCCTCACATTCAACCAAAAGGGTGACAGAGAGCCGTTACTATATTGGGAAGGAGAGTACTGTGGCCCATATCCAACCCAGGAGGCAGTGGAAAGAAAAATAGCATTACGACACTGGCTCCGGAACGACCCTAATGTAGTGCGAAAAGTTTGTGGTGTTGAACTCATAGATGTGTGTCATGTGAAAAGGTTGACATTGGTGAGGAAGACCTGTGGATTCTTATGAGGTTTTGTGCAGAATATGAAATTCCGCAAGGATGTGAAGAGAATTAGTGTAGGCAAGGATAGTCGTGCTACGCGAGCAAAGAGTAAGAGACCTCGAAATCAAGAGAAACAACTTAATAGATTTATTTTCTTTTCATGTTGTCTTTATCACATTTAATTATCAAAATATATTTTTAAAAATCAAATTTTTTTGTTTGTTGGTTGATTTTTTTTTTAAAGTATTTTATTTAAATTTTATTATTATCAAGTTTAATTATTTTGTTCTTCGTTCAATGTTTGGATCCAACGTATGGTTCTGTGACTTTTATCCATCACACAGAAGGGCAACTGAACAAATAGATAAAAATTCTGAAAGAGATTTCATTAATCTTCTTCAACAGGTTTTACAGATTGAGTATAGGCCAAAGCCTCAAAAGGTACAATATGTTGAACGCATCAAAGTACATCTAAAAATTTCTCATGTTGGGTAGATATCAAAAGCTGAGCATATATAATACACTTGTCATCATATATACTGTGTCAAAATGCAGTAAAAAGGTGTTTCCTGAGTGTCCATCTCTAGTAGGGCGAGCTCCACATCGAGCTGACCTACTAAGCCACGCTCCAAGACAAGAGTTCCCTTTACATGTGCTTAGAGGTCTAACCATATCATATCTTGTAAGGTAGTAGCTCTTCCAACTCTGGGTCTAGCCGGAATCCGTATGGCATTTTGCTGTCGTCCATTCTTTGAAAAGTTAAAGATAGCCTACGGTGTCTTACCTCTGGAATGCAGTGTTTGGCGATGTATGATCCATTTCCCTTAAGAACCAGCACTGAACCCACTGGTAGCGGAATCTCCACGGATCCTCTGAACTCGTCGGAGCCAATGGAATCTATTTCTTTTCTGAATAAAATATTACTTCTGCTCATGAAAGAGACCGTTCAAAAAGGTCTCACAAAATCATTATGGTTTATATGTAGGGGAATGCAGTCGTCTTCATCGTATATATTGATTATACAGCTACTAGGAGTTGACTGGAAGTATGCTCCATCGGACCATTCTCTTGATCATCCATTTTATCATGAGAGGTAACAGGTCCACCTCATCATGTCTTAAAATTCCTGGGAGATTTTCTTGTCTGCCCATACTGAAGTTGTAATAGTAGCCACATTGTAAGGTGATCCTGCCCTTTCCAAGCATCCATTTAAGTGGCTCAGAGTATGTTCTTTCCATCAGAATGCCTGCTTGAGCCCTATCTTTTAGATATAAGATGCAGTTGAGAATACTTCTTTTGTCGCTTTCGGAGAAGAATCTGGTGTACAGCACCAAGCCCTCTAGTATATTAATTAATCTTCCCTAAAATTCTTCATAGAATTCATACTCTGACCAAAGGAAAATATGTTGAGATTTTCATACCTATTTTATACTGTTTTTAATGATATTACACTTTAAGGAAAAGTATTTTTGATTTTTTGTTGCAGGAATGATGAATTAGGGTCATTGGAGCAAAAAGATGCAAAAAGGAGCGAATTTTGAGTGAAATGGACCAAAATGTGAAGATTCGAACTAGGTCGTCAACGACGCCCTCGACCCTGCCGACGATAAGTTTTTCTTGAGACTACAGGACAAAATTCTTCAGAAGCCCGCCGACGGCGAGATCAACGGTTATGTCTGCTCAAGCTTTGGATAAGGCCAAATTTTGAAGGGATGCTTAGGCAACTCTTGGGAAAGCTCATCCACAACTTTAAAAGAAGATTTTGGCCGAAAATTGAAAAGAGTCTAGAGGCCCTAAGGGTTAGAGAGGTTCCATTAATGTATAGAATTTCCAATAGAGTGTAACAATTGTGAAGAATTCTTCGAGAGATTGTAAGAGTGGAGGGAAAGTGAGAGATTTCTTCCTCCTTGCTACATGGAAGAGGAATTCTGTGTGTTGTGAAGAAAGTAAGAGATTCAGAGGAACTTTAAGGAGTGTTCTTGGGGAGAAATTAAAGATAAGTTATTTACTTGTTTTAGTTTGTATGACTTTGATTTTATATATGAATTTTGAGTTTTGTTGTGTTTTCCCCATGAGATCTGAGTAGTTTTCTCTGTCTTTCTCCTTGTCTCAAGATTTGTGAAATGGTGATTTGAATTGGTGAAGCCATGAAAATGTTTAAGAAATTGTGATGATCTTTTCACTTCAATCTTAATTTACTTTCAATCTCGCCAATTAATTTGTTAAATTGTGTTGAGTTTTACAACTAAAATGAAGATTACATCCAAGATTCAGGGAGGTCAAAGCCCTTGGAAGTTAGGTGCAAATAAATAGGGAAATAATATTATCGGGCGTAGAATTGGAGATTTTAGAGTGATAGACTAAAATCCTCAATTCAGTCTTATCGTTTGGGTGTTGAAGTGTAGATGTTAGCCCTTAGGTGACGGGAACGTCGGAGCTCCAAAGTGAGAGCCGGTATCCTCCCAGCCTAGCCGTATATTCAGTAAATAAGCGTATGATTAGTCAATGTTCTTTATGTTTGGACCAAAGGGTAAAGAAAAGGTATGCTCCTATTTGGCACAATATAAATTGAACTAATTCTCTTTATCCATTCACTACAATTTCTTGACAAGGAGAATGATGCTTTCATATATATTGAATATCACAATTAAACCCTTCTTAGTATCATTAGTTATTTAATAATTATTAAAATTATCTGTTTATTTCAATTGCTTATTAGTGACAGATAAGCAAATTAAACTTCATTATTGTGATTAAAGTATTGTTTTCTAAAATCTTAGTTCACAGTTCTAAACCACTCCCTGTCGGATCGATATCTATGACTCCATAAGAGCCCTATATTACTTGAGCGATACGTATACTTGCGTTGATAAGTGTGACTTTACAATTATTGTATATTTATTATATCCATATTTATCTTGTATTTTAAGCATATATAAAGTCGCCGATCAAGTTTTTGGTGCCGTTGTCGAGGAGTGATTAAGTGAGTGAGTTAAATCATGATTAGAGTAACGAACAAATTAGGATTATTAGAAAATTTTTTACTTGAATTGCAACTTATTTCTATATTTAGTTAATTATATTACTGAGTACTGATTTCAAATTGTATGCATAAATTTGGACATGAAAATCTTATACCCTACGATTCTGAATTAGAACGCACTTTTAGAAGGACTAGAAGTTTAAGAAGAGAACCTAGAAATTCTGATACAATGGAAAATAACCTGAACGATCAAGGAATAGAGAATGAACACCAACCTAGACCCCTAAGAGATTATGCAAATCCTACAGCAGATAAAATTCACTTATCTATCCACAATCCTAGTGTAGCTGCTAATTCATTTTAGCTTAAACCTACTATTATCCAAATGGTATAAAACAATCAATTTGGAGGTACACCTAATGAAGATCCGAACTTACACCTCGCTAGTTTTTTAGAACTGTGTGCTACTTTTAAATATGAAAGAGTCTCAAACGATGTTCTTAGACTTAGAATTTTTCCTTTTTCATTGAGTGATGAGGCAAAAATGTGGTTAAATTCGTTAGCACCGGGATCTACTTGGGGAGAACTTTCACAAAAATTTCTATCCAAATATTTCCCTCCATCCAAAACTGCTAAAATTAGAAATAACATAACATCGTTCTGTCAGATAGATGGAGAGTCAATATCTGAAGCTTGGGAGAGATTTAAAGATCATTTTAGGAAGTGCCCTCACCATTCATTACTAGATTGGTTGATAATTCAAACTTTTTATAATGGATTAGTGGGATCTCTTAGATCGATTATAGATGTTGCGGCTGGTGGTTCTTTAATGTCAAAACCTTTTGATGAGGCTTATTCAATAATAGAAGAGATGGCTACCAATAAGTTTTAATGGCCCTCTGAGCGGGTAAATCCTAAAAGAGTAGTTAGTATCTATGATTCTGATGCAATATCTATGTTAGCTTCGCAGTTTACTGCTATATCAAAGAAATTAGATCATTATGGGATGAATTATTCTCCAACACCTCCTATGATGGAAGAGAATTCATCTGGGAAATTTGTGGATGTTTAACCTTTATATGAGACCTTAAATGCTATTAATAGACCCAACAACCCTTATTCAAAAAATTATAACCTAGGTTGGAAAAATCATCCAAATTTTAATTGGAATAACAATTCTTCTACAAATCAACAGTGGGCAAACAACCTAGTGAACCCATTAGGAATTTCATCCAACCAAGGAAATGTTAACTATAGACCTTATCCTCTAGGATTTAACAGTAATACTCAAATTAAGGAGAAGAAGTTGTCTATGGAAGAGCTGATATTAAACATGGGTCAACAATTGCAGAATCAAGGAAATCAATTATAAATTCAAGGAAATCCATTACGAAATCAAGGAACTACTATTAAGAATATTGAAAACCAATTATGACATATCGCTACTGCGCTTCGTAACCGAACAATAGGAACTTTTCCTAATACTGTGGAACCAAATCCTAAAGATCAAGGAAAAGAACAAATTAAAGCGATACAACTGGAAACAAGGGTGCAAAAAGAAATAAAAACTGAAAAAGAGAAAGTGGATACCGAAAAAGAAAAGGATCATGAATACCATTTACACCAATGAAAATTACTATGGAGAAAGCTCCACCACCGTTTCCTCAAAGATTGAAGGAACATGAACAGAATAAATAATTTTCCAAATTTTTAGAAATTCTTAAGAAATTAACAGTAAATATTCCCTTCGTAGAAGCTTTAGAGCAAATGCCCAATTATGTGAAATTTATGAAAGATATTCTGAACAAGAAAAGGAAGTTCACGGATAATGAATTTGTTGCACTTAGCAAAGAGCGTAGTGCAATTATTCAAAAAATGCTTCCAGAAAAATTAAAAGATCCTGACAGTTTCACTATACCGTGTGCTATCGGTGAAAAATTATATGGAAGAGCATTATGTGATTTGGGAGCCAGCATTAATCTTATGACTCTATCAATTTTCAAAAGATTAGGATTAGGAGAAGTCTCACCTACTTCTGTAACTCTACAGTTAGCGGATCGTTCAGTTACATATCCTAAGGGAGTTATAGAAGATGTGTTAATGAAAGTGGACAAATTTATCTTTCTTGTGGATTTCATTATTTTAGAGATGGAGGAAGATAAAGAAATACCTATCTTTTTAGGGAGACCATTTTTAGCTACTGGAAAAGCTATGATAGATGTTCAAAAAGGAGAATTAACTATGGGAGTTAATGATCAAGAAGTGACTTTTAACATTGCGTAATAAATGAAATACCCTGCTGTTGAAAAGATAATGAATGTTTTCGCATGGAAATTATTGAATATCTACTGAACGAACATTTTAAAGAACATTTTGAAGATAAAAAGCATTTTGAAGAAGAAGAACATTTTGTAGAGAAGGAACAATTTGAAAAGAATGATGAAGTTATTTTGGGCGAATAAGAAAATGAAGAATTAGATTATGTTCAGGAAAGATTTGAGATGTTGGATATTACGAAAAATGCTGATAAAAATCTCTTTCCATCAATTATAAAACCACCTGAACTTGAGATGAAAGTATTGCCTAGCCACTTCAAGTATGTATTTTTAGGAGACTCTTCTACATTACCTGTTATTATATCTTCAGAATTAAATGATCTGCAAGAGCAAAGACTGTTAGATACATTAAAAAGATATAAGAAATCTTTTGGTTGGACCTTTTCTGATATTAAGGGAATTAGTCCTTCAATCTTTATGCACAGAATCATATTAGATGAACAATATAAACCAAAAGTTGATCCACAAAGGAGATTAAATCCAATGATGAAAGAAGTAGTTAAGAAGGAAATTTTGAAATGGTCAGACATTGGAATTATATATCCTATTTCAGATAGTGCGTGGGTAAGTCCAATTCATTGTGTTTCTTAAGAAAGGAGGAGTGACTGTTGAAAAAAAATAAAATAATGAATTAATACCTATCAGACAAGTTATTGGGTGGCGTATTTGCATTGATTATAGAAAATTAAATACTGCCACCAGGAAAGATCACTTCCCTTTACCCTTTTTAGATCAAATAGTGGATAGACTTGCTGAGCACACGTATTTTTGCTTTTTAGATGGATATATTGGTTACCATCAAATTTCTATTGCTCCTGAAGATCAAGAAAAGACAACATTTACTAGTCCTTTTCGAACTTTTGCTTTTCGAAGAATGCCTTTCAGATTATGTAATGCACCTGCAACATTCCAGAGATGTATGATGTCCATATTTAGTAAGCTAATTGATGATGGATTAGTAGTATTTATGGATGATTTCTCTGTATTTGGAACATCATTTGACACATGCTTAAATTACCTTGAAAAAGTTTTAGAGAACTAATTTGGTTCTAAATTGGAAGAAATGTCAATTTATGGTTGCAGGAGGAATTATGTTAGGGCATAAAATTTCGGAAGATGGTATGGAAGCAGACCCTGCAAAAATTCAAGTTATATCTAAACTAACACCTCTTACTAATGAAAGAGAGGTTAGGAGTTTTCTTGGACATGTTGGATTTCACAGGCATTTTATTAAAGATTTTTCAAAAATTACTAAGCCTCTATGCCAACTTTTAGAAAAGGACAAGAAATTTGAATTTACAAAAAACTGTTTAAATACCTTTGAGTTATTAAAGGAAAAATTAATCACAGCCTCTATTATAATTTCACTTAACTAGAAGAAACCATTTAGACTGATGTGTGGTGCTAGTAATTATGCTATTGGAGCTGTTCTTGGACAAATGTATGAAAAGATTTTTAAAGTTATATACTACGCTAGTATAACTCTTAATGATGCACAACTTAACTATACTGTTACTGAAAAAGAGTTAGTAGCAATTGTGTATGCTTTAGAGAAATTCAGATCTTATTTAATTGGAGCTAAATGTGTTGTGCATACTGATCACTCTGCTACTAAATATCTGATGCAAAAGAAGGATGCTAAACCAAGGTTGATTAGATGGATAATTTCGATGCAAGAATTTTATCTTGTGGTTATTGATAGAAAGGGAACTGATAATCAAATTGCTGATCATTTGTTAAGATTATAAAATCAAGAATTATCCGACACTGATAATGAAATTACAGACATTTTCTCTGATGAACAACTTTATAATATTAATGAATGGAAAGTACCATGGTATACTAATATTGTTAACTATATTGTAAGTGATATTTTGCCTATGCTGACATTGCAACAACAAAGAAAATTCATTCATGATGTAAAAGCATATTTTTGGGATGAGCCTTATTTATATAAACAATGTAAGAATCTTATTATGAGAAGATGTGTACCTTATGAAGAAACTAAGCTGATCATTCAGAAATGTCATGATTCTGAATTTGGAGGATATTTTGAGATTGATAAAACTGCTTACAAAATTTTACAAGTTAGATTTTATTGGCCTACTATCTTTAGAGATGTTTATTGATACATAAAAACTTATGATCGATGTCAACGAGTATGCAATATATCTAGATGAAATGAAATGCCTCCGAATTTCATGTTAGAAGTTTAGATCTTTGACGTTTGGGGATTAGATTTTATGGGACAATTTATTCCTTCATTTAGGAACTTATATATATTAACTGCAGTAGACTACGTTTCTAAGTGGATTGAAGCACAAGGTTTACCTCGTTGTGACGCTAAAAGTGTTTCAAGATTTTTAATAAAAAATAGTTTCACGGGATACGGAATGCCTAGAATGATTATCACTAACGGAGGATCTCATTTTAGAAATAAGTACATTCAGAGATTGATAAAAAAAATTAATATTATTCATAGAATCTCTACTGCCTATCATCCTCAAACCAGTGAGTTAGCTGAAGTTTCTAATAGAGAGATTAAATAAATACTTGAAAAAACTGTAAACCCTTGTAGTTAAATTGGTCTACTAGATTGGATACCGCATTATGGGCTTACAAGACTGCTTATAAAACTCTTATTGGAATGACTCCTTACAGACTGATTTTTGGAAAGACTTGTCACTTACCAGTAGAATTAGAGCATAAAGCATATTGAGCTATTAAATAATTCAATTATTATTTGAAAGATGCTGGTAAGAAGAGATTGTTACAATGAGTCTTACGATAACGACATAATTTATTAGGAAAAATTAAAATGATGGAATGATCGGAAGATAAACCAAAAAAACTTTGAACCAGGACAAGAAGTTTTCCTTTACAACACTAGGCTGAAGTTATTTCCTGGAAAATTGAAGTCTCGTTGGTTAGGACCCTTTACTGTGACTCAAGTTTATACTTACGGAGCTGTTTAAATTGAAGATCAGAAGATGAGAAATAGATTTAAAGTAAATGGACACAGATTAAAACCATATTATGAGGGTAAAAGACCAAATTTTAAAGAGGTTTTAATGATCAGTCAACATGAATGTCACATAAATAGGTCGGGCAGATGACGTTAAACCAAGCACTTTATGGGAGGCAGCCCATGTTTATCTTTATTTTTATTGTGATTATAGTAGTTTTTATTCAAAATTATCATTAGTTTATGGTAGTATTAAACTCTACTACTTTTATTTACCCTTAAAACATCTTAAGAATTGGATCCATGAAGAAAAAATGGAACGCATTCGGACCAGAGTGAAACTGTGCAAATTTTTCCTTGGGCGCCGACGACCCCCTCGACGCCACTGACGATCAGTTATTCCTAAGAATTATGACAAAATTAATACAGAGGCTCTCCGACAGCGCCATCTACCCCGCTGACGGTGAGACCGGCGAATTGACAGTTATGTGGGTTCAAATGGCGTTTTTGGCTGTTTTTGGGCGAGAAATGTCCTTTTAAACTCAAAAATTTGATTTTTAGTTCATATTTTCCCTCTAAAAATGAAGTGAAACTCCACCAATTTTATTTCTATGGCGTCTAATTCCCCTGATAATCCCAGAATGCGAGTTTTCAATCGATAAAAGTTATTTAGTGCAGAAGCACAGCGAATCTTCAACAAGTTGCTGACGAAGAAAAGATTAATCAAAGAACGAGGATTCATAAATTGCAGATTGAATAATCTCACGATGGATATTGAATAAATAATAGTGCGACGAAGATGGTAAGTGTTGTGCTACTTTACTGCCGTCATGGTGGTTCCTGTGGTGAAAGAATTTTATGTAAATTTGCATGGAATCAACCAATGAGTTGTTTATGTGTGAGGAAGATGGATCACTTTCACTTCTGTAAAGATCAACAAATTATATATGATAGAGAATGTTTCTGTCTACCACTATTCCAATTTCGTCCCAACGAGAAACCAGATGAATGAGATTTACCAATATTTAACGGACCAAACTGACGATTGGGAAACAAGAGAAAATGGGTATGTTAGTTTTTTTGCAACACTCCTGAATCTCATTTTGAAACATTGACACTTTTTCATTTCTACAAAACTATTACCGATAATGAAGATCGGTAATGTTTCTAAAGAAAGTGTCATTTTGAATTACTGCATCCAAAGGGGACTGTCGATCGACATTGGATATATAATTGTGAAGTCAGTTTTGGGCCTGATCGTTCATGGATCAATTTATGGGCTTGGAAACCCCTCCATAATTTTCTCACTTTTCAGTTAGTTCCAAGTGTCCTATGAAAATTGGGAAAAAGTACTGCTACCTTGGAAGCCTTTGGATCCAACTGAAAGAGTCCCAATTTTTTAAGATGAAAATGACATGGCAATTATAGTTGATCAAGCGTCTCAAAATTCTCTGCCAGTTCAACCATTAGTCCCTGATAAGTATCTTGTGATGTTGCGCTGAATCAAGAAATTGAAAAAGGAGGTACAAAATGTCATGAATGCGATTAATAATATCACTAAATTCTTTGATCATCTAGACTGGAGGATGAAGGAACATTTCGAGCACTCTGTACATTTAGAAAATAGCTTGATACGATTGATGAGGAGGATGAAATTTATAGAGGAGGATTCTACTAAAGAATTTCCATTCTGACCCTTCTACAACCTCTTCGTTCATGTGCAATCAATGGGTGATCTCAGAGGAGAATCGAGTACCAAGTCTGAAGATTAGTAGATTTATATTACTATCTATCTGTCTATCTATGTATTTTTATTTGAACTTTATATTTGTTTTGCTTTAGAATTATGCTTTTAGATCTCTGTATAGTTGAGAATAAGCATAGGATGTTTTTGTTTTCAGCATTTTGAGTGTTGTGGCTGGGATTGCGACGCTGAATTAATGTATTGATGTTGAGAAAATACCAAACTTACGTGTGTTATGTAATGTATATTGTACCCCTTGGAATTTATATATAAATGTGATGTTTTGTGTTGTGAAAGTTTATATGTGCTAAGTTTGGATTGTGACACTGAATTAATGTATTGAGGTTGAGAAAATACCAAACTTAGGTGTGTTATGTAACATATATTGTACCCCTTGGAATTTATATATAAATATGATGTTTTGTGTTCTAAAAGTTTATATGTGCTAAGTACATCATTTAGTCACTTAAAATTATGTCTATAAGGATTAAATGGATGTCGTTTAGGCTTGGAATTGATCACAAATGCAAAAATCCAAAATTTGAACAAAATCTAGAAAGCCCGTCGACGGCATCCTCGACGCCGCCGTTGGCGATATTTTCCTGAGATTTAGGATTTTAATTCCAATAGAGTGCGCCTATGGTGCCATCGACCCCGCTGACTGCGAGCTCATGAAAAACACCTTTAACCACGATTTTGACCAGTCAACCACCACTATTCAAAATCAACTTCCTCCTAAAAACGCCACTTTCAACATAGGGCTTGAAAGATCTTAGATTGAGAGGCAATTTTAAGGCTTTTTTACACTGGATTTGATCATCTTTAGGTAAGTGCTTCACTCCAAGCTACAAATATTTGATTTCCACCATGGATTTCTTCGACATTGAGGAGATCCAAAAAATTTGAGAATGTGAAGAAAATTTGGGAAGAAATTCATGGATCTTATGTTGAACTCTTACAATTACTATTGGAAGCCATGATTTGCATATTTGAAGTAATTTTTAGAATTTTTCTATAATTTGATTATATTGAAATGGCTTCACGATAAAAGAGAAGAGTTGAGTTCGACGAGTCTCGCTTTGTCAATGCGATGGCTCAAACAAAATTTACTTCCATATTTAAAGGAAACAAGTGCATACAAGATCGAGTTTTTGAAAGTGTGAGAGGATAAATCGAACGATTTATACCGAGCGGAGGTGAGAAAACTTTTGTTACACCACCAATAAAGCTGATGCAAATGTTGTGAAGAAGTTCTACGCCAATGTGATTTATTCTTATGACGGAATCGTTCAAGTGCGTGGATTTGCTATTGAGTTTACTGCTGCCCGCATCAACACTTTTATGAAGTCCCAGACTCTTATAGCTGCCACTATGAATTCTTTAGTACAATGGAAGGCCCCCTCAATGATGTGATCAACTTTCTCACTGTTGGGCAAGGAACATGGAAGATAAAGTAGCGAGAACGGGTAAATTTTTCTGCTTCCATGCTGAATGCCACCTCTAAGGCGTGGCACTATTTCATTTCATCTTTTCTGGTACCGACCTATCACCATAGTGAGGTAACTAGAGATAGAGCTATTGTGAATTTTTGTATTTAGAATAGTATAACTATAAATGTGGGGGGAATAATTCTTAAGAATATATCGACTACGGCGAGGAGTGAGATTAGTGGAGGTCTAGGACATCCTGGACTTATTTATACAATTTGCAAACTTACTGGAGTAGAATTTAGAGATGAAGAATGGGTTTATCCTATGAAACCCATTAGTAAAGCTAATTTGAAGACTTCTGAATCCCATGATAAATGGAGAACTTGGAGTAGAAGTCAAGAACCTTCTACTAGTACGATGTCCCCTCTACAAGTTATGTCCTTCCACCTTCTAGTTCCCCTACCCTCTTTGATTTGATGAATGAGTTGACCTTGCAGCGGAAGAGCATAGAATTGATAAAGGAAATGATTTGAGGTTTAGAACGTCGACATGATTACGATAGTGAGTACCTGTAGAGGCATTCAAATTTTGAGGTAGCCTATTATGAAGCTCAGGCCCGACACTACATAGGTGAGCCTAATGTTACGTTTCCTGAATGCCCCTGATATACTCAGTATCAAACCAATCTGCCTGCTCATCAAGGCAATGAAGATATAGCTTGGGATTTTGAAATTGAATGAAATTGATGTACTTATGTTTGTATTTTTATTTTATCTAATCTTTTTGTAATAGAAATGGATGTTTGGACTTTCATTTTTAGTAGTACGTTGTACTTGGATAATTTTAAGTTTTGTTATAAAGTTAGTGTTATAGTTAAATGTGCATGTGTGGTTTAATAAATGTTGAGTAGTATTGTGGATGGTAATGTAATGTGATTTTTATTTTCGCATTTCAATTTTAATTATTTTATTTAGTATTGTGGTTGTGTTAGGAAATGTTGTGCTTGTTTTAGTTTTATACTTATTTCAAAATTTCATTACCCAGAAATTCCTCTAATGATTTATATGTGTAGAAAGCTCCTAATATTACAGACCAGGTGAAGTAATAATTTGAGAAGGCCTGCAGAAATTTCAGAATGATGAAAATGCCTACAATACTAAGGCATGATTTATATTTATAGTTTTTCTTTCCAGCTATATTATTTCATATTTAAAAATATAAGTTTGGGGGAGAGAAGAAAAAGATTAACTATTAAATGTCCTCTATTTCACTATTTTCAAAAATTATTTATAAGATTTCATGTAGTTAATTTAATTCACATAACTATATTTTTGTAACTATTTAAATATTATGCTAGATTTAAAGAAATTTTTTGTAATGAAAACTAATTTTTGTAACTTGAGATATTTAGTATAAGAGAATAAGATTATAGTTAACTATTTAAAGTAAAGGAAACTATATTTTGAAGTATTAAGAATCTGAAAATTCATTTAAGAAGAAAAGATTGGGGCTCAATGATGTAAAAACTATGAAATATTGATAAGGTAAAGAAATGCTTTGAGTTTCAAATTTAGGGAAAGAAAAGTGAAGTTTAAAATCATTAAAGGCTATCCAGATATAGTAATCCTCACTTGAAAAAGGAAAAAAAAAGATTGAAAACAATCCCTGAAATGAAAAGAAAAATATATAAGATTGAAAACAATCCAAATGAAAAATTGAAAAAAGAAAGAAAAAAAATTATGGAAGTGAGGAGAGCTTGAGGATATGCCTAATCAAAAATTGGCTTCACTGGACCTACCTAAAGGGAAAATTTAAATACATTCCTGAACTTATATTTATGGAATAGGTCTTTCACTAGTAGAGTTCTCATGAAATTCTTCAAGGATGTGAAGAGAATTAGTGTAGGCAAGGATAGTCGTGCTGCGCGAGCAAAAAGTAAGAGACTTCGAAATAAAGAGAAACAACTTAATAGATTTATTTTCTTTTCATGTTGTCTTTATCACATTTAATAATCAAAATATATTTTTAAAAATCAATTTTTTTTTGTTGATTGAATTTTTTTTAAAAAAATTATTTTATTTAAATTTTATCATTATCAAGCTTAATTATTTTGTTCTTCATTCAATGTTTCGAACCAACATATGGTTCTGTGACTTTTGTCCTTCACACAGAAGGGCAATTGAATTAATCTTCCCTATCCCTCTAGTATATCCAACATTTGGTTCGAAGAAGAATCGGTGTACTGCTCCAAGCCTTCTAGAATATTAAAGAATCTTCCCTAAACTTCTTCATAGAATTCAAACTCTGACCAAAGGAAAGTATGTTGAGATTTTCATACCTATTTTATACTGTTTTTAATGATATTGCACTTTAAAAAAAAGTATTTTTGATGTTTTGTTGCAGGAATGTTGCATTCGGATCATTGGAGCAAAAAGATGCAAAAAAGAGCAAGTTTGGAGCGAAAAGGACCAAAATGTGGAAATTTGAACTAGGCCGCCGACGGCGCCCTCGACCCCGACGACGGTGTTCTCGACCCCGCCAACGACGGGTTTTTCCCAAGACTACACGACAAAATTCTTCAAAAGCCCACCGACGGTGCCCTTGAGGCCGCCGACGGTGCCCTTGAGGCCGCCGACGGCGAGATCGACGGTTATGCCTACTCAAGCTTTCGATAAGGCCAAATTTTTAAGGAATGCTTAGGTAACTCTTGGGAAAGCTCATCCACAACTTTAAAAAAAGATTTTGGCCAAAAATTGTGAAAAGTCTAGAGGCCCTGGAGGTTAGAGAGGTTCCATTAGTGTATAGACTTTCCAATAGAGTGTAAGAATTGTGAGGAATTCTTCAAGAGATTATAAGAGTGGAGGGAAAGTGAGAGATTTCTTCCCCCTTGCTACTTCAAAGAGGATTTCTGTGTGCTGTAAAAAAATGAAGAGATTCAGAGGAACTTCGAGGAGTGTTCTTGAGGAGAAATTAGAGATAAGTTATTTACTTGTTATAGTTTGTATGACTTTGTTTTTATATATGAATTTTGAGTTTTATTGTGTTTTCCCCATGAGATCTGAGTAGTTTTCTCTATCTCTCTCCTTATCTCGAAATTTATGAAATGGTGATTTGAATTGGTGAAGCCCTGAAAATGTTTAAGAAATTGTGATGATCTTTTCACTTTGATCTTAATTTACTTTCATTCTGGCCAACTGATTTGTTAAAATATGTTGAATTTTACAACTAAAGTGAAGATTACAGCCAGGATTCAGGGAGGTCAAAGCCCTTGGAAGTTGGGTGCAAATAAATAGGGAAATAATATTATCGGGCGTAGAATTGGAGATTTTAGGGTGACAGATTAAAATCCTAAATCCGAAGTGAGAGCCGGCATCCTCCCAGCCTAGCCGCAGATTCAGTAAACAAGCGTAGGATTAGTCAATGTTCTTTATGCCTGGACCAAAGGGTAAAAAATAGGTATGCTCCTATTTGGCATAATATAAATTGAACTAATTCACTTTATCTATTCACTATAATTTCTTGACAAAGAGAAGGATGCTTCTTATATATTGAATATCACAATTAAACCCTCCTTAGTATCATTAGTTATTTAATAGTTTTTAAAATTATCTATTTATTTCAATTGCCTATTAGTGAGAGATATACAAATTGAACTTCGTTGTTGTGATTAAAGTATTGCTTTTCTAAAATCTTAGTTCGCAGTTCTAAACCACTCCCTATGGGATCGATATCTAGGACTCCATTAGATACCTATATTACTTGAGCGATACGTATACTTGCGTTGATAAGTGTGACTTTATATTTTTTGAATATTTATTACGTCCATATTTATCTTGTATTTTAAGCATATTTAAAGTCGCCGGTCAGACTCTCTTTTCTTTACTTTAATCAATTTTTCAAATTCTATCATGGTGATCAATGGCGCTGTCGAGGGGCTCTCTCTTTTTAATATCAGCGGGAATCCAAGCTGGTGTTGCCTCTATCTCCAGCAAAATATATGACTCCTCCATTGGGTGATCAGTACTCTAAAATCCATCATTGGTGGATGCGTTCTCCTTTGGAGTACTGTAAAGCCCTAGGTGGAGGACGTTACAGTCCGTACATTCCTTAAATGCCCCTGTAGCTGGTGTTTGTGTAGGAATCTCGGCGTTGGATGTCGAGCGGGCAAACCGTACAAAGATGATCTATAGCTCCTAGTATCTATGGCTCTGTAGTAAACTCAAACACATCCTCTATGGTCAACAAGCTGGAAGAGGTCTCTCTCATGCCTGGATCAAAGATTTTCTACCTCCTTCTGACGTCTTCTCTCTTCGCGTAGGAAAGCACTATGCTTTATGTGATTGGCATTTCTGCGTTGAGTTATGCGTAGTGGTGCATTTGGTAATCTTTCATCATTTGCAGTGACTAGGCCCCCGACTGGTGTAGTTATCATTGACGGCATGCGGCTAGTCCCCTCCATTGTGTCTTGCTGTACTATCACTTTCTTCCCCTTTAGTGAGTAATTCTCCCTGGTACTGATCTTTATCAGTGACAGTAGTCTTTTTTTTCTTGATGGCTAACCACAACCATTAGGGGACCCTCATAGTTCATGTCAACTTGACTGAAGTCCAAGTGGAATTCTATGGTGCCATCCTGCAGTGCCCCTTCCTTGTTAAGTGCGAGGTATAAGCCATCTTTAAAAGAAAAAAATAGCCTCTATCCTGACATTCTCTCTGCAGACAACAGAAAAAACATTAGCGTGCTAAAATTTAGCAGGAACAAAAACAAAACAAAGTGTTTATTAAAGAAAATTTTATGTTATATTGGTAAGAAAATCATTTATTTATATTTTGCTTAATCTATTAAAATATCGAACTTATAAGTAAAAAGAAAAAAATCAAAGTATGTAACTTCAAAAGTTTTCATTTTATTGAGGTTAATTTTATTATAAACATATTTTTCCTTGGACCCGGTCATAGAGCTTTGGCTAAATAAATAAGCCCAGAATAATCAAAATTTCGAAATTTCAATTCAAGCAATGTAAAGTTGCGTGGTATGTCATTAAGTATCGTCCGTTAATTGGTAACTTAGGTTTTCACCTCGGAAATCTACTAGTTGGTATGCTCCTCTTGAGTAGATCATTTCTACGACAAATGGCCCCTCCCAAGTTGGCTCAAATTCTCCACCTATCTTGCGGCGTGCAAGAATAGGCCTTTTGAGCACATGTACGAGATCACCAATTTTGAATGTCCTTGGGCGAACCAATTTGTTATGAGCTTGTATCATTTTTGCCTGGTAAAGTTCCAAATGTTGTTTTGCTTCTAGTCTTTTGCCTTCAAGACTTTCCAATTTTTTAAGTCTGAGTTTGTTCTTCTATTGTAAGATGATTGGCGACAACTATTCTAATAGACGACATCTGGACTTCTAGTGGTAGGTTGGCCTCAAATCCGTACACAAGCATGTAGTATGTACACTGAGTGGGAGTTCTGAACATTGTCCGGTAGGCCTACAAAGCTTCTACCAATCTGCTATGCCAATATATTTTATTTTCATCCAGTTTCTTCTTGAAAATCTGTACCAATGCCTTGTTGGAGGCTTCGGCAAAGACATTTGCCCTGGGATAGTAAATTATAGAGTACCTTTAGTATATTCCATATCATTTGAAAAAATTGTTGATTTTTGTGCTTTTAAAGGCTGCCCCACTATCGGAGATTATTCTGCGTGGAACTCCAAAATAGTAGATGACTTGGCTTTTGAAAAATCGAAGGACGTGTTGTGCTGTAACCTCTCATAATGGCACTACCTCTGCCCATTCGGAAAATTAATTTGTAGCGGCAAGTATAAACCTGTGTCCTTTGGAAGACGAAGGCTCTATCAGACCTATTATGGCCGTGCCCCACCACTCGAAGGGCCATAAGGCAACTGTTGGGTGTAGTACATTTGGAGCTTGGTGCAAGACCGCCCCATGCACTTGGCACTGGTGACATCTTCTAAATGTATCCATGCACTCGGACATCATTGCTGGTCAATAATATCAAAGTCGCTGGATCTTCATTTTCATCTTTGCCCCTGACACTTTAGCGCCACACAAACTGGCATGTACCTCTTTGACAATATTTTGGGCTTTGCTCTGCTCAAACAAAATAGTCACATCTGATTGAATGATCTTCAGTAGAGAACATCACTGATTAAAGCATATGACATAACACTTTTTGTGATGTAATACACTGCTAACTTGTCTTCTGGCAACTTTCCAGTCTGTAAATATTCCATAAACGGCTTATGCTAATCTTCATTGATATCAGTAACCACAATCATCATTTCTTCTTCTTTTCCAAGCTTGAGTAGATTTTTGAAGTCAATTGGAGACAATACCTGTCTTCCTTGTGCCGTAATGTCAATGGAATCCTCCGGGGGACATGCTAATTCTTTTGCAAGTTTTGCTAGAGCATCAGCCTGAGCATTATCTCCCTAAGAAATCTGGTAGAAAGTTACATTGGAGATCTGCTCCAGTAGCTTCATCGCGTACCGATGGTACTCTACTTACCTTGGCTTCAAAATCTTATACTATCAAGTGACTTCCTGGATGATAAGTTGAGAGTCGTCATAGATGACAATATCCATTATATTCATTGAGATTGCCAACTGGTGATAAAGACTTCATACTCTGCTTTCTTATTTGTGCATGCCTTTGTTAGGTGATATGAGAACCTTAGCATATCCTTATCTGGCATGATAAAGATCAAACCAATCCCTGCTTTGCCTGATATAACTGTGCCTGATACTTTATCTTTTCTGCCCGACGAAGCTCCATCAAAGTACATCTCCCAACATTATGCATTGAATAACTCTATTTGTAATGCTTGCTCATCTGGTAACTCGTCATTAAGAGGGGACCCAGCTGGCAGTGGGTGTGCAGAAAGAGAATCTGCTAAAATTTGTCCCTTAATAGCACGAAGGGGAACAAAAGTTAAATTGAATTTCAATAAAATCTTCGAACATCTTGCTAAATGTCTAGAGAGTTGTGTTCGGGTCATCAAATATTACAAAGGATTAACTTTTGAAATTAGGGTAATTTTATGAGAAAGCATGTAATGTCTTATTGACCTCAATTTTGGTTGAGGTTTAGTTTTTCCTCTTTAGTAGCCTAGGGTCTAGCCATAGGACTTTTCCTATTGACTATTCCTAGAAAACTAGACATGGAACCCTCACCATTAGAAATTCCAAACTCTTCTCCACTCAACTTGAAGTTCCACATATTGGTCCTAACCTCTAAACACTTAGTAGGTGGGGTCACTATGGGGGAAACTCAAGATGAGTCACCCTTAGGATTGCTGGACCTTAGGGTTAACCCTGGGTGTTGGTCTGGAGCTAAGGAATTCACTACACTCATCTACACTCACAATCACTCACAACCCTAAACTCAAATTTTTAACCTAGATCCCTTGATCTTTTGGGATACTCATGTAGATGGTCCCCTAAACCTGCTAGCCCTAGGGCTATGGTTTGGCTAAGACCACTATGTAGAGTACCTAAAATGGGGTTTCCATTGGTCCATGGCTTATTGGTGATGGCTAGTACCTCAACTCTACCAAAATACCCATCTTAGCCTTTTACCCCTAAAACACCCCCAAATTACCAAAATACCCCTCCATAGCTCAAAATCCCAAAAATTCCAAAAATTCTCATAAAATCCAAATAAATCATAAATATTCTCAATTTCATTTCTCTCAACTACCATATGACCCAATTTGACCAATTTGACCATTTTTAACCAAAACCCCCAAATTTGCCTTTGAGGGCACAGTTTCCTCAAATCCAACTCAAATGTCCATCAATTTGATCTCAATTGACCCCAATTCCAATCCTAAACTCAAATTAACTTTTTATATGACCAAACTAAACCAAATATAAGCTCAATTGGTCTATGATTTGAACCTAATTTTGATTTGAGTCAAAATCCCAATTTTGACCATATGACCCAATCTCACCAAATTGAACTCATAGCCTACTCAATTGGCCTCAATTAATGTTGAAAAATCTTTATGACATTCCTATACATCAAAATCAACCATCAATTTGTATTGGAGAAGTCTCAAATCCATTTGATTTTGGCTTTAATCCAAAATTCCCAAACTTAGCCCCAAATTGGCTAAGTCCCCAAATTTCACCCAATTGATTGCTTTAACCTCCAAATTGGCATCCAATTCATGTTGAAAACTCTTCATGAGGTCCTTATTGACTATTTATAACAATCAATTTGGACTTAGCCCAAGGCTAACCCATCCTAGACTCAAGCCTAGCCCAACATGGCCAAATTGATTAAAGTTCAAAATTCATTCAAATTGATCCTCCAATTGGACTCAAACTTACTTTCATTCTTGACCAAAGTTGTTCCTTATGATCATGTATACCAAATGCAACAATTATTTGAGCCAATTGACATGGCTAACCTAGCCCAAACTAAAGCTTTGGTCATTTGCACCCACTTGGACCATGCACTAAATGTGACCTAACCACCCTAAAGCCACCAAATTAACTCCACCACAGCCATTAGTTGGACTTAGTGACCAGCCCAAACACCATGAAATCACGTAAATCAATCTATGGACCAAATGTCCCCCAAATTAAGGGATCTTATTTCCAAAAATGCACCCAAATCAAAGCACATTTGCATTAAATTGTTGTGATGGATTCTTTTGGGTTCCCAGAGCTCCTAGCCACCTCCCCCTGGCCGGCAGGCCAGCCTAGTGGTTGGAAAAGCACAAAACCGAGCCATCCCCATGGCACCTCACCTAAATCAAACTTAGAGGTCAGCTCATCTAAATCAAATTGAAGAGCTCCTCTGCCCTCCACCTAAGAACCACAATGCACCCAAACTTATGCCCTGAGAGCCACCCCATGGCCATATTTATAAAGACTCACCTCCCACGGCCACGGGAGGAGTGCTGAAATTTTCTTAGAGAGGCCTCTCCAAACTTTACACAGAGCTTTCTTAAGATCCCCTCAGTGCATTCCAACCATTTTCCCTTACCCATTCCCATTGTCGGAGCTCAATTTTGAGCTTGAAACCCTGCCGGAAATGAAGACAGAACCCAATACACCTCCACACTCCACCAACTTCAATTTCTTGTGCCCACACCTTCACAAGTGTGAAAGAAGCCAAAGCCCCATCAAATCCCCCTTCCACAGAGCCTCTACCATAGCTCTAGACCAACACATGAAGTCGAGCTTGGTCGAATTCATACCTAGGCCTTACACCAGGACCAGAGACTCAATCCCTAGCCTTCTTGGACCCCAACGAACGTGCTGAGCACCTTTGATTGAAGCCTCCCTTCTCAAAGCAAAGGTATAAAACTTCTCCTTCTCCCGAGCTTATTTTGATTCTCCATTTACTGAAGCTTGATTTCATGGCATCTTAACCATATGGATGTGTTTGTCTCACTTAGAAGAGTCCATAGGATCAAACCCAAAGTGATTTGGTTGAGTCTAGGCTGAGATCTTAAGGTTTTAGTGTGGACGGGTACAAGATCATTCTATCAGGGATGATGACGGGGAGCCGTTCGATCGAGCGTCTATCAAATGGGTGGGGGAAATCGAGCTGGACAGCGCTTCAGGAAATAAACCGCGGGCCGAGTCAGCAGCTACGTGGACGGTAGCGTCCAACCAGAGCGTGCCATGCATGTCTTTGGAGCTGTCTAGGATCTAGTCAGCACACGCTGTTTAAATAGATAAATAGGGCTTTTTCTTATTTATTTAAATACCCTTAACTTAGAAAATTCATAACTTTGTGTAGAAAAATCACAAAAATAAAATAAAAATACCCTCTTGCTCAGTGAACTGAGGAAAACAATGTGGAATAAATTCCAAGTCCATTTGATGCATAAAATATTTTTAATTAATTAAAAACTATTTGTAATCATTTGATTCTCCATGCATATTGACACATTAGCTTGGCTTGAAATTTTGGCATGTTGTAGCCTCTGTAAGGGGAAATATTCTCTGATTTTTTCAAAACCAGAGGAGATTCCAATATAGAGATCCATATATTTCCAGATTTTCCACATTATTTCTTTAAATTAATCATGGAAATTAGCATATTGATTTGAAGATCCTAAGAAAATTTTAGAAGGTCCACCATGACTTGAGAAGCTTTTGGAAATAATTTCATGAGTCAAGTCATTTAAAATGCCCTTAAATTTTACAAATACTAAATCACTAAGATAATTAATTTTTGAAAATAAAAACATTTAAATGACTTGATTTTTGATCTCCACTATGGTTGATGATCCAGAGAACTCATCATAAAAATTACAAAATATTTTGAGTTCATTTGACAACTTAAATTGATTTTTAAAGATAAACAACACTCGTGGCATTTAAATGATTTTTAAAAATCAAAATATAACTCAAAAAAAAATATGAAACTTAGTCTTTTGAGTTATCTATGATCAGGGGTATTTTCTAAAAATAAAATGATATTTAAAATAAAATTTTGATTTTTTGTCCTATTCTAAATATTTAAATAATTAAAAATTTATAAAAATCATAGAAATAATAAAACTCATGGAAATATTCTAAATTATTTCCTAATCACTTAGGACCAATTAGAATATTTTTCCTGATTTTCTAAATTAAGATATTGAATTTCAAAGCTTATAAATAATTTTTAAAACGCTAAAAAAGAGTTTTCACTAGAATAATTCCAATAAATCAAGGAAAAATAAAAAAAAATATAAAATTTACTCCTCTGAGTTCTATGATCTTAGAGAGATTTTTCAAAAATCAAAAACTTAACTTCACTTCCCAAAATATTTTATTTTTATTAAATAACCCAGAATTTAAAATAATTCTAATAAATCACAGAAAACTCAAAAAATTATAAAATTTGATCTAAAGACTTTTATGGTCTAGGTCTAGCTCCAGTAAAAATTTCAAGGGATTTTAATTTACCTTGGTCAAGTTAGGAATTTTCTTTGAAAAATCCTATCTTTGCATGAAAATAATTACATAAATTAAATTAAATTTTGAAAAATCACATTTTCTCCTGTGATGTCTCAATTGACCCATGAATGAGGTAGGATAAAAATTTCAAAGTCATTTGAATTGAATTTGACAAATTATGAAATGTTAGAGCCTTGGGGGCAAATGTGCAATTTTGGAAATTTAGCGTTAATTAACATTTAGGCTTAATTTAAGGAGAGAAAATGGGTAACCTCTGATCTTAATTAATTTATTTGATCATTTAAACACAAGGGTTTAATTGGTAGAAACCAATCTTACTTTCTTAATTAAGATTAATAAATTTCTAAATTATTAAGATTTGGAAGTTTATTAAAATTAAATGATCCTGGACTTAGTGGTACAATTTAATACTCCTATTTTGATTTTCAAATAAAATACAAATTATGAATCAAGACCACCTAAAGTTTAACCCTTTTCAAAACTAATTAAGACACTCACCCAGGTCTTAAGAGCTTAGTGGTGACTTAGGCTAAATCAAAAAATTGATTAAACAATGATTTGAGAAATAAACATAAGTAAATCAAATATTCTTGAAACACCACTAAGCCCAATTAGGATTAAGAATTTGGCTAAGTGTTCAAATCACACGAACTTGCCCGTTTAAGGGTCTTCACCCACATAATTCTTAAATTGAATGATAAGTGATAATTACCCTATTCTTAGGGATAATTGAGACATCAGAGTACACTGAGAAATAAGGGTATTCACAGGATGAACCATTAAGCATCATAATAAGTTTAAATGGATTCGAGGCTTCTCACCAGTTGGTGAGAGGGAGGCATGGACCTGCTTCCCCCTCCTAATTTGTTGGATACCTCAGAGGCCTATTAAACTTAATATTCTTCGCTCAATGAAATCATCCTTAATTAAACTTCTAAGGACCCGCAAAGATATGACATTGGGTTAGGAAAATTACCAAAATTTTATCCTTTCCTACTCTTCATAAATCGCCTTAACATGCATTTTAAGTTTCAGGTGGTGGAACGAGAAGACTCGCCAGGTACACTTTTACAGTTTTCAGCATTGTCTTTCTTGTACTTTCATAGTCTACTTTTATACCTGCAAATTTGCATGCTAAACAAAGATGTCACCCTGCATGAAAACAAAAACTATCAAGATAGCCACATAACCATAACCATAACCATAACCAAAACCAAAATTAAAAATCAACTAAGATAAAATTCACCGCCACAACATTCAAAATATAAGACAAATCAAAATTTAATCACAAACATCACAAAAAACCACAACTTTATATAAATTAAGATGTCTCTATCGGATGATCGGGAATTCCTCGGAGGAGGTAACCTACGGTTGCTAACGAGGCTTCCCATGGTTTAAATGAAATTATGGAACTCATTAAGTTGGGTTTAGTAAGTTCATTTGGACTAACTAAATCTAATTGAAAATAGTGATGCCGGAATGAGGGAACCGTAGAATCCTAACCGGTGTCGCTCTAATCAACTTTCATATGCCCTCATAAAATTTAAAGAACTTCATCCATAGGGCCACCTGATTTGATATTATAACTTAACACACTAGATAACTCAAACTTGTCGCGGCAAGGAGCTTGGAGCTAGCATGGTGGGCAGCACAGCCATCTTCAACAACAAAACCTGTCTTCCCCAGCTAAACCAATCTTCCTTCCTTAGACTTAAACAACAAAGCCATAGGACTTCGAGGTTGCTTGCTTATGCAACGTAAATCCTCACCTTATCTTTAGGCCTTTGTATAACCCTGCTATACAATATAAGCCCTAACTCGTCTTAGGATTCCGAGGTTGTCGTTTGTCATGACCTAAATCCTCACATCTTCTAGGCTATTTGTTTGATCATTTCACACGAATGTAAGCCCTAACTAATAAAATTGGCAGGATGAAACACCCAAATATTTCTCCTCAAAACTGAAGCCAAATATTAGGATAGCTTAGGAAGTCACCAAGGTTCTGCTCTGGATCCATGACATCCCTTAGTTTATCTTCCTTTGGATTCAACAATAAAATGTTCAAAATTTAAACCATTCCTTTTTCACACCTCTACATCTGATTTCGTTGAAGAGTCCTACCCTTTGAAATTCCTTGAAGATAATTTTTCTTGATTTTTATCGAGAGCCTTCTTAGGTGGCTTTGTTCATTTAAGATGTAATTAACTATAGGGGCTTGCCCTTATAGGACGCATGTTTGAACCCAGCTTAATATAAACCCTATTTAATCTTTTCTATTAAATAGGGGAACATGTCGGAAAATACAAAGGTTTCACAGACCAAACGTACGTCATACTTTTCGTAGTTTATTTGATCGAGCCTCATCCTCAAGTCTTGTGTTTATTCTTCGGGATAGATACAGGATTTGAGTTACAGTGCTCTTTCATTTTAAACTATGAAAAATATGGGGTCAGTTTGATTTCAAACTTCAACATCCTTCCGAAGCGGGCGACGGGATTTCAATTCGAGCGACCGACAGCTTCTTACGGGCAACTCCCCACAAACCAACCCGAAATAACGCCGACACGTCTAAGCTTTTGGGCGGTGAAAATTAACGCTAGATAATGCTTCTCATTAGGCGGATACCTTATCTCTGCTGGTATTTGGCGACGACTCAAAAAGTATAGTGTGTTTTCCTTACCCTCATCATTAGCCTGAGTTAAGAGGGCTCCAAGAGAGTCATCTATGACCGCGGTATAAAGTATCAACAGTTTTTTCCTCGGATATGGGCTGCCAGAATAGGAGGTTTCATTAAATATCGCTTAACATCCTCAAAGGCCTGCTGGAATTTCTCTTCCCAAACAAATTTGGCGTCCTTTTTAATTAATGTCAAGAAGAGCTGACACCTGCCTGAGAGATTAGAAATAAAGAGTCTGAGATATGCCAACTTACCTTGGAAGGAACGTAGTTGTTTTAAGTTTTTGGGAGGAGGCATTTCTAAGATATCTTTAATCTTATCCAGGTCGATCTCCATCCCCGGATGACGGACAAGGAATCATAGAAATTTCTTAAAGGTAACGCAAAAGACATACTTTAAGGGATTCATCTTATGGTCATATCATCCTAACCATTCGAACACAATCCTCAAGTCGTACAAATATTCTATTTTTTGTTTAATTTTGATGACCAAATCATCCACATAGCATTTCACTTGATTATGAATTAGGCTATCAAAAATCATTGTCATAGCTCATTGGTATGTCGCTCTAGCGTTCTTCAACCCAAACAACATCACTATATAGAAAAAAATTCCAATCGACGTTCTGAATGTTGTAAGTGTTGCGCCCTTGAGAGACATCTTTATTTGGTTGTACCCCGATGATCCGTCCATGAAGGAGAAAATTTCATGTGTCGAAGCGATATCCACCATCATTTCTGGTTTTTGCAATGAAAATTCATCGTTTGGACACGTTTTGTTCAAATCCCTGAAGTCAACACATACACGGATTTGTCAATTTTTCTTCTTGATAGGTACAACGTTAGCTAACCCTGTGGGGTATTGCTATTTGCATACAAAGTTAGCGTATATTAACATCTTTACCTCAGTAATGACTTGCTGCTCTATTTCAAGGTGCATTCTTCTTGGAGCTTGTTTTACTGGGGTCATATCCTTGTCCACCCCAATCCTATGAATATCCACTTCTGCTGACAGTCCTGACATTTCATCCTAACCTCATCCAAAGAATTTTTTGAATTCCGTTAACAATTTGATCAATTTTAAAGAGTCTTCATCGTTGAGTAGAGAACATATAAATGTAGGTCGGGGCTACTTCTTTTTTCCCAGGTTATATTTCCTCAATTCATCAATAGTTCATTTGATTTCCTCCTCAAATTATGGCAAAGCATTTTCTACTAGATGATCAGTAGAGCCATCCTCCACATTGAGGCAATCCTCTTTCAATCTGCTAGTAATAACTAGGCAAAATTCTAAGTCATCGACTGGTCCTACTATACCAAATCTGAGTCCCTCTTTCAAGTTAGGAGTTTGAATTTTAATATTCCATAATTTTTAAGAAAGTTGTAACTTATCTTTTAGCATTTATTTTGGCAAATGTACCTGTTGAATTAACTTTTGTACACGAGGCAAAAATTAACTAAAAGGCAATTCCATTAATTCATTAGAATCCTCATCTAAATTTACATGATTTTCAAGATTAGCCGAAGTAGAAGCACGATAAAACTTGATTGACTTCAAACCAATGCTACGAACTTTTTTGACCTCTAAACTCTCAACCTTTTTAGGAAGAATTAGTGTAAGGTTCATGGCGTTCACATAGTGGTTTATTCGATCATACATTGTCTCATATCTGATTTTCTCCGTATCTTCTAAGGATATCTCATACAAGATTTCTTCTATTTTTTCATCATTATTTCATCTTCAGAACTTTCTTTATCTTTAATGTTGATGGTCGGTTTAGTCTGTTCAACAATTAAATTGGTTCTTCCTCATCCACGTCCTCAGCCTCGAACTTAGGTGCACAAAATAAAAGAACCCCCTCCAACTTGTAGCAAAAGAGTGGTGGAAGATCGCTAAAGCAGAGTTGAATGGCCTTCCCTTTGTGATTCTTCTGAACCTTCACTCTTATTTGTCACAACATCACGAGAGAAGAGAAATTTATTCGGAGGCGCGTAGTAGGCAACATCTTTATGAAAGCCAACTTCATGGACTGAAAATGACTGTAAATCTCCTTTGATACAATGTTCTTATCCTTCCCTGTAGTACTTAATGCATTAGTGTTGAGACGACAGAACCATGTTGTGTTTTTGAATCCATGGTTGACCCAGTAAAGCATTGAAAGAGGTCTTGACGTCGATGATATGAAACTTAGCGGTCATTACTAATTCTCCAACTTTCATAAGTAATGCAATTGATCCTTGGGCTCTCTCTCCCATTTGGTTGAATCCTCTTAATGTCATTTTTTTGGTCGTAAGCTCCTGAACTTCAATGTCTAAATAAGCCAATGTCCGTAGACTCGGTAAGCTGAGGGATGATCTAGGATCTACATAAACTCTAGATAACACGAATCTACCAATGTTAATGGAGATATAGAGTGGACGATTATGGTCAATGGTAATGAGCAGTAGGTCTTCATCTGTGAAGGTTACCCCAAAATGTTCTTTCAACGAGCAAACTTTATCTGAGGATGTGCTGTCCAACTGGTCTAAAAAAATTTCTGGGTCAAGCAAAGCTGTAACCAGAGACTCTCTCATCTCCTTTGACAGCATTAGAGAGTCATAGATTCTTAGTTTGGTCGGCAACTTCCTAAGATGAGCTAGCATGTTGTAATCCACTTTATATGATCCTCCAATTTTCTCTTGATTATGTTTTTCTTCCACTAGCGGAGGAGGAGGTAGCTCTTCTTGTGTTACTATTTACTTTTCATTATTATTTCTGGAATCAGGATTGAAGTTAGATTGGTCATAATCGATTACGTTATCACTAGAAACAGTTAAAAAATAGTCAGAATCATAACCCAAAAGGGCAAATATATAATCATACAAGGTCAGGGGTTCGGGGATTTTCTTCCCCGAATTTGAGATAACTAATCTAGCAGAGGCAGCCCCTATCCTACCCTCCTGTGCTATCAATCTTTGTGATGGTATTCTTCTTCTTCTTCTTCTTCTTTGACGATGATGGATCTTCTAGTAAAATCTTCATCTCAGGTTTGGCAGGCTGAAAATTTTGAATGGAAACTTGCCTTGAAGCGGACTGGATCTGGTTCAGTATTTTCTTGGACGATTTGCTCCATACTGTACTCAATCCATCTATTCTAGTATATGGGTCAATTAGAGAGATTGGCTCATCCAAAATTATATTTATGGAACCTTCTTCAGGTTCATTTAAATATTCTTTCGGTATCGTTATATTCCCTTCTTTAAGATTCCTCTCGAGCCAATCTTTAGAGACCAAACATTCTTCTATTGTGTGTCCAAGCAATTTGTGATATGGGCAATAATTTTGTTGATCTTTCTTATCAGCCGCTTTGGGTTTCTTTGGATATGGTAATCTGAATTCAGGCTTTTTCATCCAACTTCTGAACAATTTGGGATCGACTTTGTCTTTGAAGGAGTACACCGCTTTTTTACATTCCACAATGGACATTTTCTTACTCTTTGTTTGGTATGATTCTACTTTAGGCGATTCCTGGCTAGACTTGTCATTCTGTTATGTCTATTGTTGAGCATGCCACGATGACAACTGACTAGAGTTTACTGCATGTATTTTCATTGGTTGTTTTTATTTATCAATCGTTGTCAACATTCTGAATTTCTTTTCAAATACTCTGGTCATCTTGAACTTCTCGAGCTTCTCATGAGAATCCAAATGTTTGATTTCTTCTTGAAGATTGTTGGCTTTACTGAGTAGATTCCTATAGGATTTAATGGTGAGTCCCTTGAGCATGAAAGCTACTAACCATGGATGCTCTTGAGTAAAATCTCAATCGCAAGATGTTCCTGTAGGTGAGGTTCACATTTCATGCTAAGGTTTCTCCACCATAATGTTTTGTCCTCTAAATTCGCGTTGGGCTTTTTCTTCTCTCCTATGAGATCTCTAATAGACACATGATGTTGCACTCCAGCAAATCTCTTCACAAACAATTGTTCTAACTCAGCAAATGTCTTAACTGATCCATTGGGTAATTTGACATACCAATCAAAAGCGATCCTTGACAGGCTGCTGACAAACTATCGGAAGAGCAAAGCTTCGTTACCTCCAGTATTACCATAACTAGCTCAAAAATGTGCTATATGTTGCCTGAGATTTCCAGTCCCGTCAAATATCTTAAAGTTTGGCGACACAAAACCCTTAGGGTAGGGTACGACATCGAACTCCTCCGGGTAAGGTCTAACCTTCAAAATTAATGAACTACCTTTAGATTGGGCTAAAGCCTCCCGAACTTGTTCAACCATTTGCTTAAATTCCTTTTCAGGTATTGCACTTGATAGAGCATCCTTCTTCTGTTGCTCATCTCTATTTTCTAAGGCAACTTCCATCTTTTCATTTGAAATGTGTATAATCTCGGGTTGATTGACTTATGGAGAAGCTAACTGTGGTACTTGAGACTGTCCTTGAACTGTGGCCATGGCGGTCATGATAGCAGCCATGTCATCCATTCTTTTCTCCATTTGGCTGATTAGTTAATCCCATAAGAAAACAACCCCACACAGCACATCTAAGGCGTTCTCTTCGATGAGAGGTTGAGCATCTTGAGCAGATGCAGCAACTTTGGTCTCGATGACATGGATATCCATGAAATCTTTCTCAAGGTAATCATTAAAGTCAAAATCTTCATCATCATCAATGGAAACTCCATGTTCTTAGGCTAACTCGGAAATCTCGACCCAGAGCTTTTCGACCTTTTCTTCAATCATTGATTCTTATAACATCTTGAGATCCGGAGGACTTGGCTGGATATTTTCCACTTGTTTCTCCATATCGCTAGTAATTGTTGCAACAATATTGGATACTTCAGACCCAAGCTTAATTCCATGATCCTGCCCTGTGGGCTTGCTAGACCATATCGGTACGACAACCTTGTGTATCCAAACCCTTTTCTTTGACAGTGATGTCTTGAGACAAAGTGTCTCGGTAGGAACGTTGACATGTCAAAGAGAAGTATGCTCCTATGGTGAAGACCAGATACGGTACTGGGTAACCTCTTCGTCTTATCCTTCAGGATTTTAAGAACATCCTTGTGACTGGTAGTTGGTATAATTCTTTGACCCAGACGCGACTTCACTAGTCGACGTCCTGTGGGTCTAGTGGAAGTAGAGTCGGTGGAAATAATAGTGGTATCAACTTTGCTCCTAGGCTGAAGTAAACGGGAATGCAAGCAGGAAAGGCTTCAGTTGATTTCCAGGAGCGTCTGACAGATCTGACATACTTTAAAATTTCTTTCTTCATGCGAGGGATACTGCACGTCGCACTCGTTTGAGTAACTCTCCAACTGAACAACCTTCTTTGGCAGTTAGTCTCTAGAAAACTGAACTGAATCGGTTGATAGGAGCAGACTTCTTCCTCTCCCCATCATGTCCATGAGGTGTCCGTAAAGTAGCGGCGATCTTTCGGATACTTTTGTACCTAATAGTATCCATTAAGGAAGGCAATCTACTCCCTTGCAGAAGTGGATAGGTTTCCAGTAATCTTGACTCCTCCTGGTGAGATACTCCATCAACAAGTACCTCCTTAGAAATCTGGGCTTCAGTAACCATACAAACTTTCCAGTTGCGGCTTCTCGTTTGGGTTCGGGTTAACGGTGCGGTCCTCAAACTGGACTTGATTTCAAACACTAATGGTGGGACAAGCAATCCTTCAGTTGGGTCTTCAACGATCATAACTTCCTTTCCCTTAGCACAAATAGGAAAAGCTGGCTTGGTATCTGTCGTGATGGCAGTAGTCTCGACCTTCTTGTAAGAAGGGAAATCATGAGGGCAGCTCAAGTTAAACTTAGCAGACGGTTCTTGAACCTTTAGAGCGACGACTTTCATTATGACGAATGAGGCCTTCCCAAAAATGACCTCGAGATCTTCGAATCCAGCTCCGAACTTGATGACATTGCGGGCAGTGCGGGTCGTCGGCAGGTTACAGGAAAAAGTGAGCCTTAGGAATGCCATTACAACAACTTAAAAAAAGAGCTCTCGGTTAGCTATTTGGCCAATACCTCGTAATCTTAGTGCGAGAACTAAAAGATAACAGAGGTCGATCTGTGGACCGGGTAAGTCTTTATTTAATTTGTGAAGATTTTAAAATTTTAGTAAAATTAGTTTGTAAGTAGAAAGATTTAATTATTATAAGGAAAATTAAAGAGCACGTGCAGCACGACACAATCCAATTTAATTTGCAAAATAACAAATCAAACTCGAAAGGGAAAAAGTGCAGTTCAGAACCCAGTGCACGCAATGCCCAGGTGGAACTAGTCCACCAACACACCTATTGGGCGTCCAACTCGACATGTCCTCCCGAACCTCTCTGTTCAAAGGTGATCAAACAGACGGTTTTGAAGTCCAAATGAGTTGATCGTAATCACCCAAGAAAGAAATGGGTAAAGCATGCCAGTGGAAGAAAAGTAATTTGGACCAAGAGGTACATGGACACATTATTGATATAAGAAGATAATATTTCCTAATCAATATGGAGAGAAAAGCTAGTCCCCAGCGGAGTCGCCAGAAGCTGTTGACACTAAAAAGTAGGTGAGGAGTTACCCGTTAGAAGTTGACGGTCGCCGGAATCAGAATCTCGTCGCCCGCTTTGGAAAGACATTTAATTTACACACACACACAAACACACACACAGATATATATATATATATATATATATATATATATATATATATATATATATATATATATATATATANTATATATATATATATAGTTTTCACAAAAATATAAGATCAAACTGATCCCATTTCTTTCATAATTTAAATGAATAAGAACTATACCTCAAACCCTCTATCTATCCCAAAAGATAAACACAAGACTTGAGGATGATGCTCGATCAAATAAACTAAGAAATATATGACATTTTTTTGGTTTGCAAAATCATTTTATTTTCCCATAAGTTCCCCTATTTAATATGAGGAATTAAATAGGGTTTATATTAAGCTGGGTTCAGAAAAGCTTCCTATAAGGCAAGTTCCTATAGTTAATTACATCTTAGACAACCAAAGTTTCCTAAAAAAATTCTAAAAAAAACAAGAAATATTATCTTCAAAGAGGTCAAAGGGTAAGACTTCTCAACGAATTTGGACATAGAGGTGTGAAAGGAGAATGACTCAAATTTGGAACATTTATTGTAGAATTCAAAGAAGGAAGAGCTAGGGGATGTCATGGATCAGGAGGAGAACCTCGGTGACTTCCCAGCTTATCCTATTGTTTGACATCAGTTTTAAGGAGAAACTATTTAAATGTTTCATCCTGCCAATTTTATTTGTTAAGGGCTTACCTTCATGTGAAACAATCATACAAATTGACTAGAATATATGAGGATTTAGGTCGTAACAAACGACAACCTGGAATCGTAAGATGAGTTAGGGCTTATATTATACAACATAGCTATACAAAGGCCTAAAGATAAGGTAAGGATTTATGTGGCATTAGCAAACAACTTTGAAATCTTATGACTTTGTTGTTTAATTCTAAGGAATCGTTTAGCTAGTGTAGATCGTCTTGTTGTGGAAGATGGTCATGCTGCCCACAATGCTAGCTCCAAGCTCCTTGTCGCTGCAAGTATAGATTTTTTAATGTGTCAATTTATGATGTCAAATCAAATGTCCCTAGTGTTATGGTTTTTTTAAATATTATGGGGCATATTAAAGTTGATTAGAGTGACACCAGTTAGGATCCTACATTTCTCTCATTCCAGTAGCACTATTTTCTATCGGATTCAATTAGTTCAAATGAATTTACTAAACTCAATTTAATGACTTCCGTACTTTCATGTAGACCGTGGGAAGTCTCATTAACAACCGTAGGTTACCTCCTCCATGAGATTCTCGATCATCCGATAGAGACATCTTAATTTAGTTGCAATTGTAGTTTTGTGATCTTTGTGATTAAATTTTTAGTTATTTTATATTTTGAATGTTGTGGCGGTGAATTTTTTCTTGGTTGACTTTAGTTTTGGATTTGGTTTTACGGTTATACTAGCAGTTTTGTTTTTCATGCAGGGTTTATTGTTGCTTAGCATACAAGCTTTATAAGCATAAAAATATAATGTGGAAAGTACAAGAAAAAGATTGTAAACTGTAAAAGCGTACCTGGCGAGTCTTCTCGTTCCGCCACCTGAAAGGTCAGTACTTGCAAGACATGTATATAATATTGTAAGGAATTTAAATTGCAAGAGCAGATGAAGGTTTAGCTACCAAACCCTATGCTATGATTTTATTGGATCTTGGAAGATCCTAGTGGATAATTTTATAGCAAAATATGACAAGTTCAATTTGCTTTTCAAAATATCCAGGAGGTTTCAAACTATTGAGAGAATGACCCTAAACTAGTTTGAGACTCTCTTGAATTAGTTCGAGTTTATTTTGAACTTATCATATTGTTTCATCAATCATATGAGGTTGAAGTGTGACTACCCTGTTGCTCAGTGAAACTTAACAATTTAATTATCCCAAGGATAGGATACTCGATTAGTCAATTGATGTTTCATTTAAAAGTTATGTGAGTGGGTTCCCTAAAGGCAAGTCTAGGTTATGTAAGATTATGGTGCCTACAATTAATTTTAGGCTTGTAGTGTTTAAAGATGTTAATCACCAATTATGTTATCTTCTAAATCCAATTAATTCAGTAGACATTGAGCCCAGGTCACTACTAAGCCTTTAACAATCATGATAACTGAAAAGGTGATTATCAAAATTTTGATTTCAGTCATATGTATTCTTATCAAATGGTCAAATCATCCTCAACTTTGGGCTTAAGGCAAGTAAATTATCATCTTCCTGGCTTAAGCCAATCACTTAAGAATCATTTCATCTTTATTGACTTCCAAGTCATGAAGGTTAGGAGGATTATGATTTTGTTGATGTTGTGCAAGTGTGGTGAATGAGTTTCTACCTTTTAATCCCATTGTATTTCAATCATCCAAACATGTTTATTAAGATATTACCCATTTTCCCTTGGTTAATGTTAAATTTTGATTAAAGCACCATTGTCTAAAATCACTATTTTGCCCTTGGGGCACTTCATCTCATAACTCATAAACCACAACCCAAATGACTTTGAGGGTTTAGAGTGTCATATCCCTGAGGTAATTACAATATTAGAGGAGAATATGTGCGCTTTGCAAAATTTAGTTTAAATTAATTATTTATTTAAATTCAGAAAATAGGATTTTCAAAAATTGATTTATTTAACTTTCTAAAATAAAGTTTTTATTTATGAGAGAATTATTACAGTTTTCCTAAGGCCAGAGAAATCCATAGACAAAATTTCATGATTTTTTGAATTAAGTTATTATAGTTATTTTAATATGAGAATAAGGAAAATTCATTTTTAAGCTTCTAAAAATTTATTTATAACTAAGGAAGATTGGAAAAAATATTTTAATGATTCTCAAGTGATCAGAAAAAAATTAGGCACATTTTGAAATATTTTGATATTTTTGGGATTTTTAACTATTTTAAATCCAGAATGAAGCTAAAAAATCAAGTACTTTACCAAAAATAACTTTTATTTTTCCTAAGTGCCCCTGATCACAAGGAACTCAAAAAATCACTTTTCAAAATTTTTCCAAGTGTATTTAATTTATTATAATTATTTTTGCGCAAAAATACAAGGTCACTTAGAAAATCAACTTTAGTGCTTGAACTTATCCACATAATTTTCAAATTTTTATAGTGGATAAACATAATTTTAATCAACAATGTGGGATTGATTTTTTCAATTTTTGATAAGTATTTAATTTACATAAATTAATAAACAATGTTTACATTTAATTAAATTTAGAAATTCACAAGATAATTCAAAACATCATGATATTTTTCTTATACTTCTCTGACCACAAGAAACCTACCAAAAATATTCTCATAAATTTTCAAGTGATATTCGGATTTATATAATTAGGATCAACCAAAATGGTCACCCTAACTTGAAAATTAAGCCTAGAAGCATAGAGATTCTCTCTAACCTTAGAAAACTCTGAGGACATTCCCTCTGTGATGAGGATTGAACCCTAAAAATTTCAGGTCATGGTTAGCCTTCTTTAATCATAGAGAATTAAAATACGACTGAAGGGTTTTTAATTAATTAAAAATCATATATTTGACAAGTAATTTTTATATTTAGTCCACATTATTCTCCTCTGTTCACAGAGCAAGAGGGTATTTCTCTTTTATTTATATAATTTTTCTATGCAAATATATGATTTTTTCAAAGCTTTGGTATTTAAATAAATCAAAAAATCCTAAATTATTTACTTATCCAGCTCAGCGCCAACGCATCCTAGGCAGCTCTGAACCGTGCACGTTTCGCTCCGCCATTTGACGCTGCAAGCCACGTAGCCTCACGCAGACAGTGCTTTATGAACCATATCATTACTCAACATCATTAGGATCGTTCACTGATTTAATGCGCGATCGAACGACATCCGTTTATCATTTCCAAGTGACCTAACCCGTCAGCTGTTCCAACTAAAACCTTAAGAGCTTCGTCTAAACTCAACCAAATTGCATGGGGTTTGTTTCTAAAAAATCATCCACTCAATACAAACCTATATATATGGTTAATCAAGTATGAAATCAAGCCATTGCACATGGAGAGTTAAAATAAGCTTGGATCAAGGTTAGAATTCAATATCTTTGTCTGAGAGGGGAGGCCTCAATCAGATTGTTCTGGTAGCTTCGATTGGGTCTAACAAACCTTTAGATGAAGTCACAAGCCTTTGTGAATTATTAATGTATGAATTCAATTAAGGTGGATTTCAGGCGTTGGTCTAGAGCTATGCTAGAAGCTAATTCAGAGGGGGCTTTTGTGGGGAATCAACTTCTCTCACTATGGGGATGGTGTGTGCACCATTAATTGAAGCTTAGTGCACTCTGGTGGAGTGGAGAGATCTGTCCTGGTTTTTGGGCAAATTTCAGTGGAGAAATTGACTCTAAGGGGTGGTTATCAGTGGTTGAGAGCAAGGGGATTGCACTTAGGATGGTTTGGAGAAGCTCTGGTAAGATTTTGGCAGAGTTTCCTTAAGGTTCCAAGCAATCTCTTCCTTGGCCGTGGAGAGGTCCATTTAAAGCCATGGCATTCTGGTGGAGCTCAGGGCTTGGAGTTGGGTGCTAAAGTTTGCTAAGGTGTAGGGAAGAAAGGCTCCAATGGCCAATGGGAGTGAGCCAAGTCAGGGAGGTTTAATTTTGGGTTTTGGCCATTTGGGGATCCCTTGGGGTGACTGTATCCGGCATCTAAGGTTGTGGCTAGCCAAAGTTTGGTCACTTCTTGGTTCAAGGAGGTCAGGGAGCTGCTAATGATGGTTAACTCCTAAGGGTAAGTGATGATGAAGAAGATATTTGATTTTCGGCTAAATTTGGGGTGCAATCCCTTAAATCAAGGGACCATTGGTCCATAGCTCACCTTGGCTGGTTTAGGTTGGTCTAGTCTGGTCCATAGGGTACACTATGTGGCTGTGGAGTCATCAATTTGGTGGCTTAGGCATGGCTAAGTCAATTTTGGTACATGGTCCAATTTGGGTCAAAATGGCTAAAAGTTGGGTTTGGGTTAGGATAACCATGAATTTGAGCCCAATTGATTGATTAACATGGTGTAAATGATTCTCATGAAGATTTTTGATGAATGATTGAAGTAATTTTAAGTTCAATTTGAAGCTCAAATTGAAGGATTTTGGGATTTTGGTCAGTTTGGGCATGTTGGACTAGACTTGGGTCTAGGTTGGGCTAAGGTTGGGGCTAAGTCCAAATTGATGGTTGGGAATGTTCTATATGAATATCATAAAGAGTTTCCAACATAAATTGGGTGTCAATTTTGGGGTTAGGGCATTCAATTTGGTGGAATTTGGACACAGCCGATTTGGGGCAAATTTGGGGATTTTGAACTTAGGTTAAAATTAAATGAAATTGAGGCTTCACCAAGGAAAATTGAAAGTTTAATTTGGTATTTAAGAGTGCTATGAAGAGTTTTAGAATAAAATTGGGGCAACTTGAGTTGGCCATGCGGTTCAATTAGGTGATATTAGGTCGTAGAACCAAAATTGGGGATTTTGATTTGGATCAAAATTGAGCTCAAAGAATGGGGCAATTGGGCTTGGATTTAATATGGATTGATCAAATGAAAGATAAATTGGAATTTAAAATTAAAATTGAGGGAAATTGGGGCCAAATTGATGTATATTTCAGGTGAATTTGAGGAAATTAGACCTTTAAAGGCAATTTGTGGGGTTTATATCAAAATGGTCAAATTGGCCAAATTAGGTTCAATTGACGGGCTCAAATTGGTTTTGGAGACATTATAAGTGATTTTGGAGTTTTATGAAAGTTTTTGGAGCCAAGGGTATTTTTGTAATTTTGCCAAAATGAGTGGTATTTAGGGTGGATTTGGGCAATTTGGATATTTTCAAATGGTTTGAAATGATTTTTGAATAAGTTTGGGTATTTTTGGTGGATTTGAGGACTTTGACCAAATTTAGGGTTTCAAGGGCATTTACGTAATTTAGGTGGATTTAGGGGTAAAAGGCAAAGTAGGACATTTTTGTAGAATTGGGGTGCAACCACCATGTATGAGATATGGGCTAATGAAATCCCCATGTACTGGTTTTATCTAAACCCTAGCTCAAGGCTAGTGGGTCTAGGGGACCATCTACATGAGTCTCTGAAGAGATCAAGGGATCAAAGTCAACAACTTTAGGTTTTAGGATTGGGAGTGATTGTGGGTGATAGTGAGTGCAAGTGAGTGAACTAACTCTAGATGTAATGATTTTTATAATGTAATGATTTTTTATATTCAATTTTGGTTGTATTTTTAATTGTTTTTTGAATATCAAACTTTAAAAAATAATTGTTGACCAAAATTAAAAAAATTGTCCGCCTAGAATTTATTGTAATACATGAACATTAATATTGTCTTAATGGAGTAATTTTATTGAAAGAAAACGTTGCACTCTTTATTTTGGAGGCCTAGAAAAAATTTATTTGTCTAGAATTATTGTAATACTTTAACATTAATAGGGTCTTAATGAAATAATTTTATAAAAAGAGAACATTACACTCTTTATTTAGAAGGCCCATCACTCCAGGTTAAATACTTGAAAATACTTGCAGGGACAACTAGAAAAACAAATCACTTACCAATTATACTATTCTCAGTCGTTAAAGGTTTAGAAATTGTCATCTGTCGGAAGGGATGTCCCGATGCGTGGTTTTAAAAGTTTGTTTAATTTAATTTATATATATATATATATATATATAATTTGTAAAAAGTAACATTTTAATTTTTTTTAAGTACAGGATCGAACCGATCTCATACCTACAATATTTTAAATGATCAAGCACAACACCGCAAATAATATATATATTTCTCAAAAAGTAAATACACTACTTGCTAGTGGTGCTCGATTAAGTAAACCAAGGAATTTATGACATCCATTTTAGTCTGCGAAAAACCATTTTTTATTAACCGATAAACTCCTCTATCTAATATAAAGAATTAGGTAGGGTTTATATTACCTAAGTTCTTTAAGCTCCCTTTAAAAGTAAGTGCTTATTGTCAATTACGTCCTAAATGACCGAAATCACTTAAGAAAACTCTCGATTTATATCATAAAATTTTGTCTTCAAGAATTTTAAAGGATGAGACTTTTAAGAGATCAGTCTAAGGAGTGTCAAATGAGAAAAACTCAAATTTGGAACATTTATTATGGAATCCAAATGATGAAAAACAAGGGGTTGTCACAGATCACATGGAATCCAAAGGAACAAAAACTAGGGGATTTTATAGATCCTTAGGAGAACCTATGTGACTTCCCAAGCTACTTATCGGCACTATTTGGTTAAAGAGTTGTTAAGTTGTTGAATGCTAGGATGGATATCCTAGCACCCGTTTTAATTTAATACATATATAATTTAGAAAAAATAGTATTTTAAAATTTTGAAAAAATATGACCGAACCGATCTCATATCCTCGGTAGTTTAAATAAACAAACTTAATGTTGTAAGTAGTGCACCTATCCAAAGAGATACATATATTACTTACTGGTGAAAGCCTGATTAAATAAACTAAAGATTGTATGACATCCATTTAGATCTGCGAAAGACATTTTATTTATAAGCCGATAATTTGCCCTATTTAATATGAAGAATTAAATAGGGTTTATATTAAGCTGGGGGGTTCGGAAATGTTTTCTATAATGGCAAGCCCATATAGTTAATTACATCTTAGATAACTGGAGTCACCAAAGAAAACTCTCGATAAAAATCAAGAAATATTGTCTTCCAGGAGGTCAAAGGATAAGACTTTTCAACAAGATCGGACAAAGATGTGTGAAAGGATAATGGCTCAAATTTGGAACATTTATTATAGAATCTAAAGGAGGAAGAACTAGGGGATGTCATAGATCCGGAGGAGAGCCTCGGTGACTTTCCAGTCCACCCTATGGTTTGTCTTCAATTTAAAGGAGAAATATTTAAATTTTTCATCTTGCCAATTTTATTAATTTGGGCTTATATTCGTGTGAAGCGATGAAACAAATAGCCTAGAAGATGTGAGGGTTTAGTTCATGACAGACAACAATCTCAGAATCCTAAAGCAGGTTAGGGCATAAATTGTATAACAGAGCTATACAAAGGCCTAATGAAAAGGTTGAGGATTTATGTTGCATAATAAAACAACCTCGAAATCCTATGCTTGTTGTTCAATTCTAAGGAAAGATATGTTGTTGTAGATCCCTTTGCTGCTGAAGATGGTTATGCCACCCACAATGCTAGTTCCAAACTAATCATCATGACAGTTTAGGTTTTCTAATGTGTCAAGTTATGATGTCAAATCAGATGTCCCTATGGTTATGGTCATTTAAATATTATGAGGTAAAGTTGCTTAGTGTGACACCAGTTAGGATCCTACGTTTCCCTCGTTCTGACACCATTATTTTCAATCAGATTCACTTAATCCAAATGAATATACTAAACTTAACTTAATGAATTTCATACTTTCATTTAGACCGTGGGAAGTCTCGTTAGCAACCGTAGGTTACCTCATCCAAGGGATTTTTGATCATCCGATAGAGACGTCTTAATTTAGTTGCAATTGTTGTTTTGTGATGTTTGTGATTAAATTTTGAGTTGTTTTACATTTTGAATGTTGTGGTGGTAAATTTTATCTTGGTTGATTTTAGTTTTGGTTTTAGTTTCAGTTTTGTAGTTATCCTAAAAGTTTTAGTTTTCAAGCAGGGTGACATCGTTGTTTAACATGCAAGTTTGTAAACATAAAAGGACAATGTAGAAAGTACGAGAAAAGAAAGCACTATAAACTATAAAAGCATACTTGACGAGTCTTTTTGTTTCCCCACCTGAAAGTTTAGTACTTGTGAAGCATATATATATGTATAATTTTGTAGGAATTAAAGCATGCTTGTTAAAAAAAAGTAGGAAATATAAACTTAAAGTGTGCCTACCAAATCATATGTCATATCCTGGTGTGTTTAAATTTTAAGGATGATTCCATCAAGCAAATTATAATAAGCACTAATGTTCTTCAAAATTTCCAAAGGATCGTGAAGAAGTTTTGGGTAATACCTTAAACATTTCATGGTCCTTGGAATTATCTTGAGTTCATTTTGGTTTTATCATATTTGCTATATAGTTCATCAAACTAATACCACCCTTATGCTTAATGAATTTGATGTTTTAATTTTCTCTTAAATGGGGTAATTATCATTTGATATCTCACTTATAAATTATATAGGTAAAGACCCTTTGGGACAACTTAACTTAATTGTGGAATTTAATTAATTTGATTTTTAAACAATGGACTTATAACATTTTGAAAAGTTTTAAATTAATTATAAGTTATTTTCAAAACCTCATTAGACAGCATTTTGATTAAGCCTAGTTCAATATTAGGCTCTTAAGATTTAATGGGTGGATTTATAATTTTAAGAAAATGGATTTTTGAATATTTGTACACTCGATCATGAATTATAAATTATATTAAAACCATCCACTAAGGTTCAAAATCAGGGAATTATGATTTTGCAAATCAAACCCCTCACCTTAATATCTCACTATTTAATTATTCTTCCAAATTTCATTAAATTCTGAAAAATTACAAATTTATCTTTTATGAAATTCAAAGTAAGGTTGGTTCTAAAAAATTATCCCTTTTCATTTTTCAATCATCAAAATATATCAATTAAGATTATTTGTTGCTCATTTAGTCCTTTGGTTAAGCCTAAATATTAATTAAACTCAAAATTCCAAAATTACACTTTTGGTCCTAAGGTCTTAGTACCCTATATTTCATTAAATTAGACTGAAATGACTTAAAAGTTTTATGCTACCTCACTCATGGGATAATTAAAACATCATAGGAGAAAATGTGATTTTTCTGAATTTATTTAATTTTATAATTATTTTAATCCAAAAAAGAGGGATTTTCATTCAAAATAAAACTTCTAGCCTTGAGAAAATTATTGGAAGTTCATCTAGATGAGATGACCACATAGACCAATTTTCATGATTTTTAGAAATTTAATTTAATTACTAAATTTTTTTGTTGGTTTTGAGTATTAATTAAATATAAAATAATATTTAATTGAAAAATTAAGTTTAATATTTTTATTAAATCTCTCTAAGTCCAGGGAACCTAAAGAAACAAATTTCATATCTTAGTAATTTATATTTTAATTATTAAGATTATTTTAGCAAAAAATAGAGAAAATTCGTTTTTAAACCTTTTTTAAATTAATATCTTGACTTAGAAAAATTAAAAAATTATTACATGAGTCAAATGAAGTTCCAAACACTAAAAAGTCATCCATAAAGTCTTCAATCCCTTTTTCAATTAAATAAAAAAAATGTCATCATACATCTTTGAAATGTTGCAGGGGCATTACATAAGCCAAAGGGCATTCTTCTAAAAGTAAAATAACCATAAGGATTGGTAAATATTGTTTTCTCTTGATCCTCAAAAGATATTTGAATTTGGTGATAATCTATATTTCCATCCAGAAAACAGAAGTATTTGTGCCCAGCTATTCTATCCAGCTTTTGATCTAGAAAGGGTAGTGGAAAATCATTTTTCCTAGTGGCAAGATTTAGTTTTCTATAATCAATGCATATTCACGACCCTGTAACTTGACTAGTAGGTATTAACTCATTATACTCATTCACAGTTACAGTTATTCCTCCTTTCTTAGGAACACAGTGAATTCGACTAACCCATGCACTATCTGAAATAGGGTAGATAATTTCAGCATCTAACCACTTTATAATTTCTTTCTTAACAACCTCTTTCATAACAGGATTTAATCTCCTTTGTTGATCAACCTAGGGTTTGTAGTTTTCTTCCAGATTAATTCTATGCAGACAAATTGAAGGACTGATCCCTTTAATATCAACAATTGTCCATCCAAAGGCTTTCTTAAAATTTTTCAGAATTTTCATCAGCTTTTCTTCTTCTTCTTTTATTAACTTCGCGGAAATTATTACAGATAAAGTGGAGGAATCTCTTAAAAAGGCATATTTTAAATGTTCAGGAAGTAATTTCAACTCAAGTTGTGGAGGTTTTTCAATAGATGGACAAAATGATTTATCTTTGTCTATCGTGTCCAAAATTTCAAAACTTTCTTGAACATAACTTGAATCTTCCTTAAAAAGGTTTACATATTGATCTAATTCCTCTTCTTGCTCGTGTTCCAAATCTTTTTCTTCAGATTTTTCTTGATAAGTAGTCTTGAAATGGCATTCGTTCAGATATCTTATAACATCTATTCTATAGCATTCATCATCTTTACCTTTTGTAGGGTATTTCATTGACTTTGAAATAGTAAAAGTAAATGTTTGATCATTGACGCACATTTTTAATTCCCCTTTTTGCACATCTATCATTGCTCTTCCTGTCGCTAGGAAAGGTCTCCCCAAAATGATAGGTATCTCTTTATTTTCCTCCATATCTGGCACAATGAAATCAAAAAGAAAGATAAATTGATCCACTTTCAATAACTATGCTGTTAGCAGATCATTCAAATAACCCCTACTGTTGAACGATCTGCTAACTACAGAGTTACAGTAGTAGCGGTTATTTCTGTCAATTCTAATCTCTTAAATATTGATAATGGCATAAGGTTAATGTATGCACCTAAATCATATAAAGCTTTCCCTTAAAATTTGTCTCCTATTGCACATGGAATTGTAAAGATACCAGGATCTTTAAGCTTTTCCGGAAGTTTCTTTTGAATTATAGCACTGCACTTCTCACTAAGTACAATATTCTCATTATCTTCAAACTTACTTTTTCTGTTGAGAATATCCTTCATAAACTTTACATAGCTTGACATTTATTCTAAGGCTTCAACAAATGGAATATTGATTGTAAGCTTTTTAAATATTTTTAGAAATTTTGAAAATTGCTTATCCAACTTCTGTTGTCTAAGTCTCTAAGAAAATGGAGGTGGTGGTTTTTCTAAATTAATTTTTGGTGGAGAAATAGGTCTTTCAGAATCTTTCAGAGCGTACTCTTTTGATTCTTCTATTTCTTCTCTCTCTACTTCAATCTCTTTTTGACCTTCCAACTCTCTTCCGCTTCCAAGTTGTACGGCTTTAACTTGCTCTTTATTCTAGTCCTTTGGATTTGATTCAGTATTACTAGGAAGTGTTCCTTGGGACCTATTACTTAATGAAATTTTGTTTCCTCAAGTTGATTCTCAATATTTCTAATTGTAGCTCCTTGACTTTGTAATTGATTACCCATTTGTAACAGCACTTCTTATATAGACAACTTTTCATCCTTAAATTGTGTATTACTATTAATTCTTGAAGGATAAGTAGATCTATAATTATTATTCCTTTGGTTATTCCAGTTTCCCAATGGGCTTCCTTAGTTGTTCCCCCATTGTTGATTATTACCGCCAGAATTGTTATTCCAGTTAAAGTTGGGATGGTTCTTCCAACCTGGGTTACAATAATTAGAATATGGCATATTTTTCTTATTATTTAGGACATTTAAAGTCTCTAATGATGCTTGAGAAACTACCATTTGGCCTAATGAATTCTCTTCAGTCATGGAAATTAGTTGAGAAAAATTCATTCCAATTTGGTCTAACTTCTTTAAAATTGCAGCAACTTGATTTGCTAACATAGTAAATTCATCAGTTTCATGAATGTTCGCTACTTTCTTTGGGTTTACCCTCTCAGAAGGCCATTGAAATTTATTGGTAGCCATCTCTTCAATTAAAGCATAAGCATCATGAAATGGTTTTGACATCAATGAACCACCAGTAGCGGCATCGATAATAGATCTAAGAGAACCAATTAATCTATTATAAGAGGTTTGAATTATTAGCCAATCTTGTATAGCATGGTATGGACAATTTCTTAAAAGTTATTTAAATTTATCTCATGCTTCATAAATAGATTCCCCTTCAAACTGATTAAAAGATGTAATATCATTTCTAAACTTCACAATTTTTTATGGTGGAAAATATTTAGCAAGGAATTTTTGTGCTAAATCACCCCAATTTCAGATAGATCCAGGTGCTAACGAATTCAACCACATCTTAGCTTTATCCCTCAGTGAGAAAGAAAATAACCTAAGTCTTATGACATCATCTGAAACACTATAGTATTTAGATGTAACACACAATTCTAGAAAATTGGTAAGATGTAAATTTGGATCTTCAGTTGGTGATCCCAAAAACTGATTATTTCATACCATTTGGATAATAACAGGTTTATGCTCAAATGAATTAGCCACTACAGTAGATTTTTGAATACTACAATGTAGTTCATCTACAGTAGGGTTGGCATAATCTCTAAAGGTCTAAACTCTTGATGAATTTCAACATTTTGATTATTTTGGTTTGCCATTTCTGTAATTTTTTTTTAGATTTTTCAAGATTTTTAATTTTTTTGGTTTTTCTTATTTTTCTAATAGTTCTTTCTAATTCAGAATCGTGGCACTAGTCCTTCAGAACCTGAACTACGCATACACTTACATAAAATAAAATAAAATAAAATAAAACATACAAAATAAGATACAATATTTAAATTTTAAATAAGTCTTTCTAAAAATAGAAATTTACTTAGTTTTCATCTCCGACAACAGTGCTAAAAACTTGATCCCTAGATACTTAATGCTTATGCACAGTATAACAATAGTTCTTATGGTATTTTTCACTTATTTTTCCTTATTTTGCAACAAAACCAAAAACTTGATCCTGAAGAAAAATAAGCATTTAACTTTTTAAATTATATGTATTATACTGGTATACTACGTAAGTATACGTATCGTTATCAAGTAATATATGACTTTTTAATTAAGACCTGAATATCGAACCCACAAACAAGATTATGCAATATGCACTTTTTAGAAAGTTCTTCTATTTTTAAAAAGATAATTACTTAAACTAAAAATGATTTTTGTAGGAATTTAAAATTTACATATTTTTGGTATTTTTCATATTTTAATGAAACAATAACAACATAAAAAGATAACTAAAGTTTTTGTAGAAGAAAAGTACTTAATATGAAAATATCTTTCTTCTTATCATGAATCAGTAATGATTATATGAATTTTATTGTGGAAGTATGCAAATTTTGTTTTACCAAATAGGAGCAATAATATTCTTTACCCTTACTAGAGATGATATAAAGAACATTGCCGAATTTAAAGTTTGAATAGTTCTGAAGATCGGATAGGCAGGGAAGATACTAGCTCTCACTCTAGAGTTTCATTGATTTTCTTCACCTGAGGCCTAACATTCTTGTATCAGAACCTAAAACAATAAACTAAGTTGGGGGCTTTAACCTGTCACTTTAAAGTCATCTAACTTTATACCCATCAATGAATATTTCCCTATTTATTTACACTCAATCATATCAACTACATTCTCATTCAAAGAACTTGAGGTGATTCTTTACAATTGTTGACTGAGACAATACCAGCCCAGTTCTTACATGTTCTCACAACAAATTTTAACATCTGGATTGGCCAAATCAAGAAGTAAATGAAGTGCATTGATTTAAATCATCACAACTTTTTCCAACATTAAAGATCAATACTCTCCACAACTTCCATCCAAAACTTAATTACTTATCATTTTAAGAAGAAAGATAAAGAAAACTACTCAAAATTCATGGAGAAAATAAAACCACACTTTAGTTTAAAAGAAGAAATCATTGTCAAAAACAACAAATCTCGACTAAAACCAAAAGTAGTCTAAAATAAAAAGATAAAATCTTATCTCAAGTCCTCCACCAAACTCTTGAAGTTCCTTTGAATCTCTTCTCTTTTATAATTACTCAAAACAAAATAACAAAAAGGATAAAGTAAATAAAAAGTGGTTCCTGAAAATCTCTCCAAACTAACTCCCCAAAGAAGAACTTTCAAAACTTTTTAATATTTTCAGGACTCTTTTCTAAGTCCTGTCTTCTTTCTTTTATAGTTTTCTAAGAGGTGCCTTGGGATCTCTTCAAAATGTGTCTTGATTCAATGTATTTGCCTAAGAGACACATCCTTTCATGTTAATTTTCATCCATGGTGGTTACAACCACGTATTAAGCCAATGGGTGCCTCAAAAACCACTTCAAAATTCGTGAAAACCAATTTTACTTGTCTAGTAACTTCCACGGGCGCTTAAGTGCGAGGTCTCAGCGCTTACGAGCGGCCTTTTTTGTTTAACTAGCGCTTAAGCGCCAGATCTCGTGCTTAGGCGCCAAAACTCTTTTGCACAATTTTTCACCTTTTTGCTCCAAATTTGATCCTTTATTTTATTTTCATCTCGTGCTTAGGCGCCAGATCTCGTGCTTAGGCGCCAAAACTCGACTAAGCTTTTTTTTATTTTTACTTGTATTTGTAAGAAAAACACAAAAATACTTTCCAGTAAAGCGCAATGTCTCAAAAAATAGGTATAAAAATGTGTCTAAAAACACTATATATTTTAGGTGTATCAGGCATCTCCTCAAACTTCTCCTTATATCTTTTCTTTTTCTTTCCTTTTTCTTTTCTTTTTCTTTTCTTTTCTTTTTCTTTTCCTTTTCTTTTCTTTTTCTGACGATTACTATATTTGGACAGCCTTTAATGATTTTGAACTTCACTATCCTCTTTTTAAAGTTAAAAACTTTTTACTTTTTTTTTCACTTAACAAATTTATACTAGCTTAAAGATTTCATAAAGTTTAATTCTTTTCTTTTTACATGAATTTCTTTAAGATTTTTAATACTTCAAAAATACAAATTTCCTTTACTAAAAATAGAAAAACATAGTCTTATTATCTTTTACCAAATATCTTAGCCCTTAGAATTATACTTTATTATTGAAAATTTTTACTTAAATTTACTATATATTTAGAAACATAAATATAGTTATCCAAAGTTAACCCCTAATTCCAAAGGTTATGTTAAATTTAAAATTTTGAAAATATAGTTAAGTGAGGACAAATAAAATTAAGTTCTTTTCTAACAATGATATTTCTTCTCTCCCCCCCCAAAAAAAAACTTAAATTTTTAAAAGAATTTTACATGAAGAACTTTAAAAATGAATGGTAAAAGAAAGAATTAAATATATAAAAAAAAATTCATACCTGTTGGAGATTCTGATTTTTGAACATAAATTTTGAAATGCTGCAGGTGCTAATATGAAAACTACAAGGCTAAAAACATTAAATTGCACATAGTACATCTAAAATTTGCTGAGATGAGCTAATCACAATACATAACAAAGTGCTGAAAATAACAACAGAACTAAACTAAATTCTAAAAAATGAAAATAGTTTTCCACATTACAGTTTAACATAACATAAGAAACAAAGTGTCAACAACATCACAACACAAACAATACAATCACAAAGTACAAAACAAACAAACAAAAAAAATAGATCACCAGTCATTATCTTTCTCATCATCGACATCTAACTTTTGCTGCTGATATGGAGTATAAGTAGGGTGAATAGGGAATTGAACTGTATGGTCACCCCTCAGATATCTCACTAAAGCATCATCATAAGTAGCATCATATTCAAATTTCTGGTGAATCAGATCATCAGTGGGAGCATTTCTGGCCTCCATATTCTGCATCCTATGATCCATCCTCAAAATATCTCCCTGTTGAATCATCATCTGGTCCAACAACTCTCTGTTGTTGGGGTCACCTGAAGTAGGCTCACTAGGGGTTCTAGAAGTAGAAGGAATATCTCTGGCCTGTCTTACAGATCTCCAATCAACATGGGACTCATAAGTCTTGACGTTAGCAAGCCCAATTGGTCTCTGAGGCTCAATCCTCTCCTAACGAGGTCTAAAATCAACTCCTACCTACTCAGAAAGTGTGTAAATCAGAGCAGGGTGTGCCAATCCACCAGTGGCCTCTCCCAGAGCAATAGATCGAGTGTTCATATAAATGATAGAGCCTACATTTATATCCATCACTTGGTGAATACAAAAGTTGAGGATGGCTCTATCCTTGGTTACTTTGCTATGATGATTCGTTGGAATCATCCTCCCAGAAATAAAATAATGTCAGGCCTTAGATACTACATTTAACATAAAAAAGGGAAAGTTAACTTTAACTCCATTCTTTATTTTCCAAGCTTCTTTTTCAATAGTCAGAAAAGAAATAACTTCATCTCAAGCCTGGTCTGTAGCAAAAAATAATGATACTGGCATCTATACACATATTCTAACTGATAAAACTCATTACTTTTTCTTGGAGTAAACTCCACCCTTTTTCCTCGAACAAAAACAAAATCATCAGAAGCTTCAGGAAGGTTAGCATAAAAGTCCATTACAATCTCAGCTATCGCATTGGTAGTAAAATAGCAAAAATTTTCCCACTATCGAGCAATTATCAAACGTATAACTTCCCCTCCCGGATTATTAAAATCTCAGTCCTTAATCACTTTTTTATTTTCTTGCAAACTATGAAATCGAGCACTGGCTCTAAAGCTAACAAATCTCTGCTTGTCATATTCTATTTTTTTTTTCTCGATCTAGGTGCCATCGAAAATCTAAAAAAAATTTGAAAAATTACGAATAAATTCCAAAAATAAAAAAGTAAGACATTTTAAACTTCAAATCACTAAATAAGAGTTCATCACCAAAGAATTTTCTCAAAAATTTCTTAAAAAAATTTCCATATTTTTGGATCCATGCAATGTGAGATTAATCCTTGGTGAAAATCAAAAATTTTTTGTTTAAAGTGTAGCTCTTACCCAAAGAAGATGAAATCCGAAGTCTTCTATCCTCTAAATCACCTCAAATCCACCCAAAATCAAGCCCTAGCCGCCCAAACTGAAGGTTGAAGATGACTTAAGCATAAAAATTGGTGGCCACAGTAAAAATTACAAATTTTAAGGGGTTTAATCTGTTGTCAAGTTGAGGGCGCCGTCGGCGCCGTTGCCAGTGCTGTCGACGTTGAAGGCCCGAAAAATTCCATTTTTTGATTTTTTTTAATTTTCAATTTCCTATCAACTTACTCGAAAAATTTTTAGTATTTTAGACACAAATTTTTATCTAACAATAATTTACAAACAAAATATTTCACAAACACCAATTTTCACAAACAACAACAAACTAACTTTTATATATGAAAGTACACTTTTACAAATAGATTTTCTAAATTACACAATCACACATATTAAACATTTTTAGTATTTCACAATCACACACTTTTATATATGAAAGTACACTTTTTACAAACACTTTTTTTGATAGAGAATCTAAAGTCTTCAATTATTACGCCTCCTCTTCAGTGCTTTATCCTCCTCTAATATCTCCCATAGATTGGTAATGAATATATAAGTTGTAGAAGGATCGGCACGGGAATTCATCCGTCAAATTTTCTTCGATCCACCCATTTTCTTTAAACATTCGAACTAATCCTGCTTCAAAAGTTACAGCGTGTTCAAAATTTTCTTTCATTCTCCAATCTAGGTGATCAAAAAGGTATTTAAGATCTCCTACTGCATTTATAATAATCTGAAGTTCCCTTTCAATTTTCTTCAATTTCTTTTCCAAAGCAAGCAAACTTCCAACTGATGGTGGTATTAATGGAGTTGAAGCATGTGAAGATTGATCTATGATGGCTTCTAATACTTCAATTCCATTTCCAAAATAATTCTCATCAATAGGGATCATGGGCTCCCAAGGTAATAAAATCTTTTCCCAACTTTCATATGGCACTTGGGCTTGACTGCAAATCAAAAAGATGGTAGATGGATGCCCAAGTCCATAAATTGGTGCATTAGTAAGGATACTCATAATAAATTTAAATATAATAGACCCTATACCAATGGGTTTTTCCATTTGAATGCAGTGATTTAAAATAGCACATTTTTTGGTGACTTTACTAATTTTCATAGTAGGAAGTAACTTTGCAGTAATAAAGATATGCCATTACTTCGAGATTGGATTAAGTATTGGAGTGGAGAAACTAACATATCGTTCATCTCATACCTCCTACATCTCACTTTCATCCGTCAGAAGATTATACACATCTTGCATCAAATCTCGTGTAGGAAAGAAATTTGTATAATGACAGATTGGAACGTTGTCTATCTTATACAATTCATCAATGCTTGCAAGAGTAAATGACACAGCCTTAGCTTGTATGAAGATAACACTTTGAGTAATTTCATGTAAGTTTGCATAAAACTCCTTCACCACAGGTACGACAACCGCAAACATAGTGTAACACAGAACTTCCCAACGTCTTTGCAGAATGATCTTGTCAATCAGACCAGTTGGATTAATCACTCCATGATTAACAAATCCTCTTTCCTTGATCAATTTACTCTTTGTAATAACTTTATCATATAATCTCTGTGCATCAAAACTAATAAACTTTCTTTTGTTTACCTCAAAGTATTTCTGAAATTGGAAGCCATGGAATCCAAAAATAGGAAGTCTCTAGGCATCCAAGAATGTTTCTAGGCCTTTTTAAACTCTTCCCGACGATTATTATGAAGTGAAATGGCGCCAAAATCCTCCAAACATCATCTAAAACCATCCAACCGTACTTGGCACCGTCGGCTCTCTCGATTGGCGCTGTCGGTGCTGATGTCCATTATCTAGGGTGCCATCGGCGCCCATTCTGGCGCCTTCGATGCCAGTGGCCAAAATTGCGACTTTCATTTTTTTTTCAATTAGATTACAAATTTTCCTCCAATATCAATATTTGACTTAATTTATAACAAATCTAATTGTGTAGGATTATTAACTACTAATGTATAAGACACTATCAAACAAAATAAGAATACATAGCAATATAAGTATGGGTTGCTGTTGACCTCACTTTTGGTTGACGTCTGGTCTTTCTCTTTAGTAGCCTAGGGTCTAGCCATATGGCTTTCATGTTGATTATTCTTAGAGAACTAAAAAAAGGCACCCTCACCATTAGATATTCTAAACTCTTCTTTACTCAACTTGAAGTTCCACATATTGTCCTAACCTCTAGCACTTAGTAGGTGAGGTCATTTTAGGGGATCTCACGGAGATTTCCTATAGGGCTATTTGACCTTAGGGTTGACCTTGGGTGTTGGTCTAGAGCTAAGGCACTCACTTCACTCATAATCACTCATTACCCTAAACCCAGAATTTCCTGACTTTGGTCCCTCGAGCTTTTGGGAAACTCATGTAGATGGTCCCCTAAACCTACTAGCCCTAGGCTAGGGTTTAGCTAAGACCAGTACATAGAGGACCCAAATGGGATTTTCATTCGTCCATGACTTACTTTTGGTGGTTATTTCCCCAATTTTACCCAAAATACTCAGCCTGGCCTTTTCTCCCTAAACTCCCCCAAATTATCCAAGTACCCTTGAAACCCTAAATTTGGTCAAAATTCCCTAATTTATCCAAAATACCCAAACTTGTTCAAAAAATATTTTAAACCTTTTGAAAAAACCCAAATTAACCAAAATCACCAAAAATTGCCAAATTACCAAAATGCCCCTCATGGGGCCAAAATTTAAGAAATTCTAGAAAATCTCAAAAATTCCTAAAATATTCTAAATATTCCCAATTTCATTTTTCTCAACTACCACATGACCCAATTTGGCCAATTTGACCATCAATTTGATTCAAATTTTCCCAAACTTCAATCTTAAACTTAAGTACACCTTCAATATGACCAAAATAAACCAAATCCAAGCTCAATTGGCCCATGCTTTGAGCCCAATTTTTATTTATATCAAAGCCCCAATTTTAGCCACATGACTTAATCTCCTGAAATTGAATGCCTTAACCCCAAAATTAGCACCCAATTTATGTTGAAAACTCTTCATGAGGTTCTTATGGACCATTTTCAACCATCAATTTAGACTTAGCCCGAGGTTAGGCCAATCTAGACCCAAGTCTAGCCCAACATGCCCAAATTGACCAAATCTCCTTCAAATTGACCCTCCAATTGAACTCAAAACCCTTTCCATCCTTCACCAAAATTGTTCCTTACAATCATTTACACCAAATGCAACATTTATTTGGACCAATTGACATGTTTAACCTAGCCCAAACCTAATTTTTGTTCATTTGCACCCACTTGGACCCATGCACTAAATGTAGCCTAACCACCCCAAAGCAATCAAATTAATGACTCCTTAGCCATTAGTTGGACCCTAAGATTGAGTAAAAACTCACCTAACCCAAGCTAAGTGAGCCATGGACCAATGGTCCCCTAAATTAAGGGATATGTTTTCCAAATATGCTTTGGCTTAAGATATTTTTGCCAAAACTAAACCTTAGACCATTAAATTGCTGTGACATATTTGCCTGGGTTCCCTGACTTCCTAACCACCATTCCTTGCCATGGCCAGCTGGCCTAGTCACCGGAGAAGCCAAAACCAAGGACCACCTCCTCTTGAAGTTCACTCAAATCAAACTAAGAGGCCACCTCACCCAAATGAGATGTTACAGTCACTTTGCCCTCCACCTAAGCACCATTTTCACCCCTCAATTAGCCATGACAGCCACCCCTAAGCCACTTTTATAAAAGCTTCCCCCCACAGCCATTAGAGGGGTGCTGAAATTTTCTCAGAGAAAGACTTCCAAATCACTACCTAAGCTTCCTTAAGGCCTCCACAGTGCAATCCAATCATTCCATTGCCCTAATTCCTCCTATGTAACCCTAATTTTGAGCTTAAAAATTAGGATAGAAACAGGACATCCCTTAAAACTTGACCAAACTCTAATTACTTGTGCCCACACCTTCACAATAGCAAGAGAAGGAAAAGCCCCATCAAATACCCCTCTGAAAAAGCCCCTAACATAGCTCTAGACCAACACCTAAAATCAAGCATCATCGAATTCATACCTAGACCTCACACCACAACAAGAGGCTCAATCTTTAGCCTCCTTGGACTTCTTCTCCTCCTGAGCTTCTTTTGATTCTCCTCCCGAGCTTCCCTTCTCAGCGCCAAGGTATTGAACTTCTTCTCCTCCCGAGCTTCTTTCGATTCTCTATTTGCTTGAGCTTAATTTCATGGCATCTTAATCATATGGATATGTTCCTCTAGTGTAGACGAGCATTTTAAGATAAATTCACTTAATTTGGTTGAGAAATGAGGGAAATATCAAGCTTGGAAGATGGACGGTTCTCAGGTTAGGCTATCAGGGACGATGGCAGAGCGTCGTTCGATCAAGCGTGTATTGGATGGACAGTCAAGATGAAGCTGGACGGCTCTTCAAGACATAAACCGCAGGCCGAATCAACGCTGAAGTGGATGGCGGCATCGAACAAGAGTGTGCTGCGTGGAGCTTCGGAGCTACCTAGGATGATGTGGCGTCGTGCGTTTAAATAGATAAATAGGAAATTAAAAAATTCATAAAATGACCCTTAACTTCAAAAATTCATATCTTAGTGTAGAAAAATCACAAAAATAAAATAAAAATACCCTTTTGCTCAATGAACAGAGAAGAATAATGTGGATGAAATTTTGTGTCAATTTGACGCATATTTGATTTTTAAAAAATAAGTTATGTTTAGGACTCTTTTGATTCTCCATGCATATAGGCATTTCACAATAGCTTGAATTTTTTGCATGTTGTAGCCTCTGCCAAGGGGAACATTCTCAGATTTTTCCAAAGCTAGAGAAGACCTCTAGATAGAGATCCATATTTTTCAAGTTTATGTACATTATTTTCCTAATTTAATCATAACAATTAGTATATTGCTTAGAAAAATCCAAGAAAATTTTGGAAGTTTATGATGACCAAAGAACCTTTACGAAAATTTCTCATGAGCCAAGTCATTCAAAATAAACCTAATTTGCCTAAACCCTAAAGCACTAGGGTAATTAATTTTGGAAAACACAAACATCAATATGACTTAATTTTTTATCTCCACTATTGTTTAAGATCCAGAGAACTCCCCATAAATATTTCAAACCATTTTGAGTCTATTTAATGGCCTAAATTGATTTTTCAAGTTAAATATCCTTTTTGGCAATAAAATGATTTTTAATGATCAAAATATAACTCAAATAATTATTAATACTTATTTTTTGAGTTCTCTGTGACCAGGGGAATTTTATAAAAATAAAAGGGTGTTTAAAATAAAAACTTCATTTTTTAGCCTATTTTTAAATAATTAAAATAATTAAAAATTTCTAAAAATCATAAAAATAATAAAATGCATGCAAATATTCTAAGTTGTTTTCTAAGCACATAGAAACAATTGGAATATTTTTCCTGATTTTCTAAATAAAGATATTGTATTTTGAAGATTAAAATAATTTTTAAAGACTAAAAAATGGAATTCCACTAAAATAATTCCAATAAATCAAAGAAAAAATAAATTTACTTCTTTGGGTTCTCCGACCTCAAGGAGATTTTTCAAAAATACAAAACTTAATTTTCCTCATTTAAAATATTTTATATTTAATAAATACCCTAGGACTTAAAATAATTCTAATAATGCAAATAAAATCCTAAAAATCATGAATTTTATCCAAGTGGCTCTATGGTCTAGGTCTACCTCCAATAAAAATTTTAGGTGATTAGGCTTCGCCTTGGTCAAGTTAACAAATTTTCTTTGAAAATCCCATTTTTGCATGAAAATAATTATATAAATTAAATTAAATTTTAAAAAATTACATTTCTCCTCTGATGTCTTAATTGACTCATGAATGAGGTAAGATAAAAATTTTAAAGTCATTTGATTTGAATTTGATAAATTGTGAAGTGTTAGAGCCATAGGGGCAAAAGTGTAATTTTCGGAATTTGGCCTTAATTAACATTTAGGCTTAATGCAAGGAGGGGAATGGACAACCTGTGATCTTAATCAACTTGTTTGGATGATTGAAATTAAAAAGAGATTAATTGGTAGAAACCAACCTCACTTTCCTAATTAAAAGGATAAATTAATAAATTTCTAAATTATTAAAATTTGGAGGTTTATTAAAATTAATTGAACCAAGGACTTAGGGGTATGACTTTTGAAGTCAATAATTAGTCAATTTAATACCCCTATTTGATGTTTAAATGAAATTCAAATAATGAATCATGATCACCTAAAATTTAACCTTTTAAAAATTAATTAAGACACTCACGTAGGTCTTAAGGGCTTAGTAGTGATCTAAGTTAAAACAAGATTGATTAAATGAGGATTAACAAAGCTAACATAGCTAAAATAAACACCTTTTAAAACATCACAAGCCCAATTAGGACAAAAATTTGGCTGTGTTCCAACAACACTGACTTACCCCTTTAAGGGTCTTTACCCACATAACTTTCAAATTAAATTACAAATAATAATTACCTACTCTTAGGGATAATTAGGGCATCAATGTTCATTGAGCATTAGGGTGTTCATAGGGTGAATTATTAGGTAACACAATAAGTTCAAATGAGCTTGAGGCCTTTCACCAGGTAGTGAGAGGGAAGCATGGACCCGCTTCTTTCTCCTAAATTGTTGGATACCTCAGAGGTCTACTAAACTTAATGTTCTTTGCTTAACAAAATCATCTTTAATTAAACTCCTAAGGACCCACTAAGATATGACCTAGGGTTAGGTAGGTCGCCAAAACTTTACTTTCCAGCTTCACATAAAATGCCCTCTCATGCATTTTGAGTTTCAGGTGATGGAACAAGAAGACTCGCCATGTACGATTTTACAGTTTGCAATGCTGTCTTTCTTATACTTTCATACTATACTTTTGATGTTAATACAAACCTGCATGGTAAGCAACAATGTCACCCTGCATGAAAACTAAAACTATCAGGATAGCCACAAAACCAAAACTAAAGTTAAAATCAACCAAGATAAAATTCACCGCCACAATAATCAAAATATAAAACAACTCAAAACTTAATCACAAACATCACAAAAACCATAATTTCAACTAAATTAAGACATCTCTATCAGATGATCGGGAGCCCCTCGGAGGAGGTAACCTGCGGTTGCTAAGGAATCTTCCCACGGTCTAAATAAAATTATGAAACTCATTAAGTTCATTTGGACTAAGTGAATCCAATAGAAAATAGTGGTATCGAAATGAGGCAACCATGGGATCCTAATTGGTGTTGCTCTAATCAACTTTAACATCCCCCATAAAATTTAAAGAAGTACAACCAAAGGGCCACCTGATTTGACATCATAACTTGACACCCTAAAAAACTCAAACTCATCACTACAAGGAGCTTGGAGCTAGCATGGTGGGCAGCACGATTGTCTCCAACAGCAATACATGACTTCACTAGCTAAACCAATTCATTCCTTAGAATTAAACAACCAAGCCACAAGATTTTTGGGTTGTCTTCTTATGCAACATAAATCCTCACCTCATTATTAGGCCTTTGTACAACTCTAATGTACAATATAAGCACTAACTCGTCTTAGGATTCTGAGGTTGTCGTTCGTCACGACCTCAATCCTCACATCTTCCATGCTATTTGTGTAATCGTTCCACAGAAATGTAAGCCCTAAATTAATAAAATTGGCAGGATGAAACACTCAAATATTTCTCCTCGAAATTGAAGCCAAACAATAGGATAGACTGGGAAGTGACCAGAGGAAAATATGTTGAGATTTTTATACCTATTTTATAATATTTTTGATGATATTACACTTTAAAGAAAGGTATTTTTTTATGTTTAGTTGAAGGAATGATGAATTTGGGTCATTGGAGCTAAAAGATGCAAAAAGAAGCGAATTTAGAGTGAAAAGGACCAAAATGTTAAGAATTGAACTAGGGCGCCGATGGCGCCATTGACCCCGCCGACGACGAGATTTTCTCGAGACTACAGAATTAATTCATTAAGAAGGTATGCCGACGGCGCCCTCGAGGCCACCGACGGCGAGGTCGGCGGTTATGCCCAATCAGGCTTTGGATAAGGCCAAATTTTGAAGGGATGCTTAGGAAACTCTTGGGAAAGCTCATCCACAGCTTTAAAAGACTATTTTGGCCGAAAATGAGAGAAGTCCTGGATGTTAGAAAGGTCTTGGAGGTCAGAAAGGTTCCAATAGTGTGTAAAATTGTGAGGAATTCTTCGAGAGATTATAAGAGTGGAGGGAAAGTGAGAGATTTCTTCCTCCTTGCTGCTTAGAAGAGGAATTTTATGTGCTGTAAAGAAAGGAAGAGATTCAGAATAACTTCAAGGAGTTTTCTTGGGGAGAAATTAGAGATAAGTTCTTTACTTTTTGTAGTTTGTATGACTTTGAATTTATATAAGAATTCCAAGTTTTGTTGCATTTTTCCCATGAGATCTGAGTAGTTTTCTCTGTCCTTCTCCTTGTCTTGAGATATTTGAAATCGTGATTTGAATTGGTGAAGCCGTGAAAGTGTTTAAGAAATTGTGATGATCTTTTTACTTCGATCTTAATTTACTTTCAATCTGGCTAATTGATTTGTTAAAATATGTTGAGTTTTACAACTAAAGTGAAGATTACATCCAAGATTCAGGGAGGTCAAAGCCCTTTGAAGTTGGGTGCAAATAAATAGGGAAATAATATTATCAGGCGTAGAATTGGAGATTTTAGAGTGACATACTAAAATCCCCAATTCAGTCCTATTGTTTAGGAGCTGAAGTGTAGATGTTAGCCCTCAGGTGAGGGGAATGTGGGAGCTCCAAAGTGAGAGCCGGTATCCTCCCAGCATTGCCGCAGATTCAGTAAACAAGCGTAGGATTAGTGAATGTTCTTTTTGCTTGGACAAAAGGGTAAAGAATAGGTATGCTCCTATTTGGCACAATATAATTTGAACTGATTCACTTTATCCATTCACTATAATTTCTTGACAAGGAGAAGGATGCTTTCTTATATATTTAATATAACATTTAAACCTTCATTAGTATCATTAGTTATTTAAAAGTTATTAAATTTACATAATTATTTCTATTGCATATTAGTGACAGATAAGCAATTGAACTTCGTTGTTGTGATTAAAGTATTGTTTTTCTAAAATCTTAGTTTGTAGTTCTAAACTTACTCCCTGTGGGATCGATATCTAGGACTCCATTAGAGCCCTATATTGCTTGAGCGATACGTATACTTACGTTGATAAGTGTGACTTTACAATTATTGAATATTTATTTCGTCCATATTTATCGAATCTATAACTGTTATTAAGGATTTGGTACAGTTGCTGAGGAAGTATTTATTTTAGCAGCAGTATTAAATACTTATATTTTTAAGCATATATAAAGTCACGACCAAGTTTTTGGCACCGTTGCCGGGGAGTGAGTAACAAAATCACAATTAGCGTAACGGACAAATAAGGATTATTATAAATTTTTTACTTGAATTGTAACATATGTTTGTATTTAGTTAACTGTTTTACTGTGTACTGATTTCAAATTGTATGCGTAAATTTGGATCTAAAAATCTTATACCCTACGATTCGGAATTAGAACGCATTGTTAGAAAGATTAGAAGATTGAGAAGAAAACCTAGAAATTCTGATACAATGGAGAACAACATGAACTATTAAGGAATAGAGAATGAACACCAACCTAGACCCCTACGCGATTATGCAAATCCTACAGCAGATGAAATTCACTTATCTATCCAAAATCATGATGTAGCTGCTAATTCATTTGAGCTTAAACCTGCTATTACCCAAATGGTACAAAACAATCAATTTGGAGGTACACCAAATGAATATCCTAACTTACACCTCGCTAGTTTTTTAGAATTGTGTGCTACTTTTAAATATGACAAAGTCTCAAACGATGCTGTTAGACTTAGACTTGTTCCTTTTTCATTGAAGGATAAGGCTAAGATGTGGTTAAATTCGTTAGCACCAGGATCTATTAGAACTTGAGGAGAACTTTCACAGAAATTTCTATCCAAATATTTCCCTCCATCTAAAACTGCTAAACTTAGAAATGATATAACATCGTTCTTTCAGATTGATCGAGAGTCAATATACGAAGCTTGGGAGAGATTTAAAGATCTTCTTAGGAAATGTCATCATCATTCGTTACCAGATTGGTTGATAATTCAAACTTTTTATAATGGATTAGTGGGATCTCTTAGATCGATTATAGATGCTGCGGCTGGTGGTTCGTTAATGTCAAAACTTTTTGATGAGGCTTATTCATTAATAGAAGAGATGGCTACCAACATATTTCAATGGCCCTCTGAGCGGGTAAATCTTAAAAGAGTAGCTAGTATCCATGATTCTGATGCAATATCTATGTTAGCTTTGCAGATTGCTGCAATATCAAAGAGATTAGATTATTATGGGATGATTTATTCTCAAACACCTCCTATGATGGAAGAGAATTTATCTGGGCAATCTGTGGATGTTCAACCTTCATTTGAGACTTTAAATGCTATTAATAGACCCAACAACCCTTATTCAAACTATTATAACGGAGGTTGGAAGAATCATCCAAATTTTAATTGGAATAACAATTCTTCTGCAAATCAACAATGGGCAAACAACCAAGTGAACCCATTAGGAACTTCATCCAACCAAGGAAATGTTAACTATAGACCTTCTTATCCCTCAGGATTTAACAGTAACACTCAAATTAAAGAGAAGAAGTTGTCTATGGAAGAGCTGATATTAAACATGGGTCAACAATTGTAAAATCAAGGAAATCAATTATAAATTCAAGGAAATCAATTACAAAATCAAGGAACTGCTATTAAGACTATTGAAAATCAATTAGGGCATATCACTACTGTGCTTAGTAACAGAGCATTAGGAACTTTTCCTGGTACTGTGGAACCAAATCCTAAAGATCAAGGAAGAGAACAAATTAAGGTGATAAAATTACGAAGTGGAAAAGAATTAGAGACAAGAGTGCAAGAAGAAATAGAAACTGAAAAAGAGAAATTGGATACCAAAAAAGAAAAGGATCATGAGTACCCAGATTTAGAGTATCCATTTACACCAATGAAAATTACTGTGGAGAAACCTCCACCACCTTTTCCTCGAAGATTAAAGCAACACAAACAAAATAAACGATTCTCCAAATTTTTAGAAATTTTTAAGAAGTTAACCGCCAATATTCTCTTCGTAGAAGCTTTAGAGCAAATGCCCAATTCTGTGAAATTTATGAAAGATATTCTGAACAAAAAAAGTTCACGGACAAGGAAACTATTGCACTTAGGAAAGAGTGTAGTGTAATTATTCAGGAAAAGCTTCCTGAAAAATTAAAAGATCTTGGCAGTTTCACTATACCATGTGCTTTTGGTGAAAAATTTTATGGTAGAGCTTTATGTGATTTGGGAGCCAGCATTAATCTTATGCCTGTATCAATTTTTAAAAGATTAGGATTAGGAAAAGTCTCACCTACTTCTGTAACTCTACAATTAGTGGATCTTTCAGTTACATATCCTAAGGGAGTTATAGAAGATGTGTTAGTAAAAGTGGGTAAATTTATCTTTCCTACGAATTTCATTATTTTAGATACGGAGGAAGATAAAGAAATACCTATCATTTTAGGGAGACCATTTTTAGCTACTGGAAAAGCTATGATAGATGTTCAAAAAGGAGAATTAACTATGAGAGTTAATGATCAAGAAGTGACTTTTAACATTGCAAAATCTATGAAATACCCTACTGTTGAAAGAGATAATGAATGTTTTTGCATGGAAATTAGTGAACAACTATTCAAAGAACATTTCAAAGAACATTTTGAAGAGAAAGAACAATTCAAAGAGTGTGATGAATTTATTCTGGATGAATTAGAAAATGAAAAATTAGATTATGTTCAGGAAAGATTTGAGATGTTGGATAATACAGAAAATGCTGATAAAAATCTATTTCCGTCAATTATAAAACCACCCGAACTTGAGTTTAAAGTATTGCCTAGCCACTTGAAGTATGTGTTTTTGGGAGACTCATCAATATTACTAGTTATTATATCTTCTGAATTAAATGACTTACATGAGCAAAGACTGTTAGATACATTGAAAAGATATATGCACAGAATTGTATTAGATGAACAATATAAACCAAGAGTTGATCCACAAAGGAGATTAAATCCAATGATGAAAGAAATAGTTAAGAAGAAAATTTTGAAATGGTTAGACACTAGAATTATATATCCTATTTCAGATAATGCGTGGGTAAGTCCAATTCATTGTGTTCCTAAGAAAGGAGGAGTGACTATTGAGGCAAAAGAAAATAATGAATTAATACCTATTAGACAAGTTATTGGGTGGCGTATTTGTATTGATTATAGAAAAAACACTGCCACCAGGAAAGATCACTTCCCTTTACCCTTTTTAGACCAAATAGTAGATAGACTTACTGGGCACAAATATTTTTATTTTTTAGATGGATATACTGATTATCATCAAATTCCTATTGCTCCTGAGGATCAAGAATAGACAACATTTACTAGTCCTTTCAGAACTTTTGCGTTTCGAAGAATGCCTTTTGGATTATGTAATGCACTTGCAACATTCCAGAGATGTATGATGTCTATATTTAGTAAATTAATTGATGATGGATTGGAAGTTTTTAAGGATGATTTCTCTATATTTGGAACATCATTTGACACATGCTTAAATTATCTTGAAAAAGTATTGGAGTTACATGAAAGAACTAATTTAGTTCTAAATTGGGAGAAATGTCAATTTATGGTTGCAGGAGGAATTGTATTAGGGCATAAAATTTTGGAAGATGGTATGGAAGTAGACCCTGCAAAAATTTAAGTTATATCTAAACTAACACCTCCTACTAATGCAAGAGAGGTTAGGAGTTTTCTTGGACATGTTGGATTTTACAGGTGTTTTATTAAGGATTTTTTAAAAATTACCAAACCTCTATGCCAACTTTTAAAAAAAGACAAGAAATTTGAATTTACTAAAAGCTGTTTAAATACCTTTGAGTTATTAAAAGAAAAATTAATCACGACCCCTATTATAGTTTCACCTAACTGGGAGAAACCATTTGAATTGATGTGTGATGTTAATGATTATGCTATTGGAGCTGTCCTTGGACAAAGGTATGAAAAGATTTTTAAAGTTATATACTATGCTATTAAAACTCTTAATGATGCACAAATTAATTATAATGTTACTGAAAAAGAGTTACTAGCCATTGTATATGCTTTAGATAAATTTAGATCTTTATTAATCAGAGTTATATGTGTTGTGCATACTGATCACTCTGCTATTAAATATCTGATGCAAAAGAAGGATGCCAAACCAAGGTTGATTAGATGGATTCTTTTGATGTAAGAATTTGATCTTGTGGTTATTGATAGAAAGGGAATTGATAATCAAATTCTTGATCATTTGTCAAGACTAGAAAACCATGAATTATCTGACACTGATAATGAAATTATAGATAGTTTCCATGATGAACAACTTTATAATATTAATGAGTGGAAAATACCGTGGTATGCTGATATTGTTAACTATATTGTAAGTGATATTTTGCCACCTATACTGACATTGCAACAAAAAAGGAAAATTATTCATGATGCAAAAGCATATTTTTGAGATGAGCCTTCTTTACATAAACATTGTAAGGATCTTATTATGAGAAGATGTGTACCTTATGAAGAAACTGAGCTAATCATTTAGAAATGTCATGATTATGAATTTGGAGGACATTTTGGGATTAATAAAACTGCTTCTAAAATTTTACAAGCTGGATTTTATTGGCCTACTATCTTTAGAGATGTTTATAGATACATAAAAACTTGTGATTAATGTCAACGAGTAGGCAATATATCTAGAAGAAATAAAATGCCTCTGAATTTCATGTTAGAAGTTGAGATCTTTGATGTTTGAGGATTAGATTTTATGGGACCATTTATTCCTTCATTTGGGAACTTATATATATTAATTGTAGTGAACTACATTTCTAAGTGGATTGAAGCACAAGCTTTACCTCATTGTGATGCCAAAAGTTTTTTAAGATTTTTAATGAAAAAAATTTTCACTAGATACGGAATGCCTAGAATGATTATCACTGATGGAGGATCCTATTTAAGAAATAAATATATTCAGAGATTGGTAGAAAAATTTAATATTATTCATCGAATCTCTACTTCTTATCATCCTCAAACCAGTGGTTAGCTGAAGTTTCTAATAAAGAGATTAAACAAATACTTGAAAAGATTGTAAACCCTAGTAAAGTAGGTTGGTCCACTAGACTGGATACCACATTATGGGCTTATAGGATTGCTTATAAAACTCCTATTGGAATGACCACTTACATATTGATTTTTGGAAAAACTTGTCAATTACCAATACAATTGGAGCTGAAAGCATATTGGGCAATTAAAGAATTCAATTATAATTTGAAAGAAGCTCGTAAGAAGAGATTGTTACAATTAAATGAATTGGAAGAATTAAGAAATGAACCTTATGATGATGACAGAATTTATAAAGAGAAACTAAAGTTATGGCATGACCTAAAGTTTTGCTTTAGTTTGTGGTAGTATTAATCTCTACTACTCTTATTTACTCTTGAATCATCATAAAAATTGGATCCATAGAGAAAAATTGGAACGCATTCGGACCAGAGCGAAACTGTGCAATTTTTTGCCTTGGGCGCCGACGGCGCCCTCGACGCCACCGATGGTGGGTTTTCTTGAGAGTCCATGCAAAATTAATACAGAGCCTCACCGACGGCGCCATTGACCCCGTCGACGGCGAGACCGACAAAATGGTGGTTACTGGGTTCAAATGGCGGTTTTTGGTAGTTTTTTGGCAAGAATTATCCTTTTAAACTGCAATATTCGATTCCTAATTCATATTTTCCCTCCAAAATAAAGTGAAACTCCATCAATTTCATTCTTATGGCGTCCAATTCCCTTGATAATCTCAGAATACGAGTTTTCAATCAGTGAAAGTTTATTAGTACAGAAGCGCAGCGAATCTTCAACAAGTTACTGACGAAGAAAAGATTGATCAAGGAACGAGGATTCGTAAATAACAGATTGAATAATCCCACGATGGAAATTGAAGAAACTATAGTGTGGCGAAGATGGGAAGTGCTGTGCTACACTACCGCCACCGTGGTGGTTCCTGTGGTAAAAGAATTTTATGCAAATTTACATGGAATCAACCAGTGAATCATTTATGTGCAAGGAAGATGAATCACTTTCACTCCTACACAAATCAATGAATTATGCATGATAGAAAATGTTCCTGTCTGCCACTATTCCAATTTCTTCCTAACGAGAAACCAAAGGAATGAAATTTACCCGTATTTAACGGACGAAACTGACGACTGAGAAACAAGAGAAAATAGGTATGTTAGTTTTTCTGCGACACTCATAAATCCCGTTTTGAAACACTGACACTTTTTCATTTCTGTGAAACTGTTACCGACAATGAAGATCGATAAAGTTTCTAAAGAAAGTGCTATTTTGAATTATTGCATCCAAAGGGGACTGTCGATCGACATTGGATCCATAATTGTGAAGTCGGTTTTGGGCCTAATCGTTCATGGATCAACTTATAGGCTTGGACACCCCTCCACAATTTTCTCACTTTTCAGTCAGTTCTAAGTGTCCTACAAAAATTAGGAAAATGTACTGCTACCTTGGAAGCCTTTGGACCCAATTGAGAGATTCCCAGCGTTTGAAGATGAAAATGACATGGCCATTATAGTAGATCAATCATCTTAGAATTCACTACCAGTTCAATCCTTAATTCCTGACAAGTCTCTGGTGATCTTGTGATGAGTCAAGAAATTGGAAAAGGAGGTACAAAATGTCATGAATGCAATTAATAATATCTCTGATTTCTTCGATCATCTGGACTAGATGATGAAAGAACATTTTGAGCACTCTGGACATTTAGAAGATAGTTTGATATGACTGATGAGGAGGATGAAATTGACAGAGGAGGATTCTACTGAAGAATTTCCTTTCCGAACCTTCTACAAGCTCTTCGTTCATGTGCAATCAATGGGTGATCTCAGAGGAGAATCTAGTACTGAATCTGATGAATAGTAGATTTATATTACTACCCATCTGTTTGTCTAGGTAATTTGAACTTTGTATTTGCTTTGCTTTAGAATTATGCTTTTGGATCTCTGTATAGTTGAGACTAAGCATAGGATGTTTTGTTTTCAGCATTTTGAGTGGTGTGCCTTGGATTGCGATGTTGGATTAATGTATTGAGGTTGAGAAAATACCAAACTTAGGTGTGTTAAGTAACATATATTGTACCCCTTGGAATTTATATCTAAATGTGATGTTTTGTGTTGTGAAAGTTTATATGTGCTAAGTACATCATTTAGTCACTTAAAATTATGTCTATAATAATTAATAAAATTTGTCGTTAAGGCTTGAAATTTATCGAAATCACAAAAATCTGAGATTTGAACCAAATCAATTGAGCCCGCCGACGACGCCCTCGACGCCTCCGATGGCGAGATTTTCCTGAGACTTAGGATTTAATTCCAATAGAGCGCGCCGACGGCGAGCTCACAAAAAAACACCTTTAACCGCAATTTTGACCAGTCAATTGCCACTATTCATGATCCTTTTCCTCCTAAAAACGTCATTTTGGACATAGGGCTTGAAAGATCTTGGATTAGGAGGCAATTTCAAGGCTTTTTGACACCGGATTTGATCATCTCAAGGTAAGAGCTTCACTCCAAACTAAAAATATTTGATTTTCACCATGGATTTCTTCCACATTGAGGAGATCCAAAAAATTTGAGAGTGTGAAGAAAATTTGGGAAGAAATTCATGGATCTCAGTGTTGAACTCTTATAATTACTATTGGAAGCCATGATTTGCATATTGGAAGTAATTTTTGGAATTTTTTTCTATATTTGATTAGATTGAAATGGCTCCATGACAAAAGACACGGTTTGAGTTTGACGAGTCTTGCTTCATTAATGCGATGGCTCAAACAAAATTTACTTCAATATTTAAAGGAAAGAAGTGTATACAGGATCGAGTATTTGAAAGTTCGGGAGGAGAAATTGAACAAGTTATTGCCGAGCGGAGGTGGGAAAACTTTTGTTACACCACAAATAAAGCTGATGCAAATGTTGTGAAGGAGTTCTACACAAATGTAATCTATTATGAAGACAGAATCGTTCAAGTGCGTGAATTTCCTGTGGAATTTACTGCCGCCCGCATCAACACCTTTTACAAAGTCCCAGACTCTTATAGTTGTCAGTATGAATCCTTAAGTATGATGGGAGGCCCCCTGAATGATGTGATCAACTTTCTCACAGATGGGAAGGAACATGGAAGATAAAGCAGCGGGAACGGGTAAATTTTTCTTCTTCCATGCTGAATGCCACCTCTAATGTGTGGCACTATTTCATTTCCTCTACTCTGCTACCGACTTATCACCATAATGAGGTAACTAGAGATAGAGTTATTATGAATTTTTGTATTCAGAATAATAGAACTATAAATTTGGGGAGAACAATTTTTAAGAATATATTGACTACGGCTAGGAGTGAGACTAGTGGAGGTCTAGGACATCCTGAACTTATTTATGCAATTTGCAAACTTTCTAAAGTGGAAATTGGAGATGAAGAATGGGTTTACCCTATAAAACCCATTAGTAAAGCCAATTTAAAGACTTATGAATCCCATGAGAAATGGAGAACTGGAAGCAGAAGTCAAGAACCTTATACTAGTAGAGATGTCTCCTCTACAAGTTATGACCTTCCACCTTTTAGTTCCCCTACGCTCTCTGATTTGATGAAAGAGTTGACCTTGTTGAGGAAGAGCATAGGTTAATAAATGAAAGGATTGGAGGTTTAGAACATCGATACGATTATGATAGTGAGTACCTTCAGAGGCATTCAAATTTTGAGGTAGCCTATTATGAAGCTCAGGCCCGACACTACAGAGGTGAGCCTGATGTTACTTTTCCTGAGTGCCCCCGATATACTCATTATCAACCCAATCCACTTGCTGATCAAGGCGATGAAGACATAGTTTGGGATTTTGGTATTTAAATGTAATTGATGTACTTATATTTTTACTTTTATTTTTGTAATCTTTTTGTAATAAAAATGGATGTTTGTGTATTTGGACTTTCATTTTTATTTTTATCTTGTATTTGGATAATTTTAATTTTTGTTATAAAGTTAGTGTTATAGTTAAATTTGCATGTGTAGTTAATAAATGTTGAGTAGTATTGTGAAGTGTAACGTAATGTGATTTTTATTTCTCAATTTTAATTATTTTGTTAGTATTCTATTAGGAAATGTTGTGCTTGTTTAATGTTTTAGTTTTATACTTATTTTAAAATTTCATTACCCAAAAATTCCTCTAATGATTTATATGTGTAGAAAGCTCCTAATATTACAGACCAGGTGAAGTAGAAATGTTGAGAAGGCCTGCAAAAATTTCATAATGATGAAAATGCCTAAAATACTGAGGTATGATTTATATTTAGAGCTTTTCTTTCTACATGTATTATTTTATATTGAAAATTTTAAGTTTGGGAGAGGGAAGAAAAGGATTAACTATTAGATGTCCTTTATCTAATTATTTTTCTTTCTACATGTAACTATATTTTTGTAGCTATTTAAATATTATAGTAGATTTAATGAAATATTTTTGTAATGAAAATTAATTTTGTAACTTAAGATATTTAGTATAAAAGAATAAGATTATAGTTAACTATTTAAAGTAAAGGAAACTATATTTTAAAGTATTAAGAATCTAGAAATTCATTTGAGAAGGAAAGATTTGGGCTCAATGATGTAAACGCTATGAAATACTTATAAGATAAAGGAATGCTTTGAGTTTCAAATTTAGGGAAAGAAAGGTGATGTTCAAAATCATTAAAGGCTATCGAGATATAGTAATCCTCACTTGAAAAAGGAAAAAGAAAGGATTGAAAACAATCCCTAAAAAAGAAAAGAAAAATATATAGGATTAAAGCAATCCAAATAAAAAAGAGAAAAGAAAGAAAAAAAAAATATTATGGAAGTGAGGAGAAGCTTGAGGATATGCCTAATCAGAAATTAGCTTCACTGGACCTACCTAAAGGGAAAACTTAAATAAATTCCTGAACTTATATTTATGAAATAGATCTTTTACTAGTAGAGTTCTCATGAAGTTCCTATTATTTGAATATTCTAAGTGACTTAATATTGCAACATATAATAATTCTTGAAATGAATAGAAGACTAGAACTCTTGAACTTGATGATTAGATAATCTTGTGGCTACAGAGTTATTTTAATTACTTGAATTTTTTTTCTGAAAATCTCACTATGATATTTATTTAAATTAAACTTATAGTATTTCTGAATTAAAACTTTACTACAATAGATCATAAATTTTATGTAGTACTAAAATTACTTAAGGACAAGTAATAGTTAAGTTTGGGGGATTTTGACCAGTGAAAAATATGTTGAGATTTGCATACCTATTTTATAATATTTTTGATGATATTGCACTTTAAAGAAAGGTATTTTTTATGTTTTGTTGCAGGAATGATGAATTAGGGTCATTAGAGCAAAAAGATACAAAAAAGAGCGAATTTGGAGCGAAAAGGACATAAATATGAAGAATTGAACTAGGGCGCCGACGACGAGATTTTCCCGAGATTCCAGAGTTAATTTATTAAGAAGGTCCGCCGACGGCACCCTCTAGGCCACCGATGGCGAGGTTGGCAGTTATGCTGAATCAGGCTTTGGATAAGGCCAAATTTTGATGGGATGCTTAGGAAACTCTTGGGAAAGCTCATCCACAACTTTAAAAGACTATTTTGGCAGAAAATGAGAGAAGTCCTGGATGTTAGAAAGGTCCTGGATGTTAGAAAGGTCCTGGAGGTTAGAAAGGTTCCAATAGTGTATAAAATTGTGAGGAATTCTTCGAGAGATTGTAAGAGTGGAGGGAAAGTGAGATATTTCTTCCTCCTTACTTCTTCGAAGAGGAATTCTATGTGATGTAAAGAAAGGAAGAGATTTAGAGGAATTTCGAGGAGTTTTCTTTGGGAGAAATTAGAGATAAGTTATTTACTTGTAGTTTGTATGACTTTGATTTTATATATGAATTTCGAGTTTTGTTGTGTTTTTCCCATGAGATCTGAGTAATTTTCTCTGTCTTTCTCCTTGTCTCGAGATTTTTGAAATTATAATTTGAATTGGTGAAGCCAAGAAAATGTTTAAGAAATTCTGATGATCTTTTCACTTTGATCTTAATCTACTTTCAATCTGGTCAATTGATTTTTTAAAATATGTTGAGTTTTACAACAAAAGTGAATATTACATCCAAGATTCAGGGAGGTCAAAGCCCTTGGAAGTTGGGTGCAAATAAATAGGAAAATAATATTATCGGGCGTAGAATTGGAGATTTTAGAGTGACACCCTAAAATCCACAATTTGGTCCTATCGTTTAGGTCCTGAAGTGTAGATGTTAGCCCTCAGGTGAGGGGAACGTGAGAGCTCCGAAGTGAGAGTCGGAATCCTCCCAGCCTAGCCACAGATTCAGTAAACAAGCATACGATTAGTCAATGTTCTTTATGCCTGGACCAAAGGGTAAAGAATAGGTATGCTCCTATTTGGCACAATATAATTTGAACTGATTCACTTTATCCATTCACTATAATTTCTTGACAAGGAGAAGGATGTTTTCTTATATATTGAATATCACATTTAAACCTTCATTAGTATCATTAGTTATTTAATAATTATTAATTTACGTAATTATTTCAATTGTCTATTAGTGACAAATAAGCAATTGAACTTCGTTGTTGTGATTAACGTATTGCTTTTCTAAAATCTTAATTCGTAGTTCTAAACTTACTTCCTATGGGATCGATATCTAGCACTCCATTAAAGCCCTATATTACTTGAGCGATACGTATACTTGCGTTTATAAGTGTGACTTTAAAATTATTGAATATTTATTTGGTCCATATTTATCGAATCTATAACTGTTATTAAGGATTTGGTATATTTGCTGAGGAAGTATATCTTTTAGCAGCAGTATTAAATACTTATATTTTTAAGCATATATAAAGTTGCGGTCAGGAAGGCACCGAGGTTCTCCTTTGGATCTATGTCATCCTTTAGTTCTTCCTCCTTTGGATTCTATAATGAATGTCCCAAATTTGAACCATCCTCTTTCACACCTCTTTGTCCGATTTCATTGAAAAGTCCTTTCCTTTAAATTCCTTGAAGAAAATATTTCTTGATTTTTATTAAGAGTTTTCTTAGATTATTTTGGTAATTTAAGATGTAATTAACTATAGGGGCTGCCCTTATAGGAAGCTTTTCTCGAACCTAGCTTAATATAAATCTTATTTAATTCTTCATATTAAATAGGGGAAATTGTTGGAAAATAAAATGTTTTCGCAGACCAAACAGATGTCATATATATCTTAGTTTATTTGATCAAGCCTCATCCTCACGTCGTGTGTTTATCCTTCGGGATAGATACAGGATTTGAGGTATCGTGCTCTTTCATTTCAATTATAAAAATATGAGGTCAGTTTGATTTCATAATTTTCTAAACTTAAACGTCCTTCCGAAGCAGGCGATGAGATTTTGATTCCTCTAATTGACAGCTTCCTACGGGCAACTCCTTAACCAAAATAGTGTCGACAGCTTCTGGCGACTCCGCTGGGGCCAAGCTTTTCTCTCCATTTAAACAAAGACAAATTATCTTCATACATCGGTAATGCATTCATGTCCCTTATGAACCAAAATTACCTTTCTTCCATTGGCATGCTTTACCGATTTCTACCTTGGGAAAGTACAGTCAGCTCTTTGGACTTCAAAACAACCTATTCAATCACCTTTGAACAGAGGAGTTAAGAAGGTCATTAAGGACTCTTTAAATCTTCATGTGGGGTCAGAAACCAATAGGTGTGTTGGTGGACTAAATTCCACCTCAGCATTATGTGTTGCTTAATAGGTCCCGCAACGGGTCCTAAACACTTCACATCTCATTTTCAAGTTTGATTTGTTATTGTGCAAATTAAATCAAAGTTATGTTGTGCTGCGCGCGCTTCAAATTTTCTTTTTTACAAATTAAATTTTCTCTACTTTCAAATAACCTTTTTATTAAAAAATTTAAAATCTACACAAATTAAAACTTACCCGGTCTACAGATTAACCTTTGTTAATTTTTAGTGCTTGTGCTAAGATTACAAGGTTTTGGCCATATAACTAACCCTAGAGCTTTCTTCTTTTAAAGCCTGCAATAGCCTACCCAACACTGACTTTTTCCTGCAACTTGCCAATAAGCTGCGAAGCCCGCAACGTTGTTCCCACCATTAAGTTTGGAGTCGGATTTGAAGACCTCAAAGTCATTCCCGGAAAAGCTCCGTTCGTCGTTATGAAAGTCACCGCACCAAAACTTTAGGAGCCGTCTGTTGAGTTCAACCTGAACAGTCTTCAGAACTTCCCTTCTTGCAAGAGCGCTAAGACTGCTACTGCAACCACAACACCTGCCAAAACTAATGTTCCCACTACCAAAGAAAAAGAAATAATGATTGTTGAGGATCCAACTAAAGGATTAGCTACTCCACCTTCACTATTTGAAATCAAATCAAGTTCAAAGACTGCACCACTAAACTAAACTCAGAAAAGAAATCGCAATAGAAGGATTTGGAAAGCTGCTAAAGCCCAGGCTCATAAGAAAACCCCCGTCAAGGAAGAGCCTCACTAAGAGGAATTTGAACTACTAGAAATATATCCACTACTGCGAGGAAGCATATTTCATCCTCTGGAGGACACCGACAGACACGAGAGTGTCCAGAAGATTGCTGATGCATTACCATCACTTCATGGATAGGATAGAGAGAAAAAGAAGTCTACCCTATCACTCGAGTCAGCTATGTTTTTTAGAGACTAGCTCTCAAAGAGGGTTGTTCAGTCCGTGAGTTACTCAAATGAGTGGGACATGAAATATACCCTCAAATGAAGGAAGAGATTTTAAGGGACATCGAGTCCTCCAAATAAAAGTTAAATTAAAATCTGCCCGCTCACATTCCCGTCTGGTTATGCTTGGGAAACAGGGTTGACACTGCCGCTGTTACTACAGATTCCACCGCTACCAGGACCACAGGTCGTCGACTAGTAAAGTCAAGACTGGTCCGAGAATCCTACCAAGCACACATCACAAAGATATTCCTAAAAACAAAAAGATAAAGAGGTTACCTGATATTGTATTTTGTCTACACCGTGGGGAGCATATTTCTCCTTGACATACCGATGTTTTTGCTAGGACACTCTGTCCTGAGACATCATTGTCAAAGAGGAAAGTATGGATACCCAAGGTTGCTGCATCGATACAGTCCAGTGAACCCGTAGGGCAAGATCTTGGAATGAAGCTAGGGTCCAAAGTATCTGAGATTGTCGCAGTAATTGCTAGTGAAATGGAAGAACAAGAGGAGGAGTTCCAGCAGGGTCCTATAGATCTTAAGTCAATCCAAGAATCAATGATCGAAAAAAAAATTGAAAAACTTAGATTCAATATTTCTGAGTTGGCTTGAGAACATGGAGTTTCCATCGATGATGATGATGACAATTTCAACTATAATGACTACCTTGAAGAATATTTCATGGATGTCCATGTCATCGAAACTAGAGCTGCTACACCTGTCGCGAGGCTTAACCTCTCATCAAAGAGAACACCGTAGGTAAGCTGCGCAGGGCTATCCACATAAGGGATGAACAAGTCAGTCAATTGGAGAAAAGGATAGAAGAAATGGCCGCAATTATGACTGTCATGGCCACCATTCAAGGGCAATCACAAGCACCGCAATTAGCATCTCCAGATATCAACTAACCAAAGATAATACACATTACATATGAAAGAAGAGAAGTTACCTCAGGAAACAGAGACGAGCAACAAAAGAAGGATTCTTCATCAGGCGCCATACCAGAGAAAGAATTCAAGCAAATGGTCGAACAAGTTTGGGAGGCCTTAACCCAATCTAAGGATGGTGCATTGATTCTAAAGGGTAGACCTTACCCGGAAGAATTTGATGCCTTACCCTTCCCCAAGGGTTTCATTGCCCCTAACTTTAAAATATTTTATGGAACTAGAAATCTCAGACAACATTTAGCACACTTCCGAGCCAATTATGGCAACACAAGAAATAACGAGGCTTTACTCTTCCAACAGTTCTTCAGCAGCCTGTCAGGGATCGCCTTCAATTGGTATGCCGATTTGCCCAACGGATCAGTAAAAACATTGGCCGAGCTGGAACAATTATTTGTGAAAAGATTTGTCAGAGTGCAACATCATGTTTCCATGGGAGAACTCATGATGGATAAACAAAATCTGATTGAGACTTTAGTGGATTACATTCTGAGGTGGAGAAACCTTAGCATGAAGTGCGAACCTCGTCTACAGGAACATCATGCGATTGGGATCTTACTCAAAAGCATTCATGGACCAATAGCTTTCATGCTCAAGGAACTCACCATCAAATCCTTCGAGAAGCTGCTCAGCAAGGCTTGCAGTCTTCAAGAAGAAATCAAACTTATGGATTCTCATGAGAAATCCAAAACAACCAAAGTGTTTGAAAAGAAATCTGGAACAGTCGCAACTGTTGATAAAGGAAAACAACCAATAAATATATATGCAGAAACTCCTTGTCAATCTTCATCACAGTAAGCTCTGAAACAGAATAAACAGTCTAACCAGCGACCGCCTCAGAGAGGATCATCTCAGAATAAAAGAATATCTCTGTCAGAACGGCAAAAAACGGTGTACTCTTTCAAAGATGAAGCTGTATCTAAAATATTTAGAAGTCTGATGAAGAAGCCCGAGTTTAAACTACCAGACCCAAAGAAACCCGAGGAGGTCCATAAGAAGGATCAACCAAATTATTGCCCATATCACAGATTATTAGGACAAACAATAGAAGAATGTTTCATCTTTAAGGATTGGCTAAAGAAAAATCTCGAAGAAGGAAATATAGCGATCCCGAAAGAGTACTTAAAAGAACCTGAAAAAGGTTCCATAAATATGATTTTGCCAGAGCCAATCTCTCTGATTGATCCGTACACTAAAGAAGATGGATGGAGTACAACTTCGAACAAGCTTAAGAGGGTCCTAAACCAAATACAAAATTCATCAAAAAAATCTTCCGTACATGCCGAAAAAGATGAATGGGATACAGTTTGGAGCAAATCATCCAAGAAGATGTTAAATCAAATCCAGAACACTTCAAAGCAAACTACCGCTCAGAGTCTTCAGCCCGTCAGGCCCGAGATGAAGATTTCACCGCAAGTGCCATCGTCATCCAAGTCAAGGAAAAAGAAGAACGCCATCACGAGGATTGATAGCATGAGGGGTAAGATGAGGGCTGCCTCTACTAGATTAGTTGTCTTTGATTCAGGAAAGAAAATCCTCAAACCCCCGACTTTGTATGATTATCTTTTTACCCCTCCATGGGTTGATGAATAAAATGATTGTGATTTCGGCTACATTTTAACTTTTTCTAGTGATGATGTAATCAATCATGAGAAATATAACCTCGATCTCGATCCCCAAAATAATCCTCAAATTGTACTTAAGTCTGATGAACTCATTAACGATACCGAAGAGGACATCAACGATACCGCTTACGACAGCAACGGGAGTGAGGAGCCAACCCTCGAGCACCACGGCGCACCAATTACCCTCAATTTATCTCTTTCCGACAAAGAAGAAACACCGAAAGATTCAACGATGATATCCCAAGAAGAAGAAATTACAGAAGTGAACTTAAGGAGCGAGAAAGTATTACCCCCAAGAATATCTTCTATAGACAAAGGAAAACAAATAGTAACTCGAGAAGAACTACCTCCACCTCCACTAGTGGAAGAAACACATAACTAGGAGAAAATTGGAGGACCATACAAATTGGATTACAACGTGCTAGCTCATCTTATGAAGTTGTCGGCTCGATTAAGCATCTATGACATTCTGATCCTGTCAAAGGAGATGAGAGAAGCTCTGGTCACAGCTTTGCTCGATCCAGAGATTTGCTTAGCTCAGTTGGCCAACACATCATCGAATGAAGTTTGCTTGTTAAAAGAACAACCTGGGGTAACCTTCACAGATGAAGATTTGCTGCTCGGTACCGCCGACCATAACCGACCACTCTACATCTCTGAAAACATCGACAAGTTCGTGCTATCTAGAGTATTGGTAGATCCTGGAGCATCTCTCAACTTGATGAGCCTACAGACTTTGGCCTATTTAGACATCGAAGCCGAAGAGCTTATTGCCAATAAAATAATGCTAAGAGGATTTAACCAAAAAGGAGAAAGAGCCCTTGGATCAATCAAATTACATATGAAGGTCAGAGAACTAGAAATAACAACTAAGTTTCATATCATCGATGCCGAGACCTCTTTTAACGCTCTACTTGGTCGACCGTGGATTCATGAACACAACATGGTTCCATCATCTCTACATCAGTGCATCAAATACTGTAAAGAAGGATAAGAATACTGCATCAAAGGAGATCTACAACCATTTTCAATTCATGAAGTCAGTATTCATGAAGATGCTGCCTACTTCGCGCCACCAAAGAAAACTGTCTTCTCGCGTGAGATTCCGACAAACAAAAATGAAGATTCAGAAAAATCATAAAAAGGAGGCCATTCAACTCCACTTCAATGATCTTCTACCACCCTTCTACATCACATTGGTGGAGCTTCTTTTGGTTCGCACACCTGAGGTTGAGGCCGGGGACGTGGATGAGGAAGAATTAATTTAATGATTGAACGGACTAGGCCAACCATCAACATCGGTGATGAAGATAGTTCTGAAGATGAAATAATGATGAAAAACTAGAGGAAACCTCAATACGAGATATCCTTAGAAGATGTGGAGAAAAGCGAATATGAGACGATGTACGATCAGATAAACCACTATGTGAATACTATGACCCTTACTCCGATCCTCCCTCAAAAGGTTGAGAGTTTAGAGGTCAAGGAAGTCCATAGTGTTGGTTCAAAGCAGATCAAATTTTATTGTGCTTCTACCTCTGCTAATCTTAAAAATCATGTAAATTTGGATGATGATCCTAACGAATTAATGGAATTGCCTTTTGGTTACTTTTCGCCTTATGTACAAAAGTTAAATCAACAAGGACATTTGCCAAAACAAATGCCAAAAGGTAAACTACAACTTTTTGAAAAATTATGGAGTGTTAAACGTCGAACTCCAAACTCAAAAGAGGGTCTCAGATTTGGTACAGTGGGACCAGTCGATGATTCAGAATTTTGCATGGTTGTTACTAGTAAATTAGGAGAGGATTGCCTCGATATAGAAGATGACTCTAATGATCAACCAATAGAAGGTGCTCCTCCAGAATTTGAGGAGGAAATCAAGTCAACTGTCGACGAGTTAAAGAAAATTAACCTTGGGACTGAAGAACAACCCTGACCTACCTTTATAAGTTCCTTACTCATTGATGAAGAATCTTCATAATATATTAAATTGTTAACAAAATTCAAAGATTACTTCGCCTGGAGTTATGATGAAATGTCAAGACTATCAGCAGAAGTAGTAGTTCATAAACTAAGGGTGGACAAAGATATAACTCCTGTAAAACAAGCCCCAGACAAATGCGCCTCGAAATAGAACAACAAGTCATAGCCGAGATGAAGAAATTAATAGACACTAATTTTGTGCAGGAAGAACAGTACCCCACATGGTTAGCTAACATTGTTCCAGTCAAGAACAAAAATGGACAAATACACGTTTGTGTCGATTTCAGAGATCTAAATAAAGTATATCCGAAAGACGAGTTTCCGCTATCAATACCAGAAATGATAGTGGATATCGCTTCTACACACGAAATTTTCTCCTTCATGGATGGATCATTGGGGCACAACCAAATCAAGGTGGATCCCAAGGATGTAACACTTACAGCCTTCAGAATGCCTATCATAATTTTCTGCTACACAGTGATGTTGTTTGGGTTAAAGAACCCTGGAGCTACATACCAATGAGCAATGACAAAGATTTTTTACGACCTCATTCACAACCAAAAAGAATGCTACATGGATGATTTGGTCATCAAAAGTAAATGAAAAAAAGATCATTTGTTCGATTTGAGGATCGTGTTTAAACGGTTACGATGATATGCCCTTAAAATGAATCACTTAAAGTGCGCCTTTGGTGTTACCCGTGGGAAGTTTCTATGATTCATTGTCCATCATCGGGGAATCGAAATCGAGATCGACCCAGATAAGATTAAAGTTATCTTGGAAACGCCTCCTCCTAAAACTTTGAAACAACTATATTCCTTCTATGGGAAGTTAGCATATCTGAGACGCTTTATCTTTAATATCATAGGAAGATGTCAGCCCTTCTCGACATTAATTAAAAAGGACGCCAAATTCATTTGGGAAGAGAAATGCCAGTGGGCCTTCGAGGATGTTAAATAATATTTAATGACACCTCTAATTTTGGCAGCCCCTATCCTAGGGAAACCATTGATACTTTATACCACAACCTTAGATGACTCTCTTGGAGCCCTCTTAGCCTAAGTCAATGATGAGGGTAAAGAAAACGCACTCTACTACTTAAGTCATCGTCTAATACCGATGGAGATGAGGTATCCATCTATTGAGAAGCATTGTATGGCACTAATTTTTGCCACCCAAAAGATTAGACATTGCATGCTCTCTCATAAAATTACCCTAATCTCGAAAGTTAATCCGTTGCAATATTTGATAACCCGACCAACACTCTTCGGACGTCTAACAAGATGGTCAATGATTTTGTTGCAATTTGATATAACTTTGGTTCCCCTCCATGTTATCAAGAGACAAATTCTAGTTGACTTTCTCACACACACCCACAGCTAGCTGGGCCCCCTCTCAACGACGAACTACCAGATGAGCAAGTATTAAAAATAGAATTCTCCAGTGTGCAACGCTGAGAATTGCACTTCAACGTGCTTCATCGGCTAGAAAAGAAAAAGTCTCAGGCATAGTTATACTAGGCAAAGCAGGTATCGGTTTGATCTTTATCATGCCAGATAAAGTTATGTTAAGGTTCTCATACCACCTGACAGAATTGTGCACTAACAATGAAGTAGAATACGAAGCCTTAATCACAGGGTTGGAGTTGGCAATTTCAATGGACATAATAGATATTGCCATCTACGGCGACTCTCAACTTGTCATCCAGCAAGTTGTCGGACAATATAAAATTTTGAAACCAAGAGTAGCAGAATACCACCGTTACACAATGAAACTGTTGGAACAGATTCCCAATGTGACTTTCTATCAGATTCCTCGGGGAGAAAATGCCCATGCTGATGCACTAGCAAAACTCGCTAAAGAATTGGCATGTCCCTCAGAGTATTCCATTGAAATCACAGTACAAGGAAGACAGGTTTTGTCTTAAATCGACCTTAAAACTCTACCCATGCTTGGAAAAGAAGAAGAAACAACAATCACAGTTACTAATATCGATGAAGATTGGCGCAAAATATTTATAGAGTATTTCCAGACTGGTAAGCAACCAGAAGACAAATCTGAAGCACATCACATCACAAAAATAGCTATGTTGTATGCTCTTGTAGGTGATGTACTCTACAGAAGTTCGTTCGACCAGATGTGGCTACGATGCTTAAGCAGAACTGAGGCACAAAATATTGTCAAGGAAGTACAAGCCGGATTGTGTGACACTCACCAGTCAGGGCCAAAGATGAAAATGAAGATCAAAAGACTCAGATATTATTGGCCAACAATGATGTCCGACTGCATGGAGATGGCCAGAAAATGTCACCAGTGCCAAGTGCATGGGGTGGTCTTGCACCAATCTCTGAATGTGCTACACCCAACTGTTGCTTCGTGGCCATTTCAGTGTTGGGGCATGGACATAATAGGTCCGATAGACCCTCCATATTCTAAAGGACAAAATTTTATTCTCGCTGCTACAGACTTCTATAAATGGGCAGAGGCAGTACCGCTACGAGAGGTTACAACACAGCATGTCCTCCAATTCTTCAAAAGCCAAATCGTCTACCATTTTAGTGTATCACGCAGAGTAATCTCCGACAACGGGATGACATTCAAAAGTACAAAAATCAACAACTTCGTCAAATGACACGAAATAGATTAGAGATACTCTACAATTTGCTATCCCAGAGCAAATGGATTGGCTGAGGCCTTCAACAAGACATTGGTACAAATTTTAAAGAAAATACTCAATGAAAATAAAAGAGATTTGCACAAAAAATTTCTAGAAGCTTTATGGGCCTACAGGACAACATTCAGGACTCCCACTCAGTGTACACCTTACATGCTTGTGTACGGGTCTGAAGCCATGCTGCCACTAGAAATTCAAACGCCGTCTCTCAGAGTCGCAGTCGCCAATCAACTTACAATAGAGGAAAGTGCAAAGCTCAAACTTAAGGAACTAGAGAGTTTGGAAGAAAAATGGCTTGAAGCACAACAACATCTAGAACTTTACCAGGCAAAGATGGTACAAGCTCATGACAAATTGGTCCGCACAAGGACATTTAAAGTTGGTGACCTTGTCCTCATGCTCAAAACGTCTATTCTTGCACACCGCAAGATAGGTGGAAAATTCAAGCTAACTTGGGAGGGACCATTTGTCGTTGAAAAGTTCTACACAGAAGGAGTCTACCAGTTAGTAGACTTCCGGGGCGAAAGACCCATGCTGCCAATCAACGGACAATACCTGAAAACATACTACGCAACCTGACGTTGATTATCACTACTTGATTTGAAAATTGTAAAATTTTTATTATTATGGGGGTTATCTATGGGGCCAAATGTCTATGACAGGGTCCAAAAATTTTGTAATTAACCTCAATTTAATGAAGAATTTGGAAAATTACACACTGCAATTCTCTTTTCTACCTTTAAGTTTAAATTTAATATTCTACTAAATTAAACAAAATAAATACATGAATAAATAACTTCTTCACCAAAATAAATTAAAATTTTCTCTAGCTAAAAAACTCTGTTTTGTTCTTGTTCAAGCAAAGTTTCAGCTCACTGATGTTTTTTCTATCGTCTGTAGAAAAATGTCAGGTCAGAAGCTGATCTTTACCTTCAAGGATGGTTGGAACCTCGCGCTTAATAAGGAGATGGCACCACAAGGTGGCATTATTGACTTCGACATGGAGTTCAATGAAATCTACATGGGCTACAAAGGTCCTCTAATGGATGTAGTCAGCGGACAAGAAAAGGAGGGACTGCCTCACTTCTGAAATTCAGATCAAAAAGCAATCCCTCGCTAATGGGGAAGAGGTGATAAGATAACGATCCCTTGGAAGGAACCAGTCGTCTACCATCCATGGTAGCCACTAGCCGAAAACATGGTTGCTACTAACAACGGTAGGATACCGTTTGCTTCGCTATGGAGGACTCAACAAAATGCCAACCGTCGTAAGCATAGAGCTCTCTTGAGAGAAGAAAAGAGACGTCAACAACAAATAGAAAACCAACTCGTCCTCATACCAGAGGGACACATTTATAATCCAGATATGAAGGAAACTTCTTCCAGCCTACCCACCACAGATGAGGAGCCTGGGTATGTTCAAGAGCCAGAAGTACCGCCAGCCTTGGACGATCTTTGCGCGGGTTTCCCTACTTGCAACGTTGAAATACAGCCACAAGCGTCAGCTACAGGAGCTTTTGTATGTCTGGACTGTAATGTGTTGTACTTGGAGCATTTCAACACTCTTGAAGAATATGCCTCTAATGAAGATCAATCTTAGACCAGTGATTGCCAGATGGAGGGGGCATAAGTCCCAATGGGTAAAGAACAATATGACCCACGGTATACTGAGTTGTATGTTCTGATGGAAGCCGAGTCATACATCCTGTTAGAGGTAACAATGACACAAATCTGGATTCTTGTCAACAATGAAATGAGGGAATGTCCGCACCAACCGCTCGTCCTCAGCACAACAAGGTATTATAAAATCAACAAAGTCAACAAAAGAAGCATTGAGTTCTACGAAGAAGTCCGTGGAGAACTTATCAATATATTGGAAGTACTGGAATTGTATACTAAGGTCTTCTCAAAAAAAAGAAGAAAAAAACATTATGGATTGTATCTTTGACTTAAGAGACAGAGGTCGAGCAGGTTTGATCAAGGAAAGAACCTACTCTGAGCCAAGGAAATAGATGAGAGGAAAGGGAATGATCATAATACAATGTGGATGCTGCTACAATTTCACGAAAGACAGGTAAGGAAATCCTCCCGGGATTCTCAAATACGATCAAGTGGATCCGCTGCCCCCGATGATCAAATGGATGATTAAACAAATGGTTTGATGGAACATAATATCAGTCGACTGTATTCCAAACAGTTGCATCATCAACATATATGATGAGGGAGACTGCATACCTCCTCACATTGATCATCATGATTACATAAGACCCCTCTGCACCGTCTCATTCATGAGCGAAAGCAATATTCTCTTTAGGAAGGAAAATGATGACATCAGCCCCAGCAAGTTCTAAGGATCTGTAGAGATTCCTTTGCCAGTAGATTCAGTGCTTGTTCTAAAAGGCAACGGTGTAGACGTCGCCAAGCAATGCATTCCCGGAGTACAACGCCGTAGGGTGCCTATGACTTTCCGACGGATGGACAACAACAAAATATCATTAGGATTTTAGCTGGATCCTGAGCTCGAAGAACTGTTGCTCTATGAGCTATGAGAAGTATGCACCTATAAGCGCACGTGATGGGAACTCTTATCCTAGAATGTGGCTCAGAAAGTCAGCTTGATCACGAGCTCACTACGCTAGGGGAGAGATATTCAGAAGGGTTTCTCTTTCTTCTCTACTACATTACAGATATGATATGTATCAAACATGATCAGTCCATGATATGTACTCGACATGACACATTCTGAATGTACCTTCATGCAGTTTTCATATTGTACGCTTGGTTTAATGTCGTCAACCCGACATACCATTTGTTTAGTTGGGTTGACCTAACATTAAAACTTCTTTAAACTGAGATATGTGCCCTTCATAATAATGTTTCAAATGATGCCCATTAACTTTAAATATTTTTGTAGTGTTAGGATCTTTAATAACAATAGTTCCATAATGATAGACTTTATTCACTTTAAATGGTCCTAATCATCTGGATTTTAGTTTTCCTAGAAATAATCTCAATCTTATATTATATAGTAGAACTTCTTGTCCAGGTTTAAATTTCTTTTTAATAATCTTTCGATCATGCCATATATTCATTTTCTCTTTATATATTTTTGCATTATCATATGTTTCATTTCTAATCTCCTCAAGTTCATTGAGTTGCAAGAACCTTTCTCCCCAGTCTCCTTTAAATTAAAATTAAATTCTTTAATAGCCCAAATTACTTTATGTTCTAATTTTACTGGTAAATGACATGTTTTACCACAAAAATAATCTATATGGGGACTTTCCTATAGGAGTTTTATAAGCAATTTTGTATGCCAATAATGCAGTATCTAGTCTAGCAGACCAATCCAATTTATAAGGATTTACAGCTTTTTTCTAAAATGCGTTTAATTTCACGATTTGATATTTCTACTAGACCACTGGTCTAAGGATGATAGATAGTAGAGAATATATGCATTGTATCATATTTCTTGATCAATTTTTTGATTTTCTTACTCCTGAAATGAGAACCTCCATTAGTAATAATTACTCTCGGCATTCCATATCTTGTAAAAATATTTTTAATTAAAAATTTAGAAACACTTTGAGCATCACATCTAGGCACAACAATAGCTTCAATACACTTAGACATATAATCAATAACAAGTAATATATATAAATTTCCAAATGAAGGCATAAATAGTCCCATAATGTTTAATCCCTAGACATAAAAAATTTCAACTTCTAATGTGTAATTTAGAGGCATTTTGTTTCTTCTAGAAATATTTCCTACTCATTGACATCTATCACATGCTTTAATATATGCATTAACATCTCTAAAAATAGTAGGCCAATAAAATCTAGCTTGCGAACTTTTATGTGCAGTTCTATTTGTTCCAAAATGTCCTCCAATCTCAGAATCATGGCAACTTTCAATTACCTATTGAGTTTCTTCATAAGGAACAAATCTTTTATTAATTAGATCTTTACATTGTTTATATAAATATCAGTCATCCCAAAAATAGCATAATATATAACTTTAAAAACATTGTCATGCTTTTGTCCTAATACAGCCCCAATAGCATAATCACTAGCATCGCACATTATTTCAAATGGTTTCTCCCAGTCAGGTGGTACTATTATAGGTGGAGTGATTAATTTTTTCCTTAATAGGTCAAATGTTGTTATGCATTCCTCATTAAAATCAAATTTCATATCTTTTTCTAAAAGTTGGCATAGGGGTTTAGTTATGTTTAAAAACATTTTTATGTAGCGTGACTAGAGGAAAATATGTTGAGATTTTCATACCTAGTTTATACTGTTTTTAATGATATTATACTTTAAAGAAAGGTATTTTTGATGTTTTGTTGTAGGAATGATGAATTAGGGTCAATGGAGCAAAAAGATGCAAAAATGAATGAATTTGGAGCGAAAAGGAACAATATGTAGAGTTTTGAACTAGGCCGCCGACTGCTAGTTTTTCTCGAGGCTACAGGACAAAATTCTCTAGAAGACCACCGACGGCGCCCTTGAGGCCGCTGACGGCGAGCTCAGCGGTTATGCCTACTCAAGCTTTGAATAAGGCCAAATCTTGAAGAGATGCTTAGGCAACTCTTGGGAAAGCTCATCCACAACTTTAAAAGAAGATTTTGGCCAAAAATGAAGAGAGTCTAGAGAGTGTAGGAGGGGCTAGAGGTCTTGGATGTTAGAAAGGTTCCAGTAGAGTGTAACAATTGTGAGGAATTCTTTGAGAGCTTGTAAGAGTGGAGGGAAAGTGAGAGATTTCTTCCTCCTTGCTACTTCAAAGAGGAATTTTGTGCTGTAAAGAAAGGAAGAGATTCAGAGGAACTCTGAGGAGTGTTCTTGGGGAGAAATTAGAGATAAGTTATTTACTTGTAGTTTGTATGACTTTGATTTTATATATGAATTTTGAGTTTTGTTGTGTTTTCCCCATGAGATCTGAGTAGTTTTCTCTATCTTTCTCCTTGTCTTGAGATTTGTGAAATGGTGATTTGAATTGGTGAAGCCATAGTCGGCGATTATTTCGGGGTTGGTTTGTGGGGTTGCCCATAAGAAGCTGTCGGTCGTCGGAATCGAAATCCTGTCGCCCTCTTCGGAAGGATGTTGAAGTGTGAAATCAAACTGACCCCATAATTTTCATAGTTTAAAATGAAAGAGCACTGTACCTCAAATCCTGTATCTATCCCGAAGGATAAACACAAGACTTGAGGATGAGGCTCGATCAAATAAACTAGGGAAAGTATGACGTCCGTTTGGTCTGCGAAACCTTTGTATTTGCCGACAAGTTCCTCTATTTAATATAAAGGATTAAATAGGGTTTATATTAAGCTGGGTTCGGACATGCTTCCTATAAGGGCAAGCCCCTATAGTTAATTACATCTTAAATGACCAAAGTCACTTAAGAAGACTCTCGATAAAAATCAAGAAATATTATCTTCAAGGAGTTTCAAAGGGTAGGACTCTTCAACGAAATCGGACATAGAGGTGTGAAAGGGGATTGGTTCAAATTTGGAACATTTTATTATAGAATCCAAAGGAAGAAGAACTAGGGGATGTCATGGATCCAGAGGAGAACTTCGGTGACTTCTCAAGCTATCCTAATGTTTGGCTTCAGTTTTGAGGAGAAATATTTAGGTGTTTCATCCTGCCAATTTTATTAGTTAGGGCTTACATTCGTGTGAAATGATCAGACAAATAGCCTGGAAGATGTGAGGGTTTAGGTCGTGACAAACGACAACCTCGAAATCTTAAGACGAGTTAGGGCTTATATTGTATAGTAGGGCTATGCAAAGGCCTAAAGATAAGGTGAGGATTTACGTTGCTTAAGCAAGCAACCTCAAAGTCCTATGGCTTTGTTCTTTAAGTCCAAGGAAGGAAGATTGATTTGGCCGAGGAAGACAGGTTTTGCTGTTGAAGATGGCCGTGCTGCCCACCATTCTAGCTCCAAGCCCCTTGCCGCGACGAGTTTGAATTATCTATTATGTCAAGTTATAATATCAAATCAGGCGGCCTTATGGTTGAAGTTCTTTAAATTTATGAGGGCATATTAAAGTTGATTAGAGCGACACCTGTTAGGATCCTACGGTTCCCTCGTTCCGGCATCACTATTTTCTATTGGATTCACTTAGTCCAAATGAAATTATTAAACTCAACTGAATGAGTTCCATAATTTCATTTAAACCGTGGGAAGCCTCGTTAGCAACCGTAGGTTACCTCCTCCGAGGAATTCCCGATCATCCGACAAAGACATCTTAATTTAGTTGAAGTTGTGGTTTTGTATGATGTTTGTGATTAAATTTTGAGTTATTTTATATTTTGAATGTTGTGGCGGTAAATTTTATCTTGGTTGATTTTAGTTTTGGTTTTGGGTATGGTTAACATGCATGTTTATGTATGTAAATTCAAGTATAAAGCATGTAAGGAAAAGACAGAAGAAAGACGGTACTATAAACTGTTAAAGTATACCTGGCGAGTCTTCTCGTTCCACCACCTGAAACTTGAAATGCATGTTAAGGCAGTTTATGAAGAGCAGGAAAGGTAAGATTCTGGGGGGTTTTCATAACTCTATGTTTTATTTTGTTAAGTCCTTAAAAGTATAAGGATGATTCCTTTAAGTAAAGAATATTAAGTTTAATAGGCCTCTAAGGTATCCAACGAGTTAAGAGGGGGAGACAGGTCCGTGCCTCTCCCTCACCGACTAGTGAAAAGCCTCGAGTCCATTTAAACTTATCATTTTGCTTAATGATCCATCCTGTAAATATCTTTAATGCTTAGTGAACATTGATGTCTCAGTTATCCCTAAGAAAGGGGTAATTATCATTTATCACTCAATTTAAGAATTATGTGGGTGAAGACCCTTAAAGGGGCAAGTTATTGTAATTTGAACACTTAGCGAAATTTCAGTCCTAATTGGGCTTAATGATGCTTCAAGGATGTTTGATTTTGTTATGTTTATTTCTCTAATCCTCATTTAGTCAATTTTAATTTAGCCCAATTCACCACTAAGCCCTTAAGACCTAGGTTAGTGTCTTAATTAATTTTGAAAAGGATTAAATTTTAAGTGGTCATGATTCATGATTTGAATTTTATTTTAAAATCAAGGTAGGGGTATTAAATTTGATTAACTTAAAAATTCATACCCCTAAGTCCAGGATCATTCAATTTTAATAAACTTCCAAATTTTAAAAATTTAGAAATTTATTAATCTTAATTGAGAGAGTGAGATTGGTTTCTACCAATTAAACCCCTTTATGTTTCTAACATCAAATAAATTGGTTAAGATCAGAGGTTACCCATTTTTCCTCCTTGAATTAGGCCTAAATGTTAATTAAGGCAAGGTTTCCAAAATTACACATTTGCCCCTAAGGCTCTAACACCTCATAATTTATCAAATTAAATTCAAATGACTTTAAAATTTTTATCCTACCTCATTCATGGGTCAATTGAGACATCAGAGGAGAAAATGTGATTTTTCAAAATGCAATTTAATTTATATAATTATTTTCATGCAAAAATAGGATTTTTCAAAGAAAATTCTTAGCTTGACCAAGGTAAATTATAATCCCTTGAAATTTTTACTAGAAGTAGACCTAGACCAGAGAAGCCTTTGGATCAAATTTCATAATTTTTTAAATTCTTTGTGATTTATTAGAATTATTTTAATTTCTGGGCTATTTAATATAAATAAAATATTTTAAGTGGTGAAAATTAAGTTTTATATTTTTGAAAAATCTCCCCAAGGTCAAAGAACTCAGACAAGTAAAACTTATATTTTTCTAATTTTTTCCTTGATTTATTGGAATTATTTTAGTGAAAACTCATTTTTAGCCTTTTAAAAATTATTTTAAGCTTTGAAAATAAATATCTTTATTTAGAAAATCAAGAAAAATATTCTAATTATTCTTAAGTGATTAGAAAGTAATTAAGAACATTTTCATGAGTTTTAGTATTATTGTGATTTTATGAATTTTTAATTATTTAAATATTTAAAATAGGCCAAAAATCAAGTTTTTATTTTAAATATAATTTTATTTTTAGAAAATACCCTTGATCACAGAAAACTCAAAAAACTAAGTTTCATAATTTTTTGAGTTATATTTTGATTTTTAAAAATCATTTAAGTGCCAAGAGTGGTATTTATCTTTAAAAATCAATTTAAGTTATGAAATGAACTCAAAATATTTTGAAACTTTAATGTTGAGTTCTCTGGATCATAGATCACAGTGGGGATCAAAAATCAAGTCATTTAAATGTTTATATTTTTCAAGATCAATTATATTAGTGATTTAGTATTTGAAAATTTTAAGGATGTTTTAAATGACTTGACCTATGAAATTATTTTCAAAAGTTCCTCTGGTCATGGTAGACTTTCCAAAATTTTCTTAGGATTTTTAAAGCAATATGCTAATTTCCATGATTATTTTAAGGGAATATTATGGAAGATGATGAAAATATGGATCTCTATATAGGGACCCCATCTAACCTTGGAAAAAATCAGAGGATGTTCCCCCTTGCAGAGGCTACAATATGTCAAAATTTCAAGTCAAGGTAATGTGTCAATATGCATGGAGAATCAAATGATTCCAGATAGTATTTAATTAATTAAAAATATTTATGCATCAAATGGGCTTGAAAATTATTCCACATTATTCTCCTCTCTTCACTGAGCAAGAGGGTATTTTTATTTTATTTTTGTGATTTTTCTACACAAAGTTAAGGATTTTCTAAGTTAAGAGTATTTAAATAAATAGGAAAAAGCCCTATTTATCTATTTAAACAGCGCGTGTTGTCTAGATCCTAGGCAGCTTCGAAGGCATGTGTGGCGCGCTTTGGTTGGACGCCGCCGTCCACGTAGCTGCTGACTGGGCCCGCGATTTACGTCTCGAAGCGCTGTCCGGCTCGATCTCCCCCGTTCATTTGATACACGCTTGATCAAACGGCTCTCCGTCATCGTCCCCGATGGAATGATCCCGTGCCCATCCACACTAAAACCTTAAGATCTCGGCCTAGACTCAACCAAATCACTTCGGGTTTGATCCTATGGACTCGTCTAAGTGAGACTAACACATCCATATGGTTAAGGTGCCATGAAATCAAGCTTAAGTAAATGGAGGATCAAAACAAGCTCAGGAGGAGGAGGAGTTTTATACCTTTGCTCTAAGAAGGGAAGCTTCGATCAGAGGTGCTTGGCATGTTCGTTGGGGTCCAAGGAAGCTAGGGATTAAGTCCCTGGTCTTGGTGTGAAGTCTAGGTGTGAATTCGACCAAGCTTGTTTTCAGGTGTTGGTCTAGAGCTATGGTAGAGGCTCTGTGGAAGGGGAATTTGATGGGGCTCTAGCTTCTTTCACTCTTGTGCAGGTGTGGGCACAAGCAATTGGATTTTGGTGGAGTGTGGAGGTGTATTGGGCTCTGTCCTGGTTTCCGGCAAGGTTTCAAGCTCAAAATTGAGCTCCGGCAAGGGGAATGCGTGAGGAAAAATAGTTGGGATGCACTAAGGGGATCTTAGGGAAGCTCTGTGTGAAGTTTGGAGAGGCCTCTCTGAGAAATTTTCAGCACTTAGATCAATGGCCATGGAGGTGGCCTTTTATAAAAATGGGGTTATGGTGGCTGTCTTGGCTAATTAGGAGGTGTAATGTGGTGCTTAGGTGGAGGGCAGAGGAGCTCCATAGTTTGATTTGGATGAGCTGGCCTCTAGGTTTGATTTGGGTGAGATGCCATGGGGGTGGCTCTTGGTTTTGCTTTTCTGACCACTAGGCTGGCCGACCGGCCAGGGGGAGGTGGCTAGGAGCTCAGGGAACCCAGAGGAATCCATCACAGCAATTTAATGCAAATGTGCTTGGATTTGGCAAAGATATCTTAAGCATATGCATTTTTGGAAATAAGATCCCTTAATTTGGGGGACCTTTGGTCGATGGCTTGATTTAGGTGGTTTCATGGTGTTTGGACTGGTCACAATGTCCAACTAATGGCTGTGGTGGAGTTAATTTGGTGGCTTTAAGGTGGTTAGGTCACATTTGGTGCATGGGCCCAAGTGGGTGCAAATGACCAAAACTTGGGTTTGGGCTAGGTTAGCCATGTCAATTGGCTCAATTGATTGTTGAATTTGGTGTAGATGATCACAAGGAACAACTTTGGTGAAGAATGGAAATGGTTTTGAGCCCAATTGAAAGGTCAATTTGAAGAAATTTTGAACTTTAATCAATTTGGTCATGTTGGGCTAGGCTTGGGTCTAGCTTGGGTTAGCCTTGGGCTAGGTCAAAATTGATTGTTGTAAAAGGTCACTAGGGACCTCATGAAGAGTTTCCAACATGAATTGGATGCCAATTTGGAGGTTAAGACAATCAATTGGGTGAAATTTGGGGACTTAGCCAATTTGGGGCTAAATTTGGGAATTTTGGATTTAGGCCAAAATCAAATGGATTTGAAACTTCACCAAGGTCAATTGATGGTTGATTTTGATGTATAGGAATTTCATAAAGATTTTTCAACATTAATTGAGGCCAATTGACTAGGCTATGGGTTCAATTGGGTGAGATTAAGTCATATGGTCAAAATTGGGGCTTTGACCCAAATCAAAATTGG
>NEWO01000101.1:154884-243307 GCA_003013225.1 Phalaenopsis aphrodite
CAAAGGAAACCCCATTTTGGGTCCTCTACATAGTGATCTTAGCCAAACCATAGCCCTAGGGCTACTAGGTTTAGGGGACCATCTACATGAGTATCCCAAAAGGTCAAGGGATCTAGACTAGAAGTTTGAGTTCAGGGTTGTGAATGAATGTGGGTGTAGATGAGTGTAGTGAATGCCTTAGCTCTAGATCAAGACCCAGGGACCCTAAGGTTCAGCAATCCTAAGGGTGACTCATCTTGAGTTTCCCCCACAGTGACCCCACCTACTAAGTATTTAGAGGTTGAGAACAATATGTGGAACTCCAAGCTGAGTAAAGAAGAGGGTAGAATTTCTAATGGTGAGGGTTCCAAGTCTAGTTTTCTAGGAATAGTCAACAGGAAAAGTCCTATGGCTAGACCCTAGGCTATTAAAGAGGAGAAACTAAACCTCAACCAAAATTGAGGTCAACAGCCATGAAAATGTTTAAGAAATTATGATGGTCTTTTCACTTCGATCTTAATTTATTTTCAAAATTTCTAATTAGTTTGTTAAAATATGTTGAGTTTTACAACTAAAGTGAAGATTACATCCAAGATTCAGGGAGGTCAAAGCCCTTGGAAGTTGGGTGCAATTAAATAGGGAAATAATATTATCAGGCGTAAAATTGGAGATTTTAGAGTGACAGAATAAAATCCTCAATTCGGTCCTATCGTTTGGGTGTTGAAGTGTAGACGTTAGCCCGCAGGTGAGGGGAACGTTGGAGCTCCGAAGTGAGAGCCGATATCCTCCTAGCCTAGCCGCAGTTTCAGTAAACAAGCGTAGGATTAGTCAATGTTCTTTATGCCTGGACCAAAGGGTAATGAATAGGTACGCTCCTATTTGGCACAATAAAATTTGAACTAATTCACTTTATCCATTCACTATAATTTCTTGACAAGGAGAATGATGTTTTCTTATATATTGAATATCACATTTAAACTCTCATTAGTATCATTAGTTAATTAATAGTTATTAAAATTACATATTTATTTCAATTGCCTATTAGTGACAAATAAGCAAATTGAACTTCATTGTTGTGACTAAAGTATTGCTTTTCTAAACTCTTAGTTCGCAGTTCTAAACCACTCCCTATGGGATCAATATCTAGGACTCCATTAGAGCCCTATATTACTTGAGTGATACATAAACTTGTGTTGATAAGTGTGACTTTACAATTATTGAATATTTATTACGTCCATATTTAACTTATACTTTTGAGCATATATAAAGTCGCCGGTCAAGTTTTTGGCGTCGTTGCCGTTGAGTGAGTGAATGATTGAGTGAGTGAATGATTGAGTCAGTGAATGACTGAGTGAGTGAATGAGTGAGTGAGTGAATGATTGAGTGAGTTTGTAAAATCACAATTAGAGTAACGAAAAAATTAAGATTATTAGAAATTTTTTACTTGAATTGCAACTTATTTTTTATATTTAATTAATTATATTAGTGTGTACTGATTTCAAATTGTATGCATAAATTTGGACCTGAAAATCTTATACCCTACGATTCAAAATTAGAACGCACTATTAGAAGGATTAGAAGATTAAGAAGAGAACCTAGAAATTCTGATACAATGAAAAATAACATGAACAATCAAGGAATAAAAAATGAACACCAACCTAAACCCCTACTAGATTATGCAAATCATACAGCAGCTGAAATTCACTTATCTATCCAAAATCCTGACGTAGCTGCTAATTCATTTGAGCTTAAACCTGCTATTTTCCAAATGGTACAAAACAATCAATTCATAGGTACACCAAATGAAGATCCTAACTTACACCTCGATAGTTTTTTAGAACTGTGTGCTACTTTTAAATATGATAGAGTCTCAAACGATGCTATTAGACTAAGACTTTTTCCTTTTTCACTGAGGGATAAGGCTAAGATTTGTTTAAATTCGTTAGCACTAGGATCTATTAGAACTTGGGGAGAACTTTCATAGAAATTTCTATCCAAATATTTCTCTCCATCCAAAACTACTAAACTTAGAAAAGACATAACATCGTTCTGTCAGATTGATGGAGAGTCAATATATGAAACTTGGGAGAGATTTAAAGATCTTCTTAGGAAATGCCCTCATTATTCGTTACCAGATTGGTTGATAATTCAAACTTTTTATAATGGATTAGTGGGATCTCTTAGATCAATTATAGATGCTGCGGCTGGTGGTTCTTTAATGTCAAAACCATTTGATGAGGCTTATTCATTAATAGAAGAGATGGCTACCAACAATTTTCAATGGCCCTTTGAACGTTTTAATCCTAAAAGAGTAGCTAGTATCCATGATTCTGATGCAATATCTTTGTTAGCTTCGCAGATTGCTGCAATATCAAAGAAATTAGATCACTATGAGATGAATTATTTTCCAACACCTCCTATGATGGAAGAGAATTCATCTGGGCAATTTGTGGATGTTCAACCTTCATATGAGACTTTAAATGCTATTAATAGACCCAACAACCCTTATTCGAACTTTTATAACCCAGGTTGGAAGAATCATCCAAATTTCAATTGGAATAACAATTCATCTACAAATCAACAACGGGCAAACAACCCAGTGAACCCATTAAGAAATTCATCGAACCAAGGAAATGTTAATTATAGACCTTCTTATCCTCTAGGATTTAACAGTAACACTCAAATTAAGGAAAATAAGTTGTCTATGGAAGATCTGATATTAAACATGGGTCGACAATTGCAGAATCAAGGAAATCAATTACAAATTCAAGGAAATCAGATACAAAATCAAGGAACTGCTATTAAGAATATTGAAAATCAATTAGGACATATCGCTACTGCGCTTAATAACCGAACATTAGGAACTTTTCCTAGTACTATGGAACCAAATCCTAAAGATCAAGGAAAAGAACAAATCAAAGCGATACAATTACCGAGTGGAACAGAATTGGAAACAAGAGTGTAAAAAGAAACATAAACTAAAAAAAGAGAAAGTGGATATTTTAAAAGAAAAGGATCATGAATACCCAGATTTAGAGTATTCATTTACACCAATGAAAATTACTGTGAAAAAAACTCCACCACTGTTTCCTCAAAGATTGAAGCAACAAAAGCAGAATAAACAATTTTCCAAATTTTTAGAAATTCTTAAGAAATTAACGGTGAATATTCCCTTCGTAGAAGCTTGAGAGCAGATGCCCAATTATGTGAAATTTATGAAAGATATTCTGAACAAGAAAAGGAAGTTCATGGATAATGAAATTGTTGCACTTAGCAAAGAGTGTAGTGAAATTATTCAGAAAAAGCTTCCTGAAAAGTTAAAAGATCCTGGCAGTTTCACTGTACCATGTGCTATTGGTAAAAAATTTTATAGAAGAGCTTTATGTGATTTGGGAGCCAGCATTAATCTTATGCCTCTATCAATTTCCAAAAGATTAGGATTAGGAAAAGTCTCACCTACTTCTGTAACTCTACGGTTAGCGGATCATTCAGTTACATATCTTGAGGGAGTTATAGAAGATGTGTTAGTAAAAGTGGATAAATTTATCTTTCCTGTGGATTTCATTGTTTTAGATATGGAGGAAGATAAGGAAATACCTATCATTTTAGGAAGACCATTTTTAACTACTGGAAAAGCTATGATAGATGTTCAAAAAGGAGAATTAACTATGAGAGTTAACGATCAAGAAGTGACTTTTAACATTGCGAAATCTATGAAATACCCTGCTGTTGAAAGAGATAATGAATTTTTTCACATGGAAATTAGTGAACATCTATTGAAAGAACATTTTAAAGAAAATTTTGAAGAGAAAGAACAATTTGATGAGAGTGACAAAATTATTCTGGACGAATTAGAAAACGAAGAATTAGATTATGTTCAGGAAAGATTTGAGATGTTGGATTATATAGAAAATACTAATAAAAATCTATTTCCGTCAATTATAAAACCACCTGAACTTGAGATGAATGTATTGCCCAGCCACTTTAAGTATGTGTTTTTAGGAGACTCATCTGCATTACTTGTTATTATATCTTCAGAATTAAATGATATGCAAGAGCAAAGACTGTTAAATACATTGAAACGATATAAGAAAGCTTTTGGTTGGACCTTAGCTGATATTAAGGGAATCAGTCCTTCAATTTGTATGCACAGAATTATATTAGATGAACAATATAAACCAAGAGTTGATCCACAAAGGAGTTTAAATCTGATGATGAAAGAAGTAGTTAAGAAGGAAATTTTAAACTGGTTGGACACTAGAATTATATATTCTATTTCAGATAGTGCGTGGGTAAGTCCAATTCATTGTGTTCCTAAGAAAGGAGGAGTGACTGTTGAAACAAAATAAAATAATGAATTAATACCTATCAGACAAGTTACTAGGTGGCGTATTTGCATTGATTATAGAAAATTAAACACTGTCATCATGAAAGATCACTTCCATTTACCCTTTTTAGATAAAATAGTAGATAGACTTGTTGGGCACAAATATTTTTGTTTTTTAGTTGGATATATCGGTACCATCAAAATCCTATTGCTCCTAAGGATCAAGAAAAGACAACATTTACTAGTCCTTTTGGAACTTTTGCTTTTCGAAGAATGCCTTTCGAATTATGTAATGCATCTGCAACATTCCAGAGATGTATGATGTCCATATTTAGTAATTTAATTGATGATGGATTGGAAGTATTTATGGATGATTTCTCTGTATTTGGAACATCATTTGACACAGGCTTAAATTATCTTGAAAAAGTTTTAGAGTTATGCGAAAGAACTAATTTGGTTCTAAATTGGGATAAATGTCAATTTATGGTTGCAGGAGGAATTGTTTTAGGACATAAAATTTTAGAAGATGGTATGGAAGCAAACCCTGCAAAAATTCAAGTTATATCTAAACTAACACCTCCTACTAATGTAAGAGACGTTAGAAGTTTTCTTGGACATGTTGGATTTTACAGGCGTTTTATTAAAGATTTTTAAAAAATTACCAAACCTTTATGCCAACTTTTAGAAAAGGACAAGAAATTTGAATTTACTGAAAGCTGTTTAAATGCCTTTGAGTTATTAAAGAAAAAATTAATCACAACCCCTATTATAGTTTCACCTAACTGGGAAAAACCATTTGAACTGATGTGTGATGCTTGTGATTATGCTATTGGAGCTATCCTTGGACAAAGATATGAAAACATTTTTAAAGTTATATGCTACACTAGTAAAACTCTTAATGATGAACAAATTAACTATACTGTTACTGAAAAAGAGTTACTAGCCATTGTGTACGCTTTAGATAAATTCAGATCTTATTTAATTGGAGCTAAATGTGTTGTGCATACCGATCACTCTGCTATTAAATATCCGATGTAAAAGAAGGATGTCAAACCAAGGTTAATTAGATGGATACTTTTGATGTAAGAATTTGATCTTGTGGTTATTGATAGAAAGAGAACTGATAATCAAATTGTTGATCACTTGTCAAGATTAGAAAATCAAGAATCATCTGACACTAACAATGAAGTTACACACAGTTTCCCTGATGAACAATTTTATAATATTAATGAGTGGAAAATACCATGGTATGCTGATATTGTTAACTATGTTGTAAGTGATATTTTGCCACCTATGCTGACACTGCAACAACAAAGGAAATTCATTCATGATCTAAAAGCATATTTTCGGGATGAGCTTTATTTATATAAACAATGTAAAGATCTGATTATGAGGAGATGTGTACCTTATGAAGAAACTGAGCTAATCATTCAAAAATGTCATGATTCTGAATTTGGAGGACATTTTGGGAATGATAAAACTGCTTATAAATTTTTACAAGCTGGATTTTATTGGCCTACTATCTTTAGAGATGTTTATAGATATATAAAAACTTGTGATTGATGTTAATGAGTAGGCAATATATCTAGAAAAAATGAAATGCCTCTAAATTTCATGTTAGAAGTTGAGATCTTTGATGTTTGGGGATTAGATTTTATGGGACCATTTATTACTTGACCTAAGGAAAATATGTTGAGATTTTCATATCTATTTTACACTAATTTTGATGATATTACACTTTAAAGAACGATATTATTGATGTTTTGTTGCAGGTATGATGAATTATGGTCATTTGAGCAAAAAGAAATAAAAATGATGCAATTTGGAGCAAAAACGAGCAAGAAATGAAATTTTGCCCTGTCACCTTTCGATAAGTCTTTCGATGCTTAATCTATTTTACAATTTTTGCATATTTTTGAATGAGATTAGACTTTAAAGGAAGGTTGTTTTTATCCTTTTTTGTAAGGCTATCTGTTAGGAACACAACTCAACTGAAATGGGGCGAAACGGAGCTAAAACGGAGCCAAATGGAGCGAAACGGTGGAGCTGCGCAGTCTGCCTACCGACGGCGCCAAAACGGTGCCGATGGTGAGATTTACCCGAGAAGACCAAAAAATGACAGAAAAGCTCGTCGAAAGCGTCCTTGAGCCTGCCGACGGCGCCCGGGACGACTATGAACCGATTTTTGGCGGTTATGGGCCGAAATTCAACGTATTTGGATGCTTTTTGAAAGGATTATTGTGGCAACTCTTCATACTTCATCCTTACACTTTAAAAGAATGAATTTAGGTTAGAAAAAGGGGGTTTTTTGTGAGATAAATGTTAGGAAAAGGGTGGAGAAAGTTAAGTGTTTTTAGAATAGGAGTAGAAATGTAGATTTTTACCCTTTTGGAGAGATTGGAGAGGAGATTTTGAGAGAATTTGTAAGGAGATGTTCTAACATTGCATGGATCGGCGGGAGACTTTGTGGGAGAGATATATCTCTTTCTTTCAAAGGGAAAAAGCTAAGTAGTGTGTTGTTCATTAACTTATGGTTTTGTAAACACTTATCTAGTGGATTTTGTTTGGTTAAATGAAGTTTTCATTGTGTTTTCTTCGTGCTTTGTGATGGGCTTCTCTTACTCTCTCTTCTTGTTTGGAAATAATGGCATGAGAAGATTATGTCGTTCTCATTTTACTTTTCTTTTGTAATAAGTAGAATTCATGTTTAGGATTTTGTGATGCATGTTAGAAGCGGATTTAATTATCAATGTGATGGTTTTTACTTACACTTTATTTACATTACAATAAAGGCCAGTTGTAATGTTAAACTTCGTTGTAATTTTATTAAGACCCGAGAGGGCTGTGTAATTCTCAAAAAAGTATAACCACATTCAGATTTCATGGATAGTTAAGTTTATGGGAGTTGAATGCAAATAAATAGGGAAATATACTTTAATGGGCGTAGAATTGGAGATTTTAGAGTGACAGAAAAAAATCACCAATTTGGTCCAATTGTTTGAGTACTGAAGCAGAGATGTTAGCCCTTAGGTGAGGGGAACGTGGGAGCTCCAAAGTGAGAGCCGGTATCCTCCCAACCTAGCCACGGATTTAGTAAATAAGCATAAGATTAGTCAATGTTTTTTATGCGTGGACCAAAGGGTAAAGAATAGAATTGTTTCTATTTGGCACATACAATATTTAATGCATCTGATTCCTTTACATTATCCAATTCATTACATAAGAATAGCAGTTTTTCATATCTCAAAATTCTCCAAACCAATTCATCCAAAAAGGGTTATGTTTAGAATTAATATTTGCATTTAGTTACAGTTACTATCTTTACATTTAACACTTGCATTTAGGAGTAGTTGCTAGATAAAACATCATTTTAATTGACATTCCAAACTAAGGACTAATTGTAGTAGACTAGGATTTGACTAAGGACCTCTTTTACCTCGCTTCCCTGTGGGATCGATAAACGGGACTCCACTGGAGCTCTGTATATACTTGCGTTTGAAATTGTGACTTTATAAAATCATTATAAATATATAAATCTTGCATATTAAAAGTTTCATCAAGTTTTTGGCATCATTGCCGAGAGTTTAAATCTTCTAGTAGTGGTGTCAAATTCTTATATTTTTAGGTATATAAAAAGTCACTGTGAAGTTTTTGGCACCGTTGTCGGGGAAGCTTCGGTAAGAACTTTAGGAGAGTTTTAGTTGAAGTAATTAGGCTTAGACTTCAAAAACTATATTGTTGTAAAAACTGTTTTGTGTGAAAAGTGTTTTTATATAAAAAAAATGTTATGAAAAAAAAAATTGTTTTTATCAAAAAATATGGTGTTTGTGAAAATATTTTGTTGTGTTGAATATATTTCATCTGTTATTTGTTTAATTGTTAATGTATTGCTTTTTGTGTTGCGTATGTGAAACAAAGGATCTACAAGAATTTTCCCTTATAATCCTGAGTTTGAAAAAAAGAAAAAAATAAAAATACAAAGAGGACTCAAAAAACTAGAAATGGAAATGCAAAACTTTCAAAATAATAACTTGGAAAATCATCATACTTCTTTGAGGGATTACGTAAATCCTACGACGAATGAAATTCACTCAAGTATACAAAACCATGTCGTAGAAGCTGACTCGTTTGAAATAAATCTTGAGATTATCCAACTAGTGCAGAACAATCAGTTTGGGGGAACTCCTTTGGAGGATCCCTATTTACACTTATCAAATTTTACAGAACTTTATGCTATATTTCGTTATAATGGTATGTCAGACGATGCTGTCAGAATAAGGCTTTTTCCTTTCTCACTAAGGGATAAGGCTAAAATGTGGTTATACTCATTAGCACCTGACTCTATTAAAAATTGGGAGGAGTTAACTCAGAAATTCCTAACTAAGTATTTTCCACCTTCAAGGACTACTAAACATAGAAAAGATATTATCTCATTTTGTCAGTATGAAGGGGAATCAATATATGAAGCCTGGAAAAGATTTAAGGAACTCCTACGAAAGTGTCCACATCATGCTTTACCTGATTGGTTAGTCATTCAAACTTTTTATAATGGATTAGTAGAATCCCTTAGGTTTTTAATTGATGCTGCTGTTGGTGGATCATTAATGTTAAAACCATTTGATGAAGCGTATGTGTTAATTGAAAATATGGCTGCAAACAAATTTCAATGGCCCTGTATAAGGGTAAATCCTAAAAAAGTAGCCAGTGTTCATGATTCAGATGTGATTACAATTCTTACATGTCAAGTTGCTGCAATATCAAAGAAGTTGGACCAATTTGGAATGAACCAAATCAATTTACTCCAGTAAGTGAGGAAAGTTCATTAGAGCATATGATTGATTCTAACTTATCATATGAGACTTTAAATACCATAAACAACCCACATTTTAACTTTTACAACCCAGGTTGGAAGAACCAACCTAATTTTAACTGGTGGCACACTACTTGGGGTGGAAACGAACAATGTGAAAATAATCATGCAAATCTTAATGGGAGTTAGAATAATCAGGGGAACACAAACTATAGACTTTCATATCCACTAGACTCTAATAATGATCAACAATTTGAGAATAAGAAGATGTCTATGGAGGAAGTGGTATTGCAAATGGGAAACCAGTTGCAAAGTCAAAATGCTGTGATTAAAAATATAGAGAATCAACTGAGACAAATTGTTAATTCACTTAGAAATAGACCCGGTGGAACACTCATAACAACATTGAGATCAACCCTAAAGAGAACAATATTGAATAAGTAGAAGCTGTCCAATAAAAAAGTGGAAGAGAGATAGAGGATGTGGTTACAAAAGAGAAAAATATTGTGAGAGAAACAAAGGAAACTAAAAGACCTAAAAAACATTTTCTAAGGATCTGGAAAAATTTATATCTCCAACTAAAATCCGTTTGGAAAGACCACCACCTCCATTTCCTCATAGACTTAGACAACATGAGTTGGATAAAAAATTTTCAAAATTCATGGATGTACTTAAGAAGTTAACGATAAATATTCCTTTCGCTGAAGCTTTGAAACAGATGCCAAGTTATGCAAAATTTATGAAGGCGATATTAAACAAGAAAAGGAAACTTAAGGATTACGAGACAGTTGCACTAAGTGAGAAGTGCAGTGTTATACTCCAAAAAAGTTGTCCTTAGAAACTTAAAGATCATTATAGCTTTACAATTCCTTATGTAATTGGAAAAAGATTATGTTTAAAAGCTTTATGTAATTTAGGATCGAGCATTAATGTGATGCCTCTATCTATATTTAAAAAGGTTAGGTTTAGCCGATATTTCTCCCACTACTGTAACTCTTCAGTTAACTGATCGATTTATCATTTATCCAAAAAGGGATTATAGAAGATGTGTTTGTTAAGGTGAATAAATTTATCTTTCCTATGGACTTTATTATATTAGATATGGAGGAAGATAAAGAATATCACATTATTTCGGGGAGACCTTTTCTTATTACAGGACAAGCTATGATGGATGTGCAAAAAAAAAAGTTAACTATGAATATTAATGTCCATGAAACTACTTTTAATGTCTTAAAGGCTATGAAATATCCAGCTGAAAGAAATGATGATGATTATTTTTGGATGGATGAAATTGATCATCTAAGTAAAAACTATTTCCAGAAAAGTTTTGAGAGTAAGTTAACAAATGAGATCGAAATGGGCTTTCAAGATGAGTCTAAAATGTTGTTTAAAGAAAACTGTATGTATGTTCACGAGAGGTGTGAAATGATGGACGTTACCAAAAATAGTAAACTTTTAATTCCATCTGTTGAAAAATCTCATGACCTTAAAATGAATTTACCTCATACAATTTTAAAGCCTACCTATTTGGTGAATTCATTTACACCACCAGTCTTTATATCTTTAGATTTTACTCAATCACAAGGAAAACCTGAATTGAATGATGAACAAGATAAAATTATTGAACTAAGACTTGGAAGAGAATTTGAGGATAAGGATATTGAAAGATCAATGAAAGAAATTCCTGAGGAATTGGAAGATAATTTGAAACAGAAGAGTAACACAGAAGATATTGATCTAGAATCTGAATTATCTAGAGAGAATCTGATCCAAAATTTGGGAGATCATGAATTATCATATAAAGATCCATTTCTTATAAATTTTAAGGATGATATTAATATACAAATTGAGAAAATTACTAGTAGAAAATTGGATCTAGAAAGAAATATGAGGAACAAGGATATGAATCAATATGAAAAGGAAGAGCTGAAAAAAAAAATTTAATTCGAGGACTTTGTAGGAATCCCTGGATCTGGAAAAAATTGGGCTATTGATCAAGGATTACTTAATTGGAATTTTGATCCAGGTGGAATCATTTTTTGGGCTAGCGACATTAAATCAAACGCTTTATGGGAGGCAACCCATAGTTATCTGTGTGGTTTGATTTAGTATGCTTAAGAGTCATGATTGTTAGTGTTGTATTGTGTTTGCTTTAGTGTGGATTGATCTGTTTGCTTGATGTTTGGTAGATATTTGGATTGTTAGTGGTTTGATTTACTTTTCGTGTATCATGAGGGTGATGACTCCTTAAATTCTTATTATGGTTAGACTTATATGTTCTCTTGTAGTAGTTGGATTGACGAGTCCACTACAACTCAGGTCTCACCCGAACTTGAGTTTTATAAGAGACATTACTAATTTTAATAGTGATAGTTCTATCTCATATTTGTTACTTCTTTTCTCGGACTTTGTGTTCATTTGATTGGAGTCGCGAACCTATTTTATGAGTAACTTGGGGATGATCTTACACTATCCTTATAAGTGCTAGAGGTTCTTAATTATTGGGATATGGTGATGTCTGGTGTTGGTGCTCGAGAACCAATATATCGAGGATAATCTTGTCTTTGGGATTAGAATCTATAAAATCAATTATAAGCACCCAATGTATTTGTGTAGTGATTCCGTTAGAAATTGGAAGTAAGTTAGTGAGATGCGATGAGATGGAGGAAGAATTGACCTCATTTATCTTGTTTGGTGTTTATGTTTGTGTTTGTGTTACAATTTATAAGAATTGAAGAACATTTTTATATTTCAATGCTGATACATGTTATGCTAGTAAGAAATTTGTTTAGTTAATTCATTCTGACATGTTTAGTTTAGATTTAATTTCTACTACATGTTTTTTATCCTAATAAATAATTGTAGATGTTTTTAATAGAAATTTGTGGTAGATAGAATTTTTAAACTGTTTTTCTTCTTACTTATATTTTCTGCACTAAATGTTATACATGCTAAAAATCAAGTTTGGGGGTAGGAAGAAAAATGAAATTTTAAATTGAATATACTTCCTTTTAGTTTAATATTATTGCAAGCATGTTTTAGGCTTAATTTACTTACTTTGGTTGTCATTCTATCCTGATTATGCATGCATATAAATTTAATAGGATGTTGCAGTAGCTAGTAGATTCAATTACTTTTCATTTCTACTATATTTTATGGAATTAAATTGTAAATATTTAAAAATGCAAGTTTGGGGAGGAAAGAAAAAGATTAATTGTTAGATGTTCTCAATTTAAATATTTTCAAAAATTATTAATATGATTTTATGTAGTGAATTTAATTCAGAGAACTATATTTTGTAAATATTTAAATATTATGGTAGATTTAAAGGAATATTTTTGTAATGAAAATTAAATTTGTAGATTAAGATATTTAGTATAAGAGGATAAGACTATAGTTAACTATTTAAAATAAAGGAAACTATATTTTGAAGTATTAAGAATCTTGGAAATTCATTTGAGAAGAAAAGATTGGGGCTCAATGATGTAAAATCTATGAAATATTTATAAGGTAAAGGAATGTTTTTAGTTTCAAATTTAAGGAAATAAAGGTGATGTTCAAAATCATTAAAGGCTATCCAAATATAGTAACCCTCACTTGAAAAAGGAAAAAGAAAGGATTGACAACAATCCCTGAAAAGAAAAGAAAAATATATAGGATTGAAAACAATTCAAATGAAAAAGAAAAAAAAGAAAAGAAAGAAAAAATATATAAAAGTGAGGAGATGCCTAATCAAAAATTGGCTTCACTGGACCTACCTAAAGTGAAAACTTAAATACATTCCTGAACTTATATTTATAGATTAGCATCTTTTGACCAAAGGAAAATATGTTGAGATTTTCATACCTATTTTACATTGATTTTGATGATATTTCACTTTAACGAAGGGTATTTTTTATGTTTTATTGCATGTATGATGAATTATGGTCATTTGAGCAAAACGTAACAAAACGGATACAATTTGGAGCAAAAACGAGCAAGAAATGAAATTTTGCCCTGTCACCTTTCAATAAGTCTTTTGATGCTTAATCTCTTTTACACATGTTGCATATTTTTGGATGAGATTACACTTTAAAGGAAGATTGTTTTTATGCTTATTTTGTAGGGCTATCTGTTAGGAACACAACGCAACTAAAATGGGGCAAAATGGAGCTAAAATGAAGCCAAATAGAGCGAAACGGTGGAGCTGCGCAGTCTGCCCGCCGACGGCGACAAAACGGCATCGACGGTGAGATTTACCCGAGAAAACCAAAAAATGCCAGAAAAGCTTGCCGACAACGCCCTCGAGCCCGCCGACGGCGCCCGAGACGACTATGAACTGACTTTTGCCGGTTATGGGCAGAAATTCAACGTATTTGGACGCTTTTTGAAAGGATTCTTGTGGCAACTCTTCATACTTCGTCCCTACACTTTAAAAGAATGAATTAAGGTTAGAGAAAGGGGGTTTTTTGTGAGAGGAATGTTAGGAAAAGTGTGGAGAAAGTTAAGGGTTTTTAGAATAGGAGTAAAAATATAGATTTCTACCCTTTTGGAGAGATTGGAGAGGAGATTTTGAGAGAATTTGTAAAGAGATGTTCTAGCATTGCATGGATCGGTGGGAGAGTTTGTGGGAGACATATTTGTCTTTCTTTCAAAGGAAACAAGCTAAGTATTGTGTTCTTCAATATCTTATGGTTTTGTAAACACTTATCTGGTGGATTTTCTTTGGTTAAATGAAGTTTTTGTTGTGTTTTCTTCGTGCTTTGTGATGGGCTTCTCTTACTCTCTCTTCTTGTTTGGAAATAATGGCATGAGAAGATTATGTCGTTGTTTTCATTTTACTTTTCTTTTGTAATGAGTAGAATTCATGTTTAGGATTTTGTGATGCATGTTAGAAGCGGATTTAATTATCAATGTGATGATTTTTACTTGCACTTTATTTATATTACAATAAAGGCTTGTTGTAATGTTAAAATTCGTTGTAATTGCATTAAGACCCGAGAGGGCTGTGTAATTCTCAACGAAGTAGAACCACATTCAGATTCAATGGATGGTTAAGTTCATGGGAGTTGAATGTAAATAAATTGGGAAATATACTTTGATGGGCGTAAAGTTGGAGCTTTTAGGGTGACAGACTAAAATCTCCAATTTGGTCTAATTGTTTGAGTACTGAAGTGGAGATGTTAGCCCTCAAGTGAGGGGAACGTGGGAGCTCCAAAGCGAGAGCCGGTATCCTCCCAGTCTAGCCACGGATTCAGTAAATAAGCATAGGATTAGTCAATGTTCTTTATGCCTGGACCAAAGGGTAAAGAATAGGATTGCTTCTATTTGGCACATACAATATTTAATGCATCTCATTCCTTTACATTATCCAATTCATTACATAAGAATATTCATTTTTCATATCTCAAAATTCTCCAAACCAATTCATCCAAAAAGGGTTATCTTTAGAATTAATATTTGCATTTAGTTACAGTTACTATCTTTACATTTAACACTTGCATTTAAGAGTAGTTGCTAGATAAAACATCATTTGAATTGACATTCTAAACTAAGGACTAATTGTAGTAGACTAGGATGTGACTAAGGATCTCTTTTACCTCGCTTCCCTGTGGGATCGATAAATGGGACTCCACTAGAGCCCTGTATTACTTGAGCGATATGTATACTTGCATTTTAAATTGTGACATTACAAAATTATTATAAATATATAAATCTTGCATATTAAAAGTTGCATCAAGTTTTTGGCGTCATTGTCGAGGGTTTAAATCTTCTAGTAGTGGTGTCAAATTCTTGTATTTTTAGGTATATAAAAAGTCGTTGTCGTTACTTCATTTGGAAACTTATATATATTAATTGCAGTAGACTATGTTTTTAAGTGGATTGAAGCACAAGTTTTACCTCATTGTGATGCTAAAAGTGTTTCAAAATTTTTAATGAAAAATATTTTCACTAGATACGGAATGCTTAGAATAATTATCACTGACGGAGGATCCAATTTTAGGAATAACTACATTCACAGATTGGCAAAAAAGTTTAATTTTATTCATAGAATCTCTACTGCCTATCATCCTCAAACCAGTGGGTTAGCTGAAGTTTCTAATAGAAAGATTAAACAAATACGTGAAAAGACTGTAAACCTTAGTAGAGTAGATTGGTCCACTAGACTGGACACCGCATTATAGGCTTACAGGACTGCTTATAAAACTCCTATTGGAATGACTCCTTACAGACTGATTTTTGGAAAGACTTGTCACTTACCAGTAGAATTGGAGCATAAAGCATATTGGGCGATTAAAGAATTCAATTACAATTTGAAAGATGCTGGTAAGAAGAGATTGTTACAACTAAATGAATTGGAAGAATTAAGAAATGAGTCTTATGATAACGACAAAATTTATATGGAAAAATTAAAGTTATGGCATGACTGGAAGAATAACCAGAAGAACTTTGAACCAGGACAAAAAGTTTTACTTTACAACACTAGGCTAAAGTTATTTCCTGGGAAATTGAAGTCTCGTTATTTAGGACCCTTTATTGTGACTCAAGTTTACATTTACGGAGCTATTAAAATTGAAGATCAAAAGACGAGAAATAGATTTAAAGTAAATGGACACATATTAAAACCATATTATGAGGGTAAAAGACCAAATTTTAAAGAGGTTTTAATGATCAGTCAATCTGAATGACACCTGAATAGGTCGGGTTGACGACGTTAAACCAAGCGCTTTATAGGAGGCAACCCAAATTTATCTTTACTTTTATCGCGATTATAGTCCTTTTTATTTGAAATTATCATTAGTTTGTGCTAGTATTAAGCTCTACTACTCTTATTTATCCTTGAAACATCATAAAAATTTGATCCATGAAGAAAAATTGGAACGCATTCGAACCAAAAATTGAAACATCATAAAAATTGGGCCTTGGGCGTCAAAGGCGCCCTCGACGCCGCCGACGGCAAGTTTTTCCTGAGAGTCCTGAAAAAATTAATACAGAGGCCTGCCGACGGAGAGACCGGCGAATTGGTGGTTACTTAGGTTCAAATGGTGGTTTTTGGCGATTTTGGGCGGGAATTGTCTTTTTAAACTAAAAAATTCGATTTCTAGTTCATATTTTCCCTCCAAAAATGAAGAGAAACTCCACCAATTTCATTCCTATGGCATTCAATTCCCCTGATAATCCCAGAATGCTAGTTTTCAATCGATAAAAGTTTATTAGTGCGGAAGCACAACGAATCTTCAACAATTTACTGACAAAGAAAAGATTGATCAAGGAACGAGAATTCATAAATTGCGGATTGAATTATCCCATGAAGAATATTGAAGAAATGATAGTGCAGTGAAGATGGCAAGTGTTGTGCTACACTACCGCCGCCGTGGTGGTTCCAGTGGTGAAAGAATTTTATGAAAATTTACATGGAATCAACCAAGGAGTTATTTATGTGTGAGGAAGATGGATCACTTTCACTCCTACACGAATCAACGAATTATACATGATAGAGAATGTTCCTGTCTACCACTATTCCAATTTCATCCCAACGAGAAACCAGATGAATGAGATTTACCAATATTTAACGAACGAAACTGATGACTGGGAAACAAGAGAAAATGGGTATGTTAGTTTTTCTGCAACACTCATAAATCCCGTTTCGAAATATTGGCACCTTTTCATTTCTGCAAAACTATTACCAACAATGAAGATTGGTAAAGTTTCTAAAGAAAGTGCCATTTTGAATTACTACATCCAAAGAGGACTGCCGATCGATATTGGAACAATAATTGTGAAGTCAGTTTTGGGCCTGATAGTTCCTGGATCAACTTATGGGCTTGGACACCCCTCCACCATTTTCTCACTTTGCAGTCAGTTCCAAGTGTCCTATGAAAATTAGGAAAAGGTACTGCTACCTTGGAAGCCTTTTGAACCAACTGAGAGATTCCCAACTTTTGAAGATGAAAATGACATGGTCATCATTGTAGATCAATCATCTCAGAATTCACTGCCAGTTCAACCCTTAGTCCCTAAAAAGTCTTTAGTGATCTTGCAACAAATCAAGAAATTGGAAAAGGAGGTACAAAATGTCATGAATGCAATTAATAATATCTCTAATTTCTTCGATCATCTAGACTGGAGGATGAAGGAACATTTTGAGCACTCTTGACATTTATACGATAGTTTGATACGGCTGATGAGGAGGATGAAGTTAACAGAAGAGAATTCCGCTGAAGAGTCTCCATTCCGACCCTTCTACAACCTCTTCGTTCATGTGCAATCAATGGCTGAATTCAGAGGAGAATCTAGTACTGAGTCTGAAGATTAGTAGATTTATATTACTACCTATCTGTCTACCTATGTATTTTTATTTGAACTTTGTATTTTCTTTGCTTTAGAATTATGCTTGTAGATCTCTGTATAGTTGATACTAAGCATAGGATGTTGTGTTTTCAGCATTTTGAGTGTTGTGGCTTAGATTGCGACGCTGAATTAAAGTATTGAGGTTGAGAAAATACCAAACTTAGGTGTGTTATGTAACGTATATTGTACCCCTATGAATTTATATATAAATGCGATGTTTTGTGTTGTGAAAGTTTATATGTGCTAAGTACATCATTTAGTCACTTAAAATTATATCTATAATGATTAAAAAGATGTCGTTAAAGATTGGAATTGATCGAAATTGCAAAACTCTAGAATTTGGACAAAATCAATAGAGCTCGCCGACGGCGCCCTTGTCGCCGCCGACAGCGAGATTTTCCTGAGACTTAGGATTTTAATTCCAATTGAGTGTGCCGACGGCGCCATCGACCCCGCCGACGGTGAGCTCACAAAAAACCACCTTTAACCGCGATTTTGACCAGTCAACCGCCACTATTCATCATCCCTTTCCTCCTAAAAATGCCATTTTCGACCTAGGGCTTGAAAGATCTTGGATTGGGAGGCGATTTCATGGCTTTTTGACACCATATTTGATCATCTCTAGGTAAGAGCTTCACTCCAAACTAAAAATATTTGATTTTCACCATGGATTTCTTCCACATTGAGGAGATCCGAAAAATTTGAGAATGTGAGAAAATTTGGGAAGAAATTCATAGATCTTAATGTTGAACTCTTAGAATTACTATTGGAAGCCATGATTGGTATATTTGAAGTAATTTTTGGAACCATTCTATAATTTGAATAGATTGAAATGGCTCCACGTTAAAAGAGAAGAGTTGAGTTTGATGAGTCTAGCTTCGTCAATGTGATGGCTCAAATAAAATTTACTCTCATATTTAAAGGAAAGAAGTGCATACAAGCTCGAGTTTTTGAAAGTCCGGGAGGAGAAATCGAATGAGTTATTACCAAGCAGAAGTGGGAAAACTTTTGTTACACCACCAATAAAGCTGATGCAAATGTTGTGAAGAAGTTCTATGCCAATGTGATTTATTCTGATGACGGAATCGTGCAAGTGCGTGGATTTCCTATTGAGTTTACTGCCGCCCGCATCAACACTTTTTATGAAGTCACAGACTCTTATAGCTGCCAATATGAATCCTTTAGTACAATGGAAGGCCCTTTAAATGATGTGATCAACTTTCTCACTGATGGGAAAGGAACATGGAAGATAAAGCAGCGAGAACGGGCAAATTTTTCTGCTTCCATGTTGAATGTCACCTCTAAGGCGTGACACTATTTCATTTCCTCTACTCTGTTACCGACCTATCACCATAGTGAGGTAACTAGAGATAGAGTTATTCTGAGTTTCTGTATGCAGAATAATAGAACTATAAATGTGGGAAGAATTATTCGTAAGAATATATTGACTATGGCGAGGAGAGAGACTAGTGGAGGTCTAGGACATCCTGGACTTATTTATACAATTTGCAAACTTTCTGGAGTGGAAATTGGAGATGAATACCCTATGAAACCCATTATTAAAGCTAATTTTAAGACTTATGAATCCCATGAGAAATGGAGAACTTGGAGTAGAAGTCAAGAACCTTCTACTAGTAGAGACATCCCCTTTACAAGTTATGACCTTCCACCTTCTAGTTCCCCTACCCTCTCTGATTTGATAAATGAGTTGATCTTGCAGCGAAAGACCATAGAATTAATAAATGAAAGGATTAGAGGTTTAGAACGTCGACAAGATTATAATAGTGAGTACCTTCAAAGGCATTCAAATTTTAAGGTAGCTTATTATGAAGCTCAGGCCCGACACTATAGAGGTGAGCCTGATGTTACTTTTCCTGAGTGCCCCTGGTATACTCAGTATCATCCCGATCCACCTGCTGATCAAGGCGATGAAGATATAGCTTGAGATTTTAATATTGAATGAATTGATGTACTTATATTGGTACTTTTATTTATGTAAGATGTTTCTAATAGAAATGGATATTTGTGTATTTGGACTTTCATTTTTATTTTTTCGTTGTACTTGGGTGATTTTTAATTTTTGTTATAAAGTTAGTGTTATAGTTAAATGTGCATGTGTAGTTTAATAGATGTTGAGTAGTATTTTGTAATGTAATGTGATTTTTATTTCACATTTTAGTTTTAATTGTTTAGTATTGTGGTTGTGTTAGGAAATGTTGTGCTTGTTTAATTTTTTAGTTTAATACTTATTTCAAAATTTTATTACTTAGAAATTCCTCTAATGATTTATATGTGTAGAAAGCACATAATATTACAAATCAGGTGAAGTAAAAATTTGAGAAGGCCTGCAAAAATTTCAGAATGATGAAAATGCCTACAATATTGAGGTATGATTATATTTATAGTTTTTTCTTTCCACCTATATTATTTCATATTTAAAAATTTAAGTTTGGGGGAGGGAAGAAAAAGATTAACTATTTGATGTCCTCTATTTCAATATTTTTCCAAAATTATTTATATGATTTCAGGTACTGAATTTAATTCAAATAACTATATTTTTTGTAACTCTTTAAATATTATGTTAGATTTAAAGAAATATTTTTGTAATCAAAATTAATTTTGTAACTTAAGATATTTAGTATAAGAGAATAAGATTATAGTTAATTATTTAAAGTAAAGGAAACTAAATTTTGAAGTATTAAGAATCTGGAAATTCATTTGAGAAGAAAAGATTGGGGCTCAATGATGTAAAAACTATGAAATATTTATAAGGTAAAGGAATGCTTTGAGTTTCAAATTTAGGGAAAAAAAAGTGAAGTTCAAAATCATTAAAGGTTAGCCAGATATAGTAATCAATACTTGAAAAAGGAAAAAGAAAGGATTGAAAATCATCCATGAAAAGAAACGAAAAATATATAGGATTGAAAGCAATCCAAATGAAAAAGAGAAAAGAAAGAAAAAATTATGGAAGTGAGGAGAAGCTTGGGGATATGCCTAATCAATTGGCTTCACTGGACCTACCTAAAGGGAAAACTTAAATATATTCCTGAGCGTATATTTATGGAATAGGTCTTTAACTAGTAGAAATCTCATGAAGTTCCTATCTTTTAGATATTCTAAGTGACTTAATATTGCAACATATAGTCATTCTTGAAATGAATAGAAGACTAGAACTCTTAAACTTAATGACTAGATAATCTTGTGGCTACAGAGTTAATTCAATTACTTGAATTTTTTCTGAAAATCTCACTATGATATTTATTTAAATTAAACTTATAGTATTTCTGAATTAAAACTTTACTACAATAGATCATAACTTTTATATAGTACTAAAATTACTTGAGGACAACTAATAGTTAAGTTTGGGGGATTTTGACCAGAGGAAAATATGTTGAGACTTTCATACCTATTTTATACTGTTTTTAATGATATTACACTTTAAAGAAAGGTATTTTTGATGTTTTGTTGCAGGAATGATGAATTAGAGTCAATGGAGCAAAAAGATGCAAAAAGGAGCGAATTTGCAGCGAATAGGACCAAAATGTGGAGATTTTAACTAGGTCGCCGACGGCGCCCTCGATGCTGTCGACGACGAGTTTTTCCCGAGGCTACAGGACAAAATTCTCCAAAAGTCCGCTGATGGCGCCCTTAAGGCCGCCGACGGTGAGCTCGGCGGTTCTGCCTACTCAAGCTTTGGATAAGGCCACATTTTGAAGGGATGCTTAGGCAACTCTTGGGAAAGCTCATCCACAACTTTAAAAGAAGATTTTTACCAAAAAATCAAGAGAGTCTAGAGAGTCTAGAGAGCTAGGAGGGGCTAGAGGTCCTGGATGTTAGAAAGGTTCCAATAGTGTGTAACAATTGTGAGGAATTTTTCGAGAGCTTGTAAGAGTGGAGGGAAAGTGAGAGATTTCTTCATCCTTGCTACTTCGAAGAGAAATTCTGTGTGTTGTAAAGAAAGGAAGAGATTCATAGGAACTTTGAGGAGTGTTCTTAGGGAGAACTTAGAGATAAGTTATTTACTTGTTGTAGTTTGTATGACTTTGATTTTATCTATGAATTTTGAGTTTTATTGTGTTTTTCCCATGAGATCTGAGTAGTTTTCTCTGTCTTTCTCCTTGCCTCGAGATTTGTGAAATGGTGATTTAAATTGGTGAAGCCGCAAAAATGTTTAAGAAATTGTGATGATCTTTTCACTTCGATCTTAAATTACTTTCAATCTGGCCAATTGATTTGTTAAAATATGTTAGGTTTTACAACTAAAGTAAAAAATTACATCCAAGATTCAGGGAGGTCAAAGCCCTTGGAATTTGGGTGCAAATAAATAGGAAAATAATATTATCGGGCGTAAAACTGGAGATTTTAGAGTGACTGACTAAAATCCCCAATTCAATCCTATTGTTTGGGTGCTAAAGTGTAGATGTTAGCCCTCAGGTGAGGGGAATCTGGGAGCTCCGAAGTGAGACCCGAAATCATTTCAGCCTAGCCGCAGATTCAGTAAACAAGCGTAGGATTAGTCAATGTTCTTTATGCCTGGACCAAAGAGTAAAGAATAGGTATGCTCCTATTTGGCACAATAAAATTTAAGCTAATTCACTTTATCCATTCACTATAATTTCTTGACAAGGAGAAGGATGCTTTCTTATATATTGAATATCACATTTAAACCCTCATTAGTATCATTAGTTATTGAATAGTTATTAAAATTACATATTTATTTCAATTGCCTATTAGTGACAGATAAACAAATTGAACTTCGTTGTTGTGATTAAAGTATTGCTTTTTTAAAATCTTAGTTCGTAGTTCTAAACCACTCCCAGTGGGATCAATATCTAGGACTTCATTAGATCCATATATTACTTGAGCGATACGTATAATTGCATTGATAAGTGTGACTTTACAATTATTGAATATTTATTACGTCAATATTTAACTTATACTTTTGAGCATAAATAAAGTTGCCGGTCATATTGCCTGTAAAAACTAGCATGTCCTAGAAAACTTCTCACCCCTTTAGCTCTATTAGGAGGTGGTAATTTTTCTATAACTTGGAATTTTGCAGGATCTACTTTCATGCCTCTTTCAGAAATTTTATGCCCAGTAACAATACCTCCTGCAACCATAATTTGATATTTTCCTAATTTAAAACTAGGTTGATTTTTTCACATACTTCCAGAACTTTTTCTAAATTATTAAGACATAACTCAAACAAACTCCCAAATACAGAAAAATTATCCATAAACACTTACATTTCATGCTCTATAAAATTGCTAAAAATTGACATCATACATCTTTGAAATGTTGCAGGTGCATTTTTATAGTCCAAAAGGCATTCTAAGAAAAGCAAATGTGTCGTATGGGCTTGTAAACATTGTTTTCTCTTGATCTTCTAGAGAAATTGGAATTTGGTGATATCCGGTATATCCATCTAAAAAGCAATAATATTTGTTCTCAGTCAATCTATCCAACATTTGGTCTAGAAAGGGTAAGGGAAAGTGATCTTTTCTGGTGGTCATATTTAGTTTTCTATAGTCAATGCAAATTTGCCAACATGTTACTTGTCTTATTGGTATTAATTCATTTTTCTCATTTTCTTCAACAGTCACTCCTCCTTTCTTCAGAACACAGTGAATTGGGCTTACCAAAGCACTATCTGAAACAGGATATATAATTCCAGCATCTAACCACTTTAAAATCTTTTTTTTAACAACTTCTTTCATTATTAGGTTTAATCATCTCTGAGGATCCGCTTTAGGTTTATATTATTCATCTAATAAAATTCTGCGCAAACAAATTGAAGGACTAATTCATTTAATATCTGCTAAAGTCCATCCAAAAGCCTTTTTATACTTTTTCAACATCTTTATCAACTTTTATTAATGAATTTTAGTTAACTCAGAAGATATAATAACAGGTAATGTAGATGACTCTCCTAAAAATACATATTTTAAATGGGCAGGTAATATCTTCAATTCAAGCTCAAGTGGTTTAATACTTGAAGGAATAAGATTTTTACTATCATTTTCCAGCAAGTATAATGCTTCAAATTTGCCCTAAATATAATCCAAATCTTCTTCTTTTACTTCATCTTCAGTATCAAAAATTTCTCCTTGCTTTAATTTATCGTCTAACTCATTCTTATACTACTCATTACTTAGATAATCAACTACTTCCATCCTGAACATTCATTATTTTTTTCTATTGGAGGATATTTCATAGCTTTTGCTATATTAAATTTCACTTCTTGATCACTAACCCTCATTACTAATTCTCTTTTTTGCACATCTATTATAGCTCTCCCTGTTACGAGAAATGGTCTCCCTAAATAATAGGAATCTCTTCAGCTTCCTCCATATCCAATACTATAAAGTCTACAGGGAAAATAAATTTATCCACTTTTACTAGCACATCTTCTATAACTGCTTTTGGATAAGTTATTGATCGATCAGCTAATTGAAGAGTTACAGTAGTAGGGGAATTTTCTCCAAAATCTAAACGATTAAAAATTGATAAAGGCATAAGATTGATACTCGCTCTTAAATCACATAAAGCTTTTCCGTAAAACTTTTCTCCAATTGCACAAGGTATAGTAAAACTACCAGGATCTTTTAATTTTTTAGGAAACTTTTTTTGAATAATAGCACTACACTCTTCACTGAGTGCAACGGTCTCATGATCTGTAAACTTCCTTATCTTGTTTAATACATCCTTCATAAATTTCACATAACTTGACATTTGTTCCAAAGCTTCAACTAAACGAATATTTATCGTTAACTTCTTAAGGATTTCCAAAAATTTTGTAAATTGTTTATCTTTATTCTTCTGCTTCAGTCTTTGAGGAAACGGAGGTAATGGCTTTTCTACAGGGACCTGTGTTTGTTCATTTTCCTGTTGATCATTTTCCATGTCTTCCTTCTCTTCATCAACTTCAGTTTCTCTTTGGATCCAAGTTTCAACTTTTTTTCCACTTCGTAATTGAATAGCTTTAATTTGCTCTTTTTTTTTTAATCTTTTGGATTAACTTCCACAGTATTTGGAAGAATTCCAGAAGGTCTATTACTAAGTGCAGCAGCAATATGTCTTAATTGATTTTCAATATTTCTGATAGCAGCCCTTTGATTCTGTATTTGATTTCCCATATTCAACATTATTTCTTCCATCGTCAACTTCTTTTCCTTAACTTGTGGGTTAGGGTTCGAGTTAAATCATGGAGGATAATAAGGTCAAAAATTAGGATTTCCTTGATTGTTCAGATTTTCAGATGGATTCATCGAATTATTATAATTATTCCAACTAAAATTAGGGTGATTTTTCTATACAGGGTTAAAATTGTTAGAATGGGGGTTGTTATTTCGATTATTTATACCATTTAAAGTTTCATAAGATGATTAAGTATCAATAATCTGTCCTAGTGAATTCTCCTCTAATAATGGGGGTATTTGAGAATAATTCACTCCCATTTGATCAATCTTTTTAGAAATAGCAGCAATTTGAGATGCCAAAATATACATTGCATCAGAATCATGAATCCTAGCTACTCTCTTCGGATTTACCCTTTCAGAGGGCCATTAAAAATTATTAGTAATCATTTCTTCAATTAAAGAATATGCTTCATCAAAAGGTTTTGACATTAATGAACCACTCACAGCAGAATAGATCCAAGTGATCCTACTAATCCATTGTAAAATGTTTGAATTATTAACCAATCTGGTAAAGCATGGTGTGCACACTTTCTAAGAAGATCTTTAAATCTTTCACAGTCTTCTTATATCAATTCCCTTTCAAACTGACAAAAAGATGTAATATCATTTATAAGCTTAGCAGTTTTTTAGGGTGAAAAATATTTAGCCAAGAGTTTTTATGATAGTTCTCCTCAAGTTCTAATAGATCCAGGTGCTAACAAATTGAACTAAGCCTTGACTTTATCCCTTAATGAAAAAGTAAAAAGTCTAAGCTTAACAACATCATTAGACACTCCGTCACATTTAAATATAGCACAAATTTCAAGAAAACTAGCAAGATGTAAGTTAGGATCTTCAGTAGGTGATCCTCCAAACTGATTATGTTGTACCATCTGGATAATAGCTGGTTTAAGCTCAAATGAATTAGCAGCAACATCAGGATTTTAAATAGTCAGGTAAAGTTCATCTGCTGTCCGAATCGCATAATCTTTTAAAGGTCTTTGTCGATTTTAATTTATTGGATTATCTAAGTTATTCACCATTTCTTGTAAATTTTTAATTTCTCTTTGTTGTTTTCGAATTTTTTTAATAGTACGTTCTAATTTTGAATCATAAGGTACTAAACCTTCAGATCCAATATTTTGCATAAACAAATAAAGTAAGCAAAGTAAAATAAACACTCTAATAAAAATATTTCTTTTTGGATTTTTGATTTTTTAATTTAATTTTTTTATGGCATATATATTACTTCTAAATTTCCTAATTTGTCAAAACTATTTAATTTAACTGTTACCTTCCCCAATAACGGCGCCAAAAACTTGATCTTATTTTTTTTATGATAGATTGTGTAAAATTTAAAGAAGTATAATAAATAAATATTCGGATTCTACGCAAGTATACGTATTGTTATCAAGTGATAATGGACTTTCTATTTAAGCCCCAAATATCAATCCCACGGGGAAGGTTTAAATTGGAAATGATAGATTTATTAGGAAATTCAAAGAAAGTCAATGGAAATCACTTTCACTAATTTCAATTGTTGAGATGTAATCAACATTAAATTTCTAAACTATTATCAAATAAAAAATGCAAAGTTTAAAATAGTAAATACTAATCTATTAACTATGTTTATGTAACGAATATGTTTATGTGAAAAAGCATCCTTCCCACTACAATGAAGCTATAGTAAAATGAGATGAGATAAATGTTCATAATATGTATTGGGCCAAATAGGAGCAATTTTAATTCTCTACCCTGATACAGTGCATAGAAAATCATTGGCTAATCTCAGTGTTTAGTCCCTAAATCTATGGCTAGGCTAGAAGGATGTCGGCTCCCACTCCAGAGCTCCCACTTCCCTTCACTTGAAGGCTAGCTCTCACTTTAGTTTGTAAACAATAAGTCTGAATTGAAGATTTTAGTCTGTCAGCCTAAAGGTTCTCCAAATCTACACCCAATAAAGAATATTTCTCTATTTTTTTGCACTTAATTCCATGAACGATGTTCTCCTCCATGGAATCAAATGTGATCCTCACTCTGTTGTAGAACTCATACTTCATTTCCTGAATCATGTGTTTCACAACACATTTTAACAAGTATATTGGCCAGATTGAAAAGTAAATTAAGTTCAGAGTTGAAAAATCATCACAATTTACTTTGCATTTTAATATTGACACATCCATATTATCTCTTCATTTCACCATATCTCAGAGAAGGGAGAAAGATAGATGGAACTACTAAGACTTCATGAGAAAGAAATAACCAAACACAAATTTCATACATAAAAGAAAGTTCATACAACACTGATAAACAAACAATAGTTATCTGAAAACTCTTTCTCAAAGTAAATCCTTTGTAGCCTTTCCTTAGGTATGCAGGAAGAAGATATCTCTCACTTTACTCCAACACTCTCACAAAAAGTTTCACACTAAATCTCACCACAAAACTTCTAAACTATGAAAGCAAAATAAAAAATTGACTCCAATATGATAGTGGAATGGAATGATGTGGTGCGAAAAATGAACGTTGAGTAGCGAAAAACGTAGAGGAGCACTTTTTCTGATGAAATTTGACCCCAAATAGATCCCAAGGTCAGTTCTCCAAGAGGTACCTCCAAAAACTCTTCAAAAAATCATCCAAATGCATTGAACCTTCTAGAAACGGGGTCTGCAATGCCATTGGCGCCGTTGGCGCTGGTCTGGTGTCATCAGTGCTGAGTAAAAATCTCCAGCCTTAAGTTGTTCTGCGCCGTCGGTGTTGACCTCGGTGCTGCCGGCGCTGAGCATTTCTTCAAAAAAGTAATTTTGACTCAAAATTTCATCTTTTTTGCTTTCTTCTTTGCTTTAAGCCCTAAAAATCAACAACCTGCAAGAAAACATCAAAATACATTCCATTAAAGTGCAATATCACCAAAAATTAGTATAAAATAAGGGTCTAATAATGCATATATTTTTGTTGTATAAATTACCAAAATGCCCCTCATAACCCAAAAATTTCAAAAAATCCCAAAAAATTCCAAAATCATCCCGAATATTCTCAATTTCAATTTTTAACCGTCATATTTACCCAATTTGATCAATTTGACCAAAAGCCCTAAATTTCCCATAAAGGCCCAAATTCCACAACTTAGCCCCCATCTTAACCCAATTTGCCCCAATCTTGCCCAATTTCAATTTCAAATCAAAATTAAGTACCCCCAATCCCAATCAAAATAAAATTCAAGCCCAATTTGACCCAATTTAATGCCTAATTTCACCCAAATCTAAAAAACTCAATTTTGACCATATGCCTAAATCCACCAAATTGCCCATACAATTCAATTCAAAATCACTTCAAATCCTTTACAAACTCTTCATGACATCTTCCTACACCAAATTCAACATTCAATTATCTAAAATTTTAACCCAAATTCAATCTCAATTTTAAAAGCCCAAGTCTGTAAGCCATTGAAAAAGCTCAATTTCAATCAAAAGCCTACATGATGATTTTCCTCCCGATCATCCCTTTAATCAAAAACATTCCTTAAGTTCTAAATCCATAATAAAATCATTCTAAATCAAGCATCATGCCAAAATTCACCAAAAATACCAAATAAATTCAAAATCCTTTCTCATGAAAATTGATCAAGCCAAGGACAAGCCAGGAAGCCACTCCCAAGACATAAGTGAGCCATGAGATCCATGCCACATCATCAAGCTATTAATGGCAAGAGGCCAACATACTTTCAAATATCCTTAGGAGCTTTTTTAACCCACTTTATGAAACACCCAAACCTCATGCTTATGGCAAATCACTTGGATAGGGACCTCACCATGTTGATTAAGTTGAATCATCTGATTCTCCTAAGTATCCAAACCCTCCTTAGTGAATGAACCCAACACTAAACCATGACTTGACACAATTTGACCCAAAATGACCATTCCCACAATTCTTTTTAATCCTACCAATAATTGACTTTACTAAAACCAAGCCCTGACCTCCCTGATTCAGATGGTGACATGAGCCTTGCCTGCCTGCCACCTTGGCTGTCGGAAAACCCAAATACAAAAGCTCTTACTTGGTTAAAACCTAAAATTAAACCCATCCAAGTTGTCTCATCCCAATTTGATTGTTGCACATTTCTTCCCTCCACATAAGCAACCAGAGCCACCCAATGGCTGGCCCAATTACAGCCTCCAAGCCCCTCTATTTAAACTCACCCTCGGAAGAGCTTGAAATTCTTTGGGAAGACTTTGCCAAATTGTTCCCAGAGGTTCTTTAAAACCTCTTGAGTTTAATGAAACCATTCTCCAGCCCTCTTCCACACTGATCAGAGCCAATTTTTCAACCCTAATTTGAGCTCAAAATAGGACACCTCTCAAAACACCACCAAAGTTAAATTCCTTGCACCCACAACATCCCCTGAGTGAGAGAAGAAGATCACCCGCAAAAACTCCATCACAAGACCACCCTAGCGTGGACTTTAATTGAACTCTTAAATCAACCTTGGTCGATTTCATATCTAGGCATTTCACCACAGCTTGAGGATTCATCCTAGAGCTCTTTGGACTCAAGGCAAGCTTTTGGAAGCACCCAATCGAGGCCAAACCTATTGGGCAAAGGTATTGAACTCTCCCCTTAAACTGAGATTCATTTAATTCTCCATGCTCATAGACTCAATTTAAGACTTGATCCACAGTATGGATATGTTCTCCTAGTTAAGACGAGTCGATAGGAATAAACATCACTTAATTTAGTTGAGTATCGAGAGAGATATTAAGGTTTGAAGGTGGACGACACTCAGGTTGATCCAATTAGGGACGATGACGAAGGACAGTCCCATCAAGCGTGTATCAAATGGAGGACTTTGATTGTGCCAGATGGATGGATGGTTCGAAAAGCCAGGCTAACTCAGACGGCGGCACCCAATCCCGTGGAGACACGCGTCTGTTCGACGCATACGAGGATCCAGTCAGCGTCGCGTCACTTAAGTAGAAAAAATAGTATTTTTTTATTATTTATTTAAATGTCAGGACTTCAAAAATGCATATCTTTGTGTAGAAAAATCACAAAAATAAAATAAAAATACTCTCTTGCTCAGTGAACAGAGGAGCACAATGTGGAAGCAGTTTCATGTGTGTTTGCTGTGTGTATGATTTTTAATTAATTAAATGGTGCTTTCTTATTTGGCTTATCCATTTGCATAAACATTTCACCATGGCATGGGACCATGGGGATTTTGGTGTCTCTATTGTTAGGTATTTCCCATGATTTTTCTAAGGTCATGGAGCATCTCTAACTAGAGATATCTAATTTTCAAGTTAATGGTTCATATTTTGGCATAAAAATTATAATAATTAAAATACTAATCATAAAAATAGAAAACTTGTTTTTTTAGGTTCACTGTGATCAACGAACCATAGAAAAAATATAAACATGGTTTAACTCATTAAAAATAATCCTAATTATCACCAACGCTAAAAAACCAAATAAAATTAATTTGGAGTAATTATAAATGTAAATGGCATAACAATTATCCTCTACTATAATTTAATATCAGAGGAGCTCCCCATATAAATTTCAATTCAATTGGAGTTAATTTGACCACTAAAATGGATTAATCAAGTGAAATTGTATTTTTGGCATTAAAATAATTATGATAATTAAAATATAACTCAAAAAATCACAAAAATGGTTTTGGGAGCTCTTTATGATCAGAGTAACATGAGAAAATTAAAATTAAAATAAAGATTTCAATTCAATTGGAGTTAATTTGCCACTAAAATGGATTAATCAAGTGAAATTACATTTTTGGCATTAAAATAATTATGATAATTAAAATATAACTCAAAAAATCATCAAAATGGTTTTGGGACCTCCTTATGACCAGAGGAACACGAGAAAAATAAAATTAAAATTAAAATAAAGACTTTATTTTTGAGCTATTTTTGAGCAATTAAATAATTAAAAATCATAAAAATTGTAGAATTATAAAAAGACACTAAAATATCACATTTGGCTTCCTAATCACTTGGTACCAATTAAAATAATTTTCTTAATTTTCTAAGTCAAGATATCAATTTTAAACGGTTAAAAATGAATTTTCTCTATGTTTTAGTAAAATAATTCTAATAATTAAATTTAAATCACAAAAGTATAAAACTTATTTCTTTGGGTTCCCTGGACTCAGAAAGAGTTAATAAAAATATAAAACTTAATTTTCTATTTAAATGATATTTTATAATTAATTAATGTTCAAATTAAACAAATAATTTTAATAACTACATTAAACGTCTAAAAATTATGAGAATTTGTCCAAGTGGTCCGCTAACAAGTGGTCCGCTAACCTAGGTGAGCCTCCAATAATTTTCTTAAGGATAGATGTTTTGGTTTGGTTGAGTTATTATATTTTCATTAAAAATCCCTATTTTTGCATTAAAAATAATTAAAAAATTAAATAAATTCAGAAAAACTGCATTTTCTCCTCTGATTTTTTAATTAACCTATGAGTGGGGTAACATAAAATTTTCAAGTCATTTATGTTTTATTTAATGAATTATAGAGTATTAAGGTCTTAGGGGCAAAAAGGCTAATTTTGGAATTTAAGACTTAATTAATATTTAGGTCTAACCAAAGGGCTAAATGGGCAACAAATAATCTTAATTGATATGTTTTGATGATTGAAATATGAAAGGGATAAATGGTAACAACCAATCTCATTTTGGTCTAATAAAGGATAAATTTGTAATTTCTTAAAATTAATGAAATTTGGAGGAATATTTAAATAGGAAAGATATTAAAGTGAAAGGTTTGATTTTGGAAGATCATAACTCACTGATTTTAAACCCCAATTGAGGGTGTATGATTCAGGATGATGATCAAGAACATAAACATTTAAAATCCTCTTCTTAAAGTTGCAAATCTACCCATTAAGCTTTTAAGGGCTTAGTAGTGAGCTAAGATTAATCAAAATTTTGTTTAATGAGGTTTAGAAAATAATCTATAATTAATTTAAAACCTTTTAAAACACTACAAGCCCATCTTTAGTATCAAAATGCTAGGTTTCTTAATTAGGCCAAATTTCCCCTAAGTGTCTTCACCCATATAATTTATAAATGAAACATCAAGTGATAATTTCCCCATCCTTAGGGTTAGCTAGAACATCAGTTCATTGAGCATAAGGGCATGATAAGTATGAGTTATTAAGCAACATAATTAGTTTGAACAAACATGGGACTTTTTCAAGGGATTGTGAGAGGCTCGGGGGGCCCAATCCCTGGACCATTCTCATACTCTTTTGGATATCTTTAAGCATGATTAAACTCATTATGCCTTACTTAAGAAACCATCTATAGACTTAAATAAATAGTATACACTAAGATATGACAGAGGATCTGGTAGACATACCTTAGACCTATACTTTATGTTTTTTCCTACATATATATATATATATATATATATATATATATATATATATATATATATATTCCTTGCAAGTACTGAAATTTTAGGTAGAAGATTGAGAAGACTAGATAGGTACGCTTTTATAGTTTACTGTATCTTCTTTTTCTGTACTTTCTTTACTACTCTTTTCATGTTTATAAACTTTTATGTTAAACAACGATGTCACCCTGCATCTCAAAACCAAAACCTTTAGAATAGCCACCAAACTGAAACCAAAATTAAAATCAAACAAGATAAAACTCACCGCCACAACATTCAAAATATAAGGCAATTCAAAATTTAATCACAAACATCAAAAAATAAAAACTGCAACTAAATTAAAACATCTCTATCGGATGATCGGGAATCCCTTAAAGGAGGCAACCTACGGTTGCTAACAAGATTTCTCATGGTTTAAATAAAAGTATGGAGCTCATTGAGTTGAGTTTTCTAAATTCATTTAGACTAAGAAAATTTGAAAGAAAATAATGGTGCCCGAACGAGGAAACCGTAGGATCCTAATCGGTGTCGCATTAATCAACTTTAACATCCCCAATAACATTTAAATGGCCATAACCATAGGAATATTCTATTTGACATCATGACTTGACATATTAGAAAACTTAAATTTGCTACGACGAGAAGCTTGGAGCTAGCATCGTGGTCAGCATGGTCATCTTCAACAGCAAAACATGTCTACACCAGCTAAATAATTCTTTAGAATTAAACAACAATCCATAGAACTTCGATGTTGTTTACTTATGGAACATAAATCCTCAACTTATCTTTTGGCTTTTTTATAGCCCTATTATGCAATTTAAGCTCTAACTTTAGGATTCTGTGGTTGTTGTTCGTTATGACCTAAATCCTCACATCTCCAGGCTATCTGTGTGATTATTTCACATGAATATAAGCCCTAAATAATAAAATTGGCAGGATGGAACACTTAAATATTTATCCTATAAACTAAAGTCGAACAGTAGGATAGTTTGGGAAGTCATTGAGGTTCTCCTCAGGGTCTATGATGTCCCCCAGTTCTTCTGCATTTGGATTCAAAAATAAAATGTTCCAACTTTGAACCATTCCCTTTTCACACCTCTTTGTCATTGAAAAGTCCTATCCCTTTGAAATTCTTGAAGATAATATCCCCTAATTTTTATTGAGAGTTTTCTTATGTGACTCAAGTTATCTAAGATATAATTAACTATATGGGCTTGCTCTTATATAAAGTTTTTCTGAACCCAGCTTAACATAAACCCTATTTAATTTTTCATATTAATGCGGGGAACTTGTCGGCTTATAAATAAAAATGGTTTTCGCAGACCAAACGGATGTCATATATTTATTACTTTATTTGATCAAGCCTCGCCCTCAAGCCTTTTGGTTATCTTTCGAGATAGATACATAGCTTGAGGTGTAGTGCTCTTTCATCTAAACTTTGAAAGATATGTGATCAATTTGATTTAATATTTTTCTAAAACTATATATATATATATATATATATATATATATATATATATATATATATATATATATATATATATATATATATATATATATANTATATATATATATATATATATATATATATATATATATATATATATATATATATATATGTATGTATATATATATATATATATATGTATGTATGTATGTATGTATGTATGTATGTATGTAAATTAAATGTCCCTGCAAAGCGAGCAACTGGATTTCCATTCCAGCGACCGAAAACTTCCACATGACGACCCTCCTAAAATTGTGCCTACATTACTATATTATATCCTTAAGCTTAAGAGTTTCTCAATTCTTATACTTTAAAAAGATCAGAAGTGAGACCAATTTTTAATTAGGCACTAATCCTCAAGCTTCTCCTCCTTTTTTTAACTTTTTCTTTTCTTTTTCTTTTTCTTTTTCTTTTTATTTTTATTTTTTCTGTTTTCTTTCTTTTTTTTTTCAGTCAATGATTACTACATCTGAATAGGTCTTTAATGCCTTTGAATCTCACTATTCCTTTCCTCAAGCAAAGAGTTGATGTTTTTCCTTCACTTAAAACCATAATAATAGTTTTAAAAATTATTTTCAATAAAAGAACTTTAAGTTCTAAAAATAAAAATCTAAATCTTCTAAATTTTTTGAAAACACAATTTCGTAAAGATAGTTACACTATATTTAGCATTTTCTACACTAAAAAATTTTAACTTTAAGTTTTTCTTCATTATTTTAAATTTTAACTAAATTCTCTTACTTATTTCTATATTAAAATTTTACTTCCCTAATATAACTTCATATACATAATCATTTTTTTTAAATCAAAATCAAATTTATTTGAAAAACATTTAAGAACAAATGAATTTTTAAGTTCTTAAGAAAATTTTTCATCCATCCCCCAAACTTAATTTTCTAATAAAAATAAAATATTTTAGCACCATATAAATTTGGTAGGAGTAAAAACTAAAAATAACATGCTTGCACGATTTTCATATCCTAAATATGCAAGTACAAAAATTAAAACATGAGTAAAAATATTAATTTGATTAAGTTTTAATTTTCTTAACATATAAAGATTCATCAAACTTCTATGTAGTCGAGTATAACATAAAAGCAAACAAACGCACTGTCGACACAAATTTTAGGGGGGGTCGTCTTTTGGAAGTTGTCGATCGCCGGAATTGAAATCCCATCTCCCGCTTTGGAGGGACATTTAATATATATATATATATATATATATATATATATATATATATATATATATATATATATATATATATATATATATATATATATATAATTTTATAAAAATATGAAATCAAACTGATCCTACATCTTTCATAGTTTAAATGAAAGAGTATTGTCCGCAAATCCTTTATTTATCCCGAAAGATAAACACAAGACTTAAGGGTGAGGCTCAATCAAACAATCTAAGAAGTATATGATATCTGTTTAGTCTGCAAAAATTGTTTTATTATAAGCCAACAAGTTCCCCTATTTAATATGAAAAATATAATAGGATTTAATTAAGCTAAGTTCGAAAAAGCTTCCTATAAGGGCAAGTTCCTATAGTTAATTACTTCTTAAATGACCGAAGTCACTCAAGAAAACTCTCGATAAAAATCAGGGATATTATCTTCAAAGAGGTCAAAATATAAGACTTTTCAATAAGATCGAAAAAGAGGTGTGAAAGGGGAATGACTCATATTTTGAACATTTTATGGAATCCAAACGAAGAGAAACTAGGGGATTTCATAGATCCAAAAATGGACATCGGTGACTTCCCAAGATACCCTATAGTTTAACTTCAGTTTAAAGGAAAAATATTTAAATGTTTCATCCAACCAATTTTATTAATTTAGGGCTCACATCTATGTGAAACGATCACACAAATAGCCTGAAAGATGTGAGGGTTTAGGCCGGGACAAATGACAACCTCAGAATACTAAGATGAGTTAGGGCTTAGATTGTACTGCAGAGCTGTACAAAGGCCAAAAGGGAAGTTGAGGATTTATGTCGCGTTAGGTGAACAACCTCGAAATCCTATGGCTTGATGTTTAATTCTAAGGAATGGTTTAGCTGATGTAGACATGATTTGCTGTTGAAGATGGTCGTGCTGCCCACAATACTAGCTCCAAGCTCCTCGTCGAGGCAAGTTTAACTTTTTTAATGTGTCAAGTCATGATGTCAAATCAAATGTTCCTAAGGGTCGTGGTTATTTAAATATTATGGGGCATATTAAAGTTGTTAGAGTGACACCGGTTAGGATCCTACGGTTCCCTCATTCCGGTACCACTATTTTCTCTCAAATTCACTTAGTCTAAATGAATTTACTAAACTCAAATTAGTGAGTTTTTTACTTTCATTTAGACCATAGGAAGTCTCGTTAACAACCGTACGTTACCTCCTCTGAGGGATTCCCAATCATCTGATAGAGACGTTTCAATTTAGTTGTGATTTTTGTTTTGTAATATTTGTGATTAAATTTTGAGTTGCCTTATATTTTGAATGTTGTGGCGGTGAATTTTATCTTGTTTGATTTTTAAATTTTTGTTTTAGTTTTGTGGCTATCCTAACATTTTTTGTTTTCATGTAGGGTGACATTGTTGTTTAAAATGCAAGGTTGAAGAAATAAGTACAGAAAGGTAAATGCAACAATTTAAAAGTGTACCTGTCGATTCTTCTCAAGACATATATATAATTTTCCAAGGAATTTAAATTGCAGGACTAGATGAAGGTATAGCTACCAAACCCCAAGCTATGATTTTATTGAGCCTCTGAAGTTCTTAGTGGATGATTCTAGAAAAATATATGGCAAGTTCAACTTGTCCTTCAAAATATCCAAAAGACTTCAAAGTGCTCGGGGTATTATCCTGAACTACTTTGAAGATCTCTTGAATTATTTTGAGTTCATTTTTTATTTATCATATTGTTTGATTAATCCTCTAAGCTTAGAGTGTGGCTACCTCGTTGCTCAGTAAAACTTGACAATTCAATTATCCTAAGCATAGGATACTTAATCAATTTGATACTTCACTTTAAAGATTATATGGATGAATTCCCCTAAAGCAAACTTAAGTCATTAAAGATTTGGTGCCCATCACAAATGGGCTCGAAGTGCTTAAAGAGGTGTTAATCCGAAATCATATTATGTTCTAAATCCAATCAATTGAGTTTAGACATTGAGCCTTGGTCACTACCAAGCCCTTAACAATCCTAATGGAGGAAAATGGTGGTAGCTAAAATCTTGGTCTGAGTGACTTTTTCTTATTGAAAGATCAAATCATCATCAATTTTAGGCTTAAGACAAGTGAATTATCATCTTCCAAACATAAGACCATCACTTAAGAATCATTTGATTTTAATTGACTTCCAAGTCATGAAGATTAGGGAAATTATGTCTTTGTAGATATTGTAAAAAAAGGGTAAGTTAGTTTCTGCCTTTAACCTAATGCATTTTAATCATCAAATATATTTATTAAGGATCAAAGTTACCCATCCCTAGTGGTTAATCCTAAATTTTGATTAAGACACCGAAGTCTAAAATTACATCTTTGCCCTTTACGCCTTTCATCTTATAATTCTTCAAGAAAAATTCAAATGGCTTTGAAAATCTTTGAGTATCCCATCAAAATTTGAATTGATTTAAAATAATTATTTTAACCCAAAAAATGGGATTTTTCAATGTTAATTTATTTAGTTAAACAAAATGAAGTTTTAATTTATCAGAAAATTAATGGAGGTTTTCCTGGGTCATAAGAATACTTAAAAAAAAATTTATGATTTTTTTGAATAATATTGTAATTATTATAATTATTTAAAGGGGGTTTTTAATGATTATTTAAATACCAAAAATATGTTTTAATCTTCAAAAATCATTATTAAATTTTTATTAAACCCACATAAGTTCAAGAAACTTAAAGGTATAAATTTTATATTTTTATGATATATATTGAAATTATTATAATTATTACAATTATTTTAATGGAAAATGAGATAATTGCTTTTTTAGGCCTTTAGAAATTTATTCTTAATTTATAAAATTCAAAGAAAAAATATTTTAAGGTGTCTTAAGTGATCTAGGAACAATTGGACACATTTTGAACAATTTTTTGTATTTTTGAAAATTTTGATTATTTTAATTATTTTTACTTCAAAATATACTTTAAAAATAAAATATTTTAAAAAAAAATAGATTTTATTTTTATTAAATGTCCCTAATCGCAATGAATTATAAAACTATTTTTCATAATTTTTCTAAGCTTATTTAATTTAATATAAATTATTTTTTTGCAAAAATACTATCTTTACTTACAAAATCCACTTTAATGGCCAAATCAACATAAATAAATTTGAAATTTTTACATTGAGTAGAAATTATTTTTATGACAATGTGGAATTGATTTTTTCAATTTTTTTTTTATATTTAATTTAAATAAATTAATATAGGGTAAAAAAGCTTAATTGATAACAGAAATATATAAAATTATTTAGACCATCACAATATTTTTTCTAAGCTTCTCTGACCATAGGAAACCTAACAAAATCAATCCCATAATTTTCTGAGGAATATTTTAATTTATATGATTACATAAAATTAAAATGACCACTTAGACTTGAAAATTAGAGTGAGAAGCACAGAGGTGCTCTCTAACTTTGGAAAAATCAAAGGAGGTGCCCTCTATCATGAGGAATCAACTATAAAAATTTGAAGCCATGGTGATTAGTATTTAATCATAATGAATTAAAATACCTTAGAGAGTATTTAATTAATTTAAAATCATACACTTGGCAAATAATTTTTATTTTTAGTTCACATTATTTTCCTATGTTCACTGACCAAGAGGGTATTTTTCTTTTATTTTTATGATTTTTCTAGGGAAAGATATAGATTTTTGAAGATCGGGCATTAAAAATAAATTAGAAAATCCATATTTTTTTACTTGAACACGTGGCGCCACCTCAAAGCTAGACAGCTCCAAACTCACATGCTGTACTACGCCATTTGATGCCGACATCCACCTCAGCTGCCACGCGGCCCACCTTTTCGCTTTGTCTGTTCGTCCAACACGATCTCAACCGTCCATGGAATAATCGCGTGATTAAACGACATCCATTCATCATCTTCAAATGACCTAGCTCGTAAGTCGTTCACACTAAACCCTAAGATATTCATCTAGACTCAACCAAATTGCATGGGGTTTGTTTCTAAACCTTCATCTACTCAAGAAAAACATATCTATACGGTTTATCAAGCATGAAATCAAGCCATTACGCATGGAGAATCAAAAGAAGCTCGGGCTAGGATTAGAGCTCAATACCTTTTTCTGAGAGGGTATGCCTCAATCAGATGGTTGTGGTAGCTTTGATTGGGTCCAACAAACCTCCAGATAAAGTCTCAAGCCTTGGTGAATTGTCTAGGTATGTTTTTAACCAAGCTCAATTTCAAGTGTTGATTAAAGTCTATGCTAGAGGCTGTTTAAGAGGGTCTTTTTGTGGGTAATCAACTCCTCTCACTGTGGGGATGGTGTGTGCTTAGTTAATTGAAGTTTGGTGGACTGTGAAAGTGTGGGGATACCGATCCTGGTTTTAGAGAAAATTTTGAACCTAAAATTGAGCTCTCACAGTGGGAACCAGAGGGGGAAAATGGTTGCAATGGACTTAGGAGTTCTTGGAGAGTGCTAGAGAGCAATTGGGCAGAGTCTCCCCAAGGATATTTGACCTCTCTCCCTTTTGGTAATGGGAGATGGGTTTAAATAAAATGGCTTAGGGTGGAGCTCAGGGCTTCAATTTGGATGCAAAATGATGATTATGTGGAGCGCTTCAAAGTGTTAAAGCCAATTGGAAATGACCAGCTAAGGTGGGTGCAATTAGGCTTGGGTTTAAGCTTGGGGGCTCTAGGTTTTGACTCCTCCGGTGACTAGGGTGGCTGGCCATGGTAGCGGAGGTGCTCAAGAACCTCAGAGGAATCTGTCACAATAATTAATTTGTGCTAGTGATGAGTTTTAGCAAAGATCTCTTTGTCTTAAGCAATTTAGGAAAAAAATCCCTTAATTTAAGGGGCATTTGGTCCATGGCTCACCTAGCGTGTGCTAAGTGGGTTTAGCCTGGTCATTAGGGTCCATCTAGTGGTTATGGTGTCATTACTTTCATTATTTGGGCATGGCTAAGTAAATTTTGGTGAAGGGGTTCAATTTGGTTCAATTTGTCTTGAAGTTGGGTTTGGGTTAGGCTAGCCATGATATTGGACTCAATTGATTGATAAATATGGTTTGGATGACTACCACAAAAAGTTTATAAAGAATTTGAAGTGATTTTCAATTGATATAGAGGTTCAATTGGGAGGATTTTGGGCATGTGGTCAATTTAGGGGTGTTGGGTTATACTCTGGCTTAGGTTGGGTTAGAGTAGGTTAAGTCCAAATTGATGGTTTAACATGTTCTAGGGGAATATCATGAAGAGTTCTCAACATCAATTGGGTGTCAATTTTTGGGTTTCGGCTTTCAATTTGGTAGATTTTGGGCACATGGTTAAATTGGGGCAAATTTGGGAATTTTGAATTTGGGTTAAAATTGAATGGAATTGAGGCTTGATAAAGGCCAATTGAGGGTTCAATTTGATGTGTGGAAGTGTTTTGAAGATTTTATGATGCATAATTGTGGCAATTGGATAGGTTTAGGGGCTCAATTGGGTGAGATTGGGTCATACGGTCAAAATTGGGGGTTTTGGTTTGGATCAAAATTGAGCTCAAAGAATGGGTCAATTAATCTTGGATTTGGATTTAAATGATCATAGGCATGATCACTTTGAGTTTAGAATTGAAATTGGTGGAAATTGGGGTCAAATTGATGGACATTTGACATGAATTGGGGTAATTGGGCCTTTAAGGGCAATTTGGGGATTTTGGTAAAAATGGTCAAATTGATCAAAGTGGGTTCAATTGAAGGGTCCAAATTAGTTTTGGGGGCATTTGCAATAATTTTGGAGGTTTTGGGGGAGTTTTGATCACCAATGGCATCTTTGTAATTTTGGCCAAATTTGGGGGTATTGTGGTAATTTTGGCAATTTTGGGTGGTTTTGGGCAATTTGAGTAGTATCAAATTGTTTGAGATTTTTTTAAAAAAAATTTAAGTATTTTGGATGAAATTGGGAATTTTGGCCAAGCTTAGGGTTTGGGGGTGTTTAGGTAATTTGAGTAGATTTGGGGGGCAAAAGGCCAAGTTGGATATTTTGGTAAAATTGGTGTGCCAACCATCTATGTGAGCCTTGGACCAATGGAATCCCCATTTGGGTCCTCTATGTACTGGTCCTAGCTAAACTCCAGCCTAGGGCTAGTGGGTTTAGGGGACCATCTACATGAGTCTCCCAAAGGAATAAGAGAGTGAAAGTGAGTGCAAGTGAATGAACCAACTCCAGACCAACAACCAGGGTAAGCTTTAACGCCAAGCAGTCCTATAGGGACTCACCTTGACTTCTCCCATATTGACCCCACCTACTAAGTGCTAGAGGTTAGGACCAATATGTGGAACATCAAGTTGAGAATAGAATGTTTTAGAGTTTTTAATGGTGAGGGTTCCTTTTTCTAATCCTCTAGGAATAGTCGACATGAAAGTCATATGACTAGACTCTAAGCTAATAAAGAGGAAAAACTAAACCTCAACAAAAAGTGAGGTCAACAAACACTAAAAAACATACATGACTGAAACATAAAGAAAAATTGCTGGTAGTGAGTTGAAAATTTTACACATGCAGCTTATTAAGGTAAAAAGTTAGCTAGGCTCTAAACCTTCCTAAGATCCAGAATTAAGTTCAGCACAGACTAACTAAATACATTAAACAACACAATTATCACAATTACTACCATTAAACATAATAACTACTCACAAAACACAAATACATCATAGTAGGTGTATGAAACAAAACATAGTAGTCTCAACAATAACAGCTAAAAACAAAACACAAAGTACAAAACAACTGAACTAACAACAGTTCATAACAAGACATACACTAAAAACATCAAACAAAACTAAAGGTCCAAACTAATCATCATTCTGTTCTTCATCACTATTGTCACTATGCCAAACAGCTTCAGTCTCATATGGTGGATATCTAGGGTACTGAGGAAATGAAACATCCTGGTTACCTCTCATAAGGTTTGTCATGGCTATGTTGAATTCTTCATCATAATCACTACATCTCTTCATATACCCATCCATATGCTCAGTAAAATGTTCTATATTTGATACATTTTCATTGGTATAAATGACATTATTCAAAATCCTCTGTAATAACTGTGACTAAGAACTAGATCCAGAAGTCTGACCTCGTGATGTAGAAGCATGTGAAGTAGAAGCTCATGACGTCGAAGCAGCAGAACTACTAGAGAATCCACCCCTCCAGCCAAATATAGAATGATGTGAATAAGACTTCACATTCACACTAGTAATGAGCATTAGTGGCTGTAAGATCTCCTCCTAGCTGTCAAATCGAATTCCAGCCTGCTTGAATAAAGAAAAGATCAAGGATGCGAATCCCAAACCTACAGTAGTAGCAGCAATGGCAGAACTGATAATAAATCCATGAATCAATGCTCCAATATCAATAGGCTTGAACTGTTGAATGCAATAGTTTAAGGTTGCTCAATCTTGAGTCACTTCACTCAAATGATTTTTAGGTAGCAGATGGCGGAAATAAAATAATGTCATTCCTTTGCAGTGACATCCAACTTTGAAGCAGAAAAGTTCACTCTTCTTTCAGTTGTGATCTTCCAAATCCCTCTTCCAGCAGTCAAAGATGAAATAATTTTGTCTAGCTCCCCCTCAGTAAGATAATAGTTTGAATAAAACACAAAGTACTCAGGGCAAATGATAAAACTGATTAATTACCATAAGAGAAAAAGGCAATGTCCTCCCCCTCACCATGACCCCTTCTTCATCAGCTTCAGGGAGATTTTCATAGAACTCCCACACAACAGAAATAACTATGACAGCAAAAAAACAACAGAACCGCTCCCACTCATGGCGAACAATCAAATCTTCAATAGAACCTCCCGAACTTTTAAAACACCGCTCAGGAATCAACTTTCTCGACTATAGTGCATCACTGTATCGATCCTAAGCTATCAAACTAACAAACTTATTTGAATCTAATGGAACCTTCCCCTTACTCCTCTTCATTCTTGGTGCCATTTCTAAGAAAAAATGTATAAAATTCATAATAAATTTCAAATTCAACTCTAAATCACTAAACTAAACTCCTAAAAGCTTAAATTAACAAATCCATGCCTTTCTCAAAAATTTTTCTCAAATTTTCACCATGAATATTTACTTTCGGGTAACTCATAATTGTGCTCAAAATACATGGTGAAAATCAAACATTTTTGCATAAAGGTGAAGCTTTTACCTCAAGGATATGAAATCTAACAATTTTTTCTCCAAATCTCTAAGAAATCTTCAAAATATGGTAAGCCCTAGCTCCAAAATCACGAAAACCCGAGGAAGAAGGTGAGGTAAAGGTGCGTTCATGGAGTTTTTCGGACCAATTTTTCACTTAAAACTATTCGCAAACTGGTTTTCGTGAACTAGTGCTTAAGCACGAATGGTTCGGTGCTTAGGCACCTGTCTCTCGGTTTAGGAAGTTCTTAAGCGCGGGTCTTGGCGCTTAGGCGCCAGTGCACAAATTTTGATATTTTTGATTTAAGTGAAATGCACGTCTAGCCTAAGTCAACCAACCCTAAATAGCCTCAAAACACTTTAAATACTATTTCCTTCCCTCTTAACTCTCCTCTTACCCAAGATTCACCAATCTTATCTAATTCAATGCAACACACAATAACACAAAATTTCACAAAATCAAAACACTTATATTCATTCAAGAACACTTACAAATGTTTTCAAATAATAGATTCTCCATCCAAATAGTCTTGGATGAGAAGATTCCTAACATAAACACTAGATAACCATAACATTAAAACACACTAAACACACTTAACATTAAACAAACACTAAACACTTAACATTAAACAAACACTAAATAAGTAAACTCTAAATCATGAACTTAATTCAATTCCCTAGTTGATGGAACAAATTCTGGACTATCATTAGTCTCTCCTTCAACATTTGGAATGTATATCTGAAAGAACAGATGATGATTAATAACTCTAGTTGAATCTTCTTCAATTCATTTGTTCTTCAAATACATAGCCTTGTCTACTTCTTCTATAAAATTGGTATGGCTAAACTGTATCTTAAATTGCCATCCCATATGATCTAGATGCACGTTAACTTCTATCATTTTTGCTTCAATTGAAGCAACGTTAGGCTCAATCTTAGTGATTTTCTCTGTTATTCCTTTGATACTAATGGTGAGGAAACCATTATATAACTCTTACGCACTCTAACTAATAAACTTCTTTCTCCTTTCCTCCTTCTTATTCTTCAAATCACTCTCTCAAGATGACATCTTTCCAAAACTCTCTCTTTTTCACTTAAGATTTAGGGTTAAAATTGAATTGTGGTATAAATCCTTACAAGATTTATAGGTTTCAAACTCTTCCTATAACTTCTAGGCATGTCCTAGAATTGTCTTCTACATCCAAGCTAGCCAATCCTCAGTTAGAACTTCTAGAAACAGAATTTAGCACATGTTTTTTTTAAGTGCCGCACTTAAGCACTGATCATGGCGCTTTAGCGCTAGGGCTCAATTTAGCACAGGTCAAATTAATGTTCATATACTCATTCTAATATGTCTAAGTCATCTTTAAAGGTCTTAGAATAATCACTAACTTAATATATAATTAAAATTAAAACCAGAATTTTATAAATCACACACAACATCACAAAAATAAAAACAAACACAATGATAATTATAGGTTGCCTCCCACAAAGCGCTTGGTTTAACGTCGTTAGCACGATGAAACCAGTGCTTATTCTAGTTGACCCAACAAAAAAAAATCATTTAATTTAGGTTGGTCATATAAAAAATAAGATTTTAGCCTGTGGCAATTCACATTGAATATTTTGTCAGTTTTAGGATCATTGATATCCACAGCTCCATAGGGGTAAACTTTCATCACAACAAATGAGCCCATCAACCTGGACTTAAGTTTACCTGGTTGCATTATAAAGAAAAACTTGTTACCCTGGCTAAAAATTTTTAGTAAGAATGCTCCGATCATGCCACATATTCATCTATTCTTTATAAAACTTAGCACTTTCATAAGATTCATTCCTTATCTCTTCATGCTAATTAAATTGCAATAACCTTTTTTCACCAGCATCCTTCAAATTGTAATTAAACTCTTTAATTGCCTAATATGCTTTATTCACAAGTTCAACTGGTAAGTGACACGTTTTCCTAAAAATTAGCTCGTATGGGAAAATTCCTATAGGAGCTCTGTATGCAGTCCTATAAGCCCACAAAGCATAGTCAAGTGACCAATCAATTTTTGTTGGATATATAGATTTTTTAATATTCTTTTGATTTCATGATTGGATAATTCAGCCAAACCACTTATTTGAGGATGATAAGTATTAATTAACAAATCCATGATTTATATGATATTTCCTTAATAATTTCTCCATTATTGCATTTCTGAAATGACTTCCCCCATCAGTTATGATTACTCTCAGCATATCAAATCTACAAGATATATTTGTTCTTAAAAACTTTGCAACACTTTGAGCATCACATCAAGGAAAAATAACAACTTATATCTATTTGGATACATAGTCTACTGTTAACAATATATGTAAATTTATGAAAGATGGTATAAATGGTCCCATGAAATCTAATCCACAAACATCAAATATCTCAACTTCTAACACATAATTGATGAACATCTCATTCCTCCCAGAAATATTGCCTACTCATTGATATCAATCACAAGTTTTGATAGAAGCATTAAAATCTCTAAAGATTGTAGGCCAATAAAATCTAATTTGTAAAGTTTTGTATGTTGTTTTATCAACACCAAAATGTCCCCCAAAATTAGAATTATAACATTTTTGGATAATTTCATAAGTTTCATCTAAAGGCACATATCTTACAATAATTAAATCATTTCCTTATTTATATAAAAATTTGTCATCCCAAAAATAAGTCTCAGCTTCATATAAGAAGTTCCTCTTGTGTTGGCATGTCATTCCACAGGGTATAATATCACTAACAATGAAATTCACAATGTCGGAATATCATGGAAAATGCCACTTATTAACATTGAACAATTTTTCATTTAGAAAATGTTCATTAATATCCTATTAAAAATTGAGTGGTTTTTCTAATTCAAGTCTGAACAAATGATCAGCAATTTTGATTCTCAGCTCCCTTTCTATCTACTATTTCAAAGTCAAATTCTTACAAAAGAAGAACCCATCTTATCAATCATGGTTTTGCATCCTTCTTTTTCATCAAATACTTAATAGCTAAATGATCTGTATGTATTATACATTTAGTTTCAATTAAATATGATCTAAATTTTTCAAAAGCATATACTACTGCTAATAACGTTTTCTCAGTTGTGGTCTAATTAATTTGAGTTTCATTAAGAGTTCTATTAGCATATTAGATAACTTTGGAAATTTTATCATCTTTTTGTCCTTAAACAGCTCCAATAGTTTAATCACCAGCATCGAATATCAATTCAAAAGGTTTTTTCCAATCAAGTAAAATAATAATTGGTGCAGTGACTAATTTTTCTTTAAATAATTCGAAAGCTTTTAGGCACTCTTTATCAAAATTAAAAATCACATCTTTTCAAGTAAATGGCATAGTGGCTTCATAATTTTTGAAAAGTGTTTAATATATCGCATGTAGAATACAACATGCCCTAAAAAAACTCCTATTTTCCTTCACACTTGCTGAGTGAGGTAAATTAGTGATACTTGAATTTTTGCAGGGTCTGCTTCCATACTATTTTCTGAAATTTGATGTCCCAAAACTATTCTTCCTCCAACCACAAATTGGCATTTTTCCCAATTAAGGACTAAATTTGTGTCTTCACAGCACTTAAGAACTTTTAATAGATGTCCTAAACATGATTCAAAGGAAGTTCCAAACATTGAAAATCATCCATAAAAAATTTAATACCTTTCTCAACTAAATCACAAAAAATAGCCATCATGCATCTTTAAAATGTACCAGGTGCATTACTGATCCCGACTCAATGCTTATGCACATTATATCAATAGTTCTGATAGTACTTTTGACTTATATAAATATAAGAATTTAACTTTTTAATTTAGATATATTTATATTGGGATACTAAGCAAGTATACGTATCGTTATCAAGTAATATAGGACTTTTTGATTAAGACTTGAATATCGAACCCATAGGAAAGATTATGCAATATGCACTTTTTAGAAAGTTTTCTATTTTTTAAAAAATAAATACTTAAATTAAAAATGATTTTTGTAGGAATTTAAAATTTATTTATTTTTGTATTTTTGATATTTTAACGAAACTGTAAAAAGATAACTAAAGTTTTTGTAGAAGAAAAGTAAAAATATAAAAATATCTTTCTTCTTATCATGAATCAGTAATATGTATAGAAATTCTGTTGTGGAAGTATACAAATTGTGTTATGTCAAATAGGAGCAATAATATTCTTTACCCTTACTAGAGATGCTAAATAGAACATTGGCTATTTTTAAGTTTGAATAGTTCTGAAGACCGGCACAATATTGGGTCTCAGTGGTTAGAACCACCTATTAAGCAAATAGGTGCCTCAAAAATCTCTTCGAAATTCATGAAAACTAATTTTACTCGTCTAGTAACTGTCACTGGCGCTTAAGCGCGGGGTCTCAGTGCTTATGCACAATATTCTCTTTTTAACTGGCGCTTAAGTGTCGGATCTGGCTCTTAGGCGCCAAAACTCTTTTGCATAATTTTTCACCTTTTTGCTCCAAATTTGATTTTTTTTTTTCACTCCTTAAAGCATTTTTTCCATTTTTTACTTGTATCTGCAAGAAAAACTCAAAAATATCTTCCATTAAAGCACAATATCTCAAAAATAGGTATAAAAATATGTCTAAAAATACTATATATTTTAGGTGTATCAAAATCCCCCAAACTTAAAATCTTACTTGTCCTCAAGTGACACTTCAATCTTTAAAAACCAAATATGTATGATATGTATATGATTTTTTTAGGAGTTACTAAAATTTAGATTTAGAAATATAGTAGTCCAACTTAGAAAAAATAATTAGTAAATGAGACCAACTTAAAGTTTGAAAATTTTTTATGTTAAGAACTATGAAAATATGAGTTCCTATCTAATTCAGAAATATTGTAAGTTCTATAAATTTAGATTTTAGTTCTTTTATTTTCTCTACTTAAAATTTTTTATTAAAAATAATTTTACTTACTATAATATATTTATAAGCTTAAGATTTTTATCAAGTCTTATACTTTAAAAAGATCAAATGTAGAATCAATTTTTGATTAGGCACTAATCCTCAAGCTTCTCCTCCCTCGCATTTCTTTTCTTTTCTTTTCTTTTCTTTTCTTTTCTTTTTCTTTTCTTTTTCTTTTTCTTTTTCTTCTTCTTTTTCTTTTTCTTTTTCAGGCAAGGATTACTATTTCTGGATAGGCCTTTAATGATTTTGAATTCCTCTTCTCCTTTCCTAAAGTAGAATCTTGATATAAAACTTTTACTTATAAATATAATAATAGTTTTAAAAATCATTTTAATAAAAGAAATTTAAGTATTTAAAAATAAAAGTCTAAATTATCTAAATTTTTCAAAAATATAATTTTTCTTACTGAAGATTGCCACTTATATTAATCATTTTCTATACTAAAAATTTTTAACTTAAAGTGTTTCTTCATTTCTTAAAATTTTAACTAAATTTTCTTACTCATTTCTAAAATTAAATTTTACTTCCCCAATACAACTTCATATACATAATCAATTTTTCTTTTAAAATCAAATTCACTTATAGTACATTTGAGAATAAATAAAATTCCAGTTTTGAAAATATTTTTCATCCCCCCAAACTTAATTTTTTAATAGATTAAACAGTTTAGCATCAGATAATTATATAGGCAGGAATGAAAATTTAAAAATAACATGCTAACAGAAATTTTAACTAATTATACAAGTACAAAACTAAAGACAGAAGTAAAATTAATTTTTGATCAAATTCTCTATATTTTCATTTTAGTTTGACATGTAGAGATTCAATAGACTTCTAAACAGTGGGTATAAAAGACAACAACACACTAACATGATAATAAAAATACAAGGTAGCAGTTTCTGAATTTCAAGTTTAAGATCTAAGCTAGCAAGATTTTCTACTTTATAACAAATATGAAATTAAGTTAAGTTATAAACTAACTAAATCACAGTACTAAACACAAAACAACAGTTACTACCCTAAAATTTTAAAAATGAAAGACTATCTAACTCAACAATCACAACAACAACAGAACATAAAAATTCAAAACACAATATAAAACATAGTCCAAAACAACACACAGATGTAAATGTAGCAAGCTCAAACCACATAATTCACATCATATTACAATCATGAAATGAATTTCTCAGCTCTACTCTTCATCCTCAGAATCACCGATGTACCATTTTTCTGCATGCTCATAATCAGGATATCGAGAATATGGAGGAAATTGCACTCCTGGTTCACCTCTAGTCAGGCTCTCCAAAGATGCATGGAATTTCTCTTCATACTCACTCTTCCTTCTATTATAACTATTAGTATGATCTGTAAAATGCTCTAAATTTTGTACTTTATCAGCGGTAAAATTGATATTATACATCATCTTCTGCAATAACTCATCCTGAGTCCTGATATCACCTTAATATGTAGAAGCACGTGAAACAGATGGTCTAGATGAAGATGCAGCACAGGTAGATGCAGCAGACATCTCTAATCCATAGCTACTGGAAAATCCTCCTCTCTAGACAAAAATTGAAAGTTTTGAATAAGCCTTCACATTCAACTTCATGATGGGCTTTAGAGGTAACAGAACTTCCTCCTAATTATCATACTTTACTCCAACCTGCTCGCATAAATAAAATATCAAGGAAGAAAATCCCATACCTGCAGTAGTGGTAACAGCATCATAACTGATGATAGTGTGATAGATCAGAGCCTCTATGTTGATGGGCTTTCCCTCCTGAATATAATAATTCAACGTCACTCTCTCTAGTCACTTCACTGAGATGATTGGTAGGAAGCAGAAAAGAAAAAATGAAATAGTGTCAGGCCTTTGAAGGTGCATAAAAATAAATATTTCAACTTCTAGCATATAATAGAGGGGCTTCTCATTTCTTCTAGAAATATTGCGTACTCTTTGACATCTATTATAAGTTTTGATATAAGCATTAACATCTCTAAAATTTTAGGCTAATAAAATCCAAATTGTAGAATTTTGTATGTTATTTTATCAATACCAAAATGTCCCCCAAAATTAGAATTATGACATTTTTGGATAATTTCATAAGTTTCTTGTAATGGTACACATCTTCGAATGATCAGATCCTTTCCTTGTTTATATAAATATGGGTCATCCCAAAAATAAGTCTTAGCATCAAAAATAAATTTCCTCATTTATTGGTATGTCATTCCATAGGGTTTAAGATCACTAACAATATAGTTCACAATGTCGGCATACCACGGAACACGCCACTCATTTACAGTGAACAATTTTTCATCTAGAAAATGTTCACTAATTTTTTTTTTCAAAATAGAGTGGTTCTTCTAATTCAAGCCTAGACAAATGATTAACAATTTGATTTTCAGTTCCCTACCAATCTATTATTTCAAAATCAAATTCTTGTAAGGGAAGAATCCATCTTATAAGTATCGGTTTAGTATCCTTCTTTTTCATTAAATACTTGATAGCAAAACGATCTGTAGACACTACACAATGAGTTCTAATTAAATATGATCTAAATTTATCAAAGGCATATACTATTGCTAATAACTCTTTCTTAGTTGTTGTATAATTAATTTGAGTTATATTAAGAGTTTTACTAGCATAGTAAATAACTTTGAAAATTTTATTGTATTTTTGTCCTAAAACAGCTCCAATAGCATAATCACTTGCATCACACATAAGTTCAAAAGGTTTTTCCCAATTTAGTGAAACTATAATTGGTGCAGTGATTAATTTTTTTTAATAATTTAAAAGCTTTTAAGCTTTCCTCATCAAAATTAAAAATTGCATCTTTCTCCAGTAAATGGCATAAAGGCTTAGCAATCTTAGAAAAGTCCTTAATACATCGCCTGTAGTATCTAGCATGTTTTAAAAAACTCCTAATTTCCTTTACATTTGTTAGATAAGGTAAATTAGCGATCACTTTAATTTTAGCAGGATCTACTTCCATACCATTTTATGATATTTGATGACCTAATACAATTCCTCCTGCTACCATAAATTGACATTTTTCTCAGTTAAGGACTAAATTTGTTTCTTCATAGTGCTTAATAACCTTAGATAAATGTTTTAAACATGAGTCAAATGAAGTTCCAAACACTAAAAAGTCATCCATAAAAACTTCAATCCCTTTTTCCATTAAATCACAAAAAATTGCCATCATATATCTTTGAAATGTAGCAGGGGCATTACATAAACCAAAAGGCATTCTTCTAAAAGAAAAAGTACCATAAGGACTCATAAATGTCATTTTCTCTTGATCCTCAGGAGATATTTGAATTTGGTGATAACCAGTATATCCATCCAGAAAACAAAAGTATTTATGCCCAGCTAGTCTATCCAACATTTGATCTATAAAGGGTAGTGAAAAATGATCTTTCCTAGTGGTAAGATTTAATTTTCTATAATCAATGCATATTTGCCACCCTGTAACTTGCCTATTAGGTATTAACTCATTATGCTCATTCACAGTTACAGTTACTCCTACTTTCTTAGGAACATAGTGAATTGGACTAACCCATGCACTATCTAAAATAGGGTAGATAATTCCAGCATCTAACCTCTTTAAAATTTCTTTCTTAACAACCTCTTCCATAACAGAATTTAATCTCCTTTGTGGATCAGCCATGTGTTTGCAGTTTTCATCCAGATTAATTCTATGCATACAAATTAAAGGAGTGATTCCTTTAATATCAGCAATTGTCCATCCGAAGGCTTTCTTAAAATTTTTCAAAATTTTCATCAGCTTTTCTTCTCTTTCTTTGTTAAATTCAAGGAAATTATAAAAGGTAAAGTAGGGGAATCTACTAAAATGGTATATTTTAAATGTTCAAGAAGTAATTTCAACTCAAGTTCTAGAGGTTTTTCAATAGATGGACAAAATGATTTATCTTTGTTTATCGTGTCAAAAATTTCAAAACTTTCTTGAACATAACTTGAATCTTTCTTAGAAAGGTTTACACATTGATCTAATTCCTCTTCTTGCTCGTGTTCCAAATCCTTTTCTTCAGATTTTTCTTCATAAGTAGTCTTGAAATGGCATTCGCTAAGATTTCTTATAACATCCATTCTATAGCATTTATCATCCTTTTCTTTTGCAGGGTATTTCATTGATTTTGAAATGTTAAAAGTAACGGTTTGATCATTGACGCACATTGTTAATTTCCCTTTCTGCACATCTATCATTGCTCTTCCTGTGGCTAGGAAATGTCTCCCCAAAATGATAGGTATCTCTTTATCTTCCTCCATATCCAGCACAATGAAATCAATAGGAAAGATAAATTGATCCACTTTTACTAGGACATCTTCTATAACTCCTTTACGGTATGTTATTGAACGATCTACTAACTGCAGAGTTACAGTAGTAGGGGTTATTGATAATGACATAAGTTTAATGCTTTCACCTAAATCACATAAGGCTTTCCCATAAAATATGTCTCCCATTGCACATGGAATTGTAAACCTACCAAGATCTTTAAGCTTTTTAGGAAGTTCCTTCTGAATTATAGCACTGCTCTTCTCATTAAGTGCAACAGTCTCATTATCTTTAAACTTCCTTTTCTTGTTGAGAATATCCTTCATAAATTTTACATAGCTTAGCATTTGTTCTAAGGCTTCAGCAAATGGAAAATTGATGGTAACCTTCTTTAATATTTCCAGAAATTTTGAAAATTGCTTGTCCAACTTATGTTGTCGAAGTTTCTAAGGAAATGGAAGTGGTGGTTTTTCTAAATCAATTTTTGGCGGAGAAATAGGTCTTTCAGAATCTTTCAGAGCGTCCTCTTTTGATTCTTCAATTTCTTCTCTCTCTACTTCAATCTCTTTTTGAACCCTACCTTCCAACTCTCTTCTTCTTTTAAGTTGTACGGCTTTAACTTGCTCTTTATTCTGGTCTTTTAGATTTGATTCAGTATTACTAGGAAGTGTTCCTTAGGATCTATTACTTAATGAACTTGAAATTTGCCCAAGTTGATTCTCAATATTTATAATTGTAGCTCCTTGACTTTATAACTGATTACCCATTTGTAACACCACTTCTTCTATGAAGTGTATCTTGATTCGATGTATTTTCCTAAGAGACGAATCCTTTCATGATAAGTTTCGTCCATGGTGGTTACAAACACCTATTAATCCAATGGGTACCTCAAAAACCTCTTCAAAATTCATGAAAACCGATTTTACTCGTCTAGTAACTACCACTGGTGCTTAAGTGCGGGGTCTCGACACTTAAGCATGGCCTTCTCTGTTTAACTGGTGCTTAAGCACTGGATCTGACGCTTAAGCGCCAAAACTCTTTTGCATAATTTTTTGCTTTTTTGCTCCAAATTTGATCATTTTTACTCCTTTAAGAATTTTTTCTATTTTTACTTGTATATGGAAGAAAAACACAAAAATACCTTCCATTAAAGCATAATATCTCAAAAATAGGTATAAAAATGTGTCTAAAAACACTATATATTTTAGTTGTATCAAAATCATAAACCAAAGGGCATTCTTCTAAAATCAAATGTACCATAAGGACTAGTAAAAGTTGTTTTCTATTGATCCTCACGAGCTATTTGTATTTGGTGATAACCAGTATGCCATCCAGAAAATAAAAGTATTTATGCCCAGCTAGTCTATCCAACATTTGATCTAGAAAGGGTATTGGAAAATGATCTTTCCTTGTGGTGAGATTTAATTTTCTATAATCAATGCATATTTACCATCCTGTGACTTATCTTGTTGGTATTAACTCAATATGTTCATTCAAAGTCACAGTCACTCCTCCTTACTTATGAACATAGTGAATTGGACTAATGCATGCAATACATAAAATAGGGTAGAAAATTCCAGCATCTAACCACTTTAGAATTTCTTTCTTAACAACTTCTTTCATAATAGGATTCAATCTCCTTTGAGGATTAGCCTTGGGTTTGCAGTTCTATTCCATATGAATTATATGCATACAAATTGAAGGACTGATTCCTTTTATATCAACAATTGTCCATCCAAAGGCTTTCTTATAACTCTGTAAAGTTTTCATTAACCTCTCTTCTTCTTCAATAGTTAATTTTGAGAAAATTATAATAGGTGATGTTGAGGAATCACCTAAAAAGTCATATTTTAAATGTTCAGAAATCAACTTCAACTCAAGCTCGGGAGGTTTTCAATTAATGGACAAAAAGATGTATCTTTTTCTATCGAGTCCAAAACTTCAAAACTTTCTCAAACATAATTTGAATCTTTCTTATATAAATCTTCATATTAATCTAATTCCTTTACTTGTTCGTGTTCCAACTCTTTCAATTCAGATTTCTCTTCATAATTTGCTTTTAAATGAAATTTACTTAAATATCTTTTAACATTCATTCTATAACATTCATTATCTTTACCATTTGTAGGGTATTTCATTAATTTGAAAATATTAAATGGAATTGTTTGATCATTGTCGTGCATATTTAATTCTCCTTTCTGTACATCTATCATTCCTCTTCTAGTGGCTAGGAAAGGTCTCCCTAAAATGATTGGTTTCTCCTTATCTTCCTCCATATCTAGCATAATCAAATTAATAGGAAAGATAAATTGAACCACTTTCACTAGGAGATCTTCTATAACTCCCTTAGGATATATTATTGAACGATTCGCTAGCTGCAGAGTTATAGTGGTAGGGGTTATTTCTCCTAATCTTAATCTTTTAAATATTGATAATGACATAAGGTTGATGCTTGCTTCTAAATCACATAAAGCTTTACCATAAAATATGTCTCCATTGCACATGGAATTGTAAAGGTATTGGGATATTCAAGCTTTTCAAGAAGCTTTTTTGAATTATAACACTGCACTCCTCACAAAGTGCAACTGTTTCATTATCTTCAAATTTCATTTTCCTTTTAAGAATATCCTTCATAAACTTTACATAGCTTGGCATTTGTTCTAGTGCTTCAGCAAATGGAATATTAATTGTAAGTTTCTTCAAAATTTCCATAAATTTAGAAAAATTCTTATCCAACTTTTGTTGTCGAAGCCTCTGAGGAAATAGAGGTGGTGGTTTTTCTAAATCAACTTTAAGTAGAGAAATAGGTCTCCCTAAACCATTTTGGCATGTCCTCTTTTGGTTATTCAATCTCTTCCATCTCTACTTCAGTCACTTCTTGAACTTTTCCTTCCAATTCTTATCCAGTTCTATGTTGAACGGCTTTTACTTGCTCTTTATTATGGTCTTTCGGATTTACTTCCGCATTACTAGGAAGTGTTTCTTAGAATCTATTACTTAATGAATTTGCTATTTATCCCAATTGATTCTCAATATTTCTAATTGTAGCTCCTTGACTTTGTAATTGATTTCTTATTTGTAACACCACTTCTTCTATAGACAACTTCTTCTCCTTAAATTGTGGATTACTGTTAAAACCTAGAGGATACGTAGGTCTATAATTATTATTCCTTTGGTTGTTCTAGTTTCTTAATGGGTTTACTTGATTGTTCCCACATTGCAGATCACAACAACCCGAAGTATTATTACAATTAAAGTTTGGATGGTTCTTCCAACCTGGGTTATAATAGTTTGAATATGGGTTATTCTGCTTATTATTTATGACATTCAAAGTCTCTAATGATGCTTGAGAATCTACCATGGCCTAATGAATTCTCTTCAATCATGGAAATTGGTTGAGAAAAATTCATTACAAATTGGTCTAACTTCCTTGAAATTGTTGCAACTTGATTTCTTAGCATGACAAAGGCATCAGTTTCATTAATACTGGCTACTTTCTTAAGATTTACCCTTTCATAAAGCCACTGAAAATTATTTGTTGTCATTTCTTCAATTAAAGCATAAGCTTCATGAAATAATGAACCACCAGCAGAGACATCGATAATAGATCTAGAAGATCCAGCTAATACATTATAATATGTTTGAATTATTAACCAATCTAGTATAACACGGTGTGGACACTTTCTTTAAGTTCTTTAAATTGTTCCCATGCTGTATAAATAGATTTCGCTTCAAAATGACAAAAAGATGTAATATCATTTCTAAGTTTCGCAATTTTTTATGGTGGAAAATATTTAGCAAGGAATTTCTATGCTAAATCACTCCAAGTTCTGATAGATCCAGATGATAACAAATGTAGCCATAACTTAGCTTTATCCCTTAGTGATTAAGGAAATCATCTAAGTCTTATAGCATCATCTGATACACCATCATATTTAAATGTAGCACACAATTCTAGTAAATTAGTAATATGTAAATTTGGATCTTCAATTGGTGCTCCCTCAAACTAATTATTCGATACCATTAGATAATAGCAGGTTTAAGTTCAAAGGAATTAGCCACTACAACGGGTTTTGGAATAGTACTATGAAGTTCATCCACCGTAGGGTTTACATAATCTCTTAAAGGTCTAAACTCTTCAACATTTTGATTATTTTGATTTGTCATTTCTTGAAATTTTTCAGTAATTTTTATTTTTTGTAAAATTTTTCTAATAGTTCTTTCTAATTCAGAATCGTAAGGCACAAGTCCTGTGTAACCAGAACTACGCATTCATTACTATAAAATACATATAAAATGAAATAAAATAAAAACCCAGAAACAAGAACTTTATATAAAAACAACACTACAACATTCCAACAATAAATATTAAAGTTTAAATAAGACTTTGTAAAAATAGAAATTTTACTTTCTAAAAACTTCTTTTTTAAAATTTTTGAAGTTTCTATAGTTTAACTCATTTTTTTAACCTACCCGGCAACGGCGCCAAAATCTTGATCCCGACTTTCTTTATAGATATAAAATGTGATGTATGTGATTGATCCCGATGATATAGTTGTGCAAAATATATAAAGTTGACTCCGCTTTATAGCAGTGCCAAAAACTTGATATGTTGTTTTATGAATAAAAAATTTAAGCAATTTATGTAGGGATTCTACGTAAGTATACATATATTTATCAAGTAATACAGAACTTTCCGTTTAAGCCCCAATTATCAATCCCACGAGGAAAGTTTAAATTAGAAATGATAAATTAACTAGGAAATTCACAGCAATAAAATAAAATTACAATCACTGATTTCAAATATTTGATGTACTATCAGAACTAAATTATTAACTACTACCAAAACTACAATACAAAGTTTAAATAGTAACTACCAAACTATGTTTATATGATGAAGCTATCTAATATGAAAAGCATCTTTCCCACTACAATGAGCTTTTAGTAAAATGAGATGAGATAAATGGTTTAAATATGTATTGTGCCAAATAGAAGCAATTTTAATTCTCTACCCTAATTCAGTGTTATATAGAATCATTGGTTAATCTCAGGTTTAGTCCCTAAATAAATGATTAGGCTGGGAGGATACTTACGTTCACTCCAGAGTTCCCATTTCCCTTCCCCTGAAGGCTAGCGCTCGCTTTAGTTCTTAAACACTAAGACCAAATTGGGAATTTTAGTCTGTCACCCTAAAATCTTCAATTCTACACCCAACAATGTGTATTTCCCTATTTATTTGCAGTTAATTCGATGAATGAAATACTCGTACATGGAATTAAGTGTGATAATCACTCTATTGTAGAACTTATACTCAATTTTATGGATAATATGTTTCACAACATAATTTAAGATTTCAATTATCCAGATTGAAAAGTAAATTAAGAACGGAGTTGAAAAATAATCACAATTTATTTTATATTTCTAAAATTGGCACATCCAAATTATCTCTTCATTTCACCATATCTTAGAGTAGGAAGAAAGATAAATAAAACTACTCATATTTCATGAGAAAGATACAGCAAAACACAAATTTCATATATAAAAAAAAGTTCATACAATAATAATAATAAACACACAAAACTTATCTGAAACTCTTTCTGAAAGCAAATCCCTTATAGCTTCTCTTGGACTCTGTCGGCACTATTTTGGTTGGAGTTGCCCGTAAGAAGTTGTTCGTCACCGGAATCGAAATCTCGTCGCCCGCTTCGAATGAAAATTTTAATATTTAGAAAAATATGAAAATCAAACTGATCCCATATCTTTCATAGTTTAAATGAAAGAGCGCTTTACCTCAAATTCTATATCTATCCTAAAGAATAAACACAAGACTTGAGGGTGAGGTTCGATCAAATAAATTAAGAAAGATATAACATCTGTTTGGTCTATGAAACAGTTTTATTTGCCGACAAATCTCCCTATTTAATATTAAAAATTGAATAGGGTTTATTTTAAACTGGGTTCAAGAAAAGCTTCCTATAAGGGCAAGACCCTATAGTTAATTACATCTTAAATTACCGAAGTCATCTAAGAAAACTCTCGATAAAAATCAAGAAATATTATCTTCAAGGAATTCAAAAGAAAGGACTTTTTAATGAAATCAGACAAAGAGGTGTGAAATGGGAATGGCTAATATTTGGAGCATTTTGTTTTTGAAGAGGAAGATCTAGGGGATGTCATAAATTCAGAGGAAAATCTCGATGACTTCCCAGTCTATCTTATTGTTTGGCTTCAATTTTGAGGAGAAATTATTTGAGTATTTCATCCTGCCAATTTTATTTATTTAGGGCTTACATTTGTGTGAAGCAATCACACAAATAGCTTGGAAGATGTGAGGATTTAGGTCGCGACAAACGACAACCTCAGAATCCTAAAATGAGTTAGGGCTTCGATTGTACAGCAGAGCTTTACAAATGCCTAAAGATGAGGTGAGGAATTATATTGCATAAGCAAACAACCTATAAATCCTATCGCTTGGTTATTTAATTCTAAGGAAGGAAGCTGGTTTAGCTGGCGAAGTCATGTTTTGCTGTTGAAGATGGTCGTGCTGCCCACCATGCTGGCTCCAAGCTCCTTATCGCAACGAATTTAAGTTTTCTAATATTTTAAATTATGGTGTCAAATCAGGTGGCCCTATGATTGTAGTTCTTTAAATTCTATGAGGATGTTAAAGTTGATTAGAACGACACCAGTTAGGATCCTACGGTTCCCTTGTTCCAGCACCAGTATTTTCTATTGGATTCACTTAGTCTAAATGATTTAACTAAACTAAACTTAATGAGTTTAGAACATGGGAAGCCTCGTTAGCAACCGTAGGTTACCTCCTCTGAGGGATTCCTGATCATCCGATAGAGACATCTTAATTTAGTTGCAATTGTAGTTTTGTGTGATGTTTGTGATTAATTTTTTAGTTGTTTTATATTTTGAATGTTGTGGAGGTAAATTTTATCTTAGTTGATTTTAACTTTAGTTTTGGTTTTGTTTTTGTAGCTATCCTGATAGTTTTAGTTTTCATGCAGGGTGGCATCATTGTTTAGCATGCAGGTTTGCAAGTATAAAAAATATAATAAAGACAACACTGTAAACTATAAAAAACATACCTGGAGAGTCTTCTCGTTCCACCACCTAAAACTTAAAATGCATATGAGGACAGTTCAAGTAGAGGCAGAAAAGTAAGGTTTTGGTAGTTTTTCCTAACCTTGTGTCATATCTTGGTGGGTTCCTTAGGATTTTCATTAAGGATGATTTTGTTAAGCAAAGCACATTAAGTTTAGTAGACCTCTGAGGTATCCAACAAGTTAGGAGAAAGAAGCAGGTCCATGCTTCCCTCTCACTACCTGGTGAAAGCCCTCGAGCTCATTTAAACTTATTCTGTTTCTTAATAATTCACCCTATGAACACCCTAGTGCTCAATGAACATTGATGTCCTAATTATCCCTAAGATTAGGGTAATTATCATTGGAAATTTAATTTTGAAGAATATGTGGGTGAAGCCCCTTAAATGGGGCAAGCTAGTGTTGTTGGAAAACTTAGCCAAATTTTGGTCCTAATTGGGCTTGTGGTGTTTTAAAAGGTGTTAATTTTAGCTATGTTTGCTTTCCTAACCCTCATTTAATCAATCTTGATTTAACTTAGATCACTCCTAAGCCCTTAAGACCTAGGTGGGTGTCTTAATTAATTTTGAAAAGGTTAAGTTTTAGGTGATCATGATTCATTATTTGAATTTCATTTGAACATCAAATAGGGGTATTAAATTGATTAATTATTGACCTCAAACGTCATACCCCTAAGTCCTAGGTTCATTTCATTTTAATAATTTAGAAATTTATTAATTTGACTTTTTAATTAAGAAAGTGAGGTTGGTTTCTACAAATTAATCCCCTTTCTAATTTCAGTCATCCGAACAAATTAATTCAGATCAGAGGTTGCCTACTTCCCTCCTTAAATTAAGTCTAAATTTTAATTAAGGCCAAATTCCTAAAATTACACTTTTGCCCCTAAGGCTCTAACACTTCATAATTTCTCAAATTCAAATCAAATGATTTTGAAATTTTTATCACACCTCACTCATGGGTCAATTAAGACATCAGAGGAGAAAATGTGACTTTTCAGAATTTAATTTAATTTATATAATTATTTTCATACAAAAATGGGATTTTTCAAAGAAAATTCCATAACTTGTCCCTTGAAATTTTTACTGGAGGTAGCAGAGAACCATTTGTAAGAAATTTCATGATTTTTTTAATTCTATTTGAATTATTAAAATTAGTTTAAGTTCTGGGGCATTTATAAGATATAAAATATTTTAAATTTGGAAAATTAAGTTTTACATTTTTAAAAAATCTCCCTGAGGTCAGAAAACCCAGAGTATATTTTTTTAATTTTTCTTTTATTTATTGGAATTATTTTAGTGGAAATACATTTTTCAGGCTTAAAAAATTATTTTAAGCTTCAAAATAGAATATCTTTATTTAGAAAATCAGGAAAAATATTCCAATTATTTCTAAGTGCTTAAAAAATAATTTAGAATATTTTCATGAACTATATTATTCTTTTGTGATTTTTATGAATTTTCAGTTAATTTAAATATTTAAAAATAGGCTAAAAAATGATGTTTTTATTTTAAACTCCATTTTATTTTTATAAAATTCCCCTGATCATAGTGAACTAAAAAAAACAAGTTTTCATAATTTTTTGAGTTATATTTTGATCATTAAAAATCATTTCAGTGCCAAAAAAGATATTTAACTTGGAAAATCAATTTAGGCCATCAAATGGACTCAAAATGCTTTGAAATTCTTATGGGGAGTTCTCTGGATCTTAGAAAATAGAGGAGATTAAAAGTCAAGTCATTTTTATGTTTGTATTTTCCAAAATTAATTATCTTAGTGATTTAGGATTTAGGCAAATTAGGTTTATTTTAAAAGACTAGACTCATGAGAAATTTTTCTAAGGGTTCTCAGGTCATAGTTCCAACCAAAAATTTTTTAGATTTTTCTAAGCAACATGTTGATTATTATGATTAATTTAAGCAAATAATGTACATAAATTTCAAAAATATAGATCTCTGTCTACAGATCTCCTCTAACTTTGGAAAAATCAGGGAATGTTCCCCTTAACAGGGCTACAACATGCCAAAATTTCAAGCCATGGTTAAATGCCTATATGCATGGAGAATCAAAAGACTCAAAATAATGTTTAATTAATAAAAATAAATTATGCATCAAATGGACTTCAAATTATTTCCACATTGTTCTCCAATATTCACTGAGTAAGTGGATATTTCTATTTTATTTTTGTGGTTTTTCTACACCAAGATATGGATTTTTGAAGTTAAGGGTCATTTTATGAATTTTTTTAATTCCCTATTTATATGCTGAAAGCGCGGCACCACCTCATCCTACGGCGGCTCCGAAACTCCAAGCGGCGCGCTCCCGTTCGAGTTTGCCATCCACTTCAGTGCTGACTCTGCCCGCGGTTTATGTCTCGAAGCACTGTCCGGCTTCATCTTGACCGTTCATCTGATACACACTTGATCAAACGGTGCTCCGTCGTCATCCCCGATAGCCTAGCCCAAGGACCGTTCGTCTTTAAAGCTTGATATCTCCCTCATTTCTCAACCAAATTAAGTGAATTTTTTTTAAAATGCACTTCTAGACTAGAGGGACATATCCATATGGTTAAGATGTCATGAAATCAACTCAAAGTAAATGGAGAATCTAAATAGGCTCGAGATGAGGAGTTCAATATCATTGCTCTGAGAAGGGAAGGTTAAAGCAATTATTGGCATGAAATCCCTTGTTTTAAGGGACCATTGGTCCATGGCTTAGCTTAGGTGAATAGATGAGTTTTGGCTCAGTCTTAGTGTCCAACTAATGGTTGTGGAGTCATTAATTTGATGGCTTTGGCGTGGTTAGGCTACATTTAGTGCATGGGTCCAAGTGGGTGCAAATGACCAAAACTTGGGTTTGAGTTAGGCTAGCCATGTCCTTGAGCCCAATTTATTGATGTACTTGATGTAGATGATTGTAATGAACATTTTTGGTGAAGGACTGAAAGGATTTTGAGTTGGAGGGTCAATTTGAAGGAATTTGAAAATTGGTCATGTTGGGCATGCTGGGTTAACCTTGGGTCTAGATTGGGCTAGCCTTGGGCTAAGTCCAAATTGATTATTGATAATGGTCAATAAGAATGCCATGAAGAGTTTTCAACATGAATTGGGTGCCAATTTTGGAGTTAAGGCATTCAATTTGATGGAATTTGAGGACATAGCCAATTTGGGGCAAATTTGGGGAATTTTTTACTTAATTTGAAATTAAGTAAAATTGAGGTTTTACTAAGGCTAATTTATGGTCCATTTTTATGTGTAGGAAAGTTATAAAGAGTTTTAAACATAAATTGTTGCCAATTGAATGGGCTATGGGTTCAATTTGATGAGATTATGTCATGTGGCCAAAATTGGGGGTTTGACTCAAAACAAAAGTTGGGCTCAAAGAATGAGCCATTTAGTCTTGGATTTGGTTTATTTTTGTCATATGAAGGGTTATTTGAGTTTAGGATTGAAATTTGGGGAGATTGGGATCAAATTAATGGACATTTGAGTCGAATTTGGGGAACTTTGGGCCGTTAAAACAAAATTTTTGGGGTCTTGGTCAAAGATGGTCAAATTGACCAAATTTGGTCTTGTGGTAGTTAAGAAAAATGAAATTGGGAATATTTGAAATATTTTGGGAATTTTTTGAAATTTTTAGAATTTTTGAAATTTTGGGCCCATGAGGGGCATTTTGGTAATTTGGGAATTTTTTGTGATATTGGGTAATTTGGGTGTTTTCAAAATGTTTGAAATGATTTTTGAACAATTTGGGTATTTTGGATAAATTTAGAAATTTTGACCAAATTTAGGGTTTCAGGGGTACTTAAGTAATTTGATGGAGTTTATGGGCAAAAGATGAGGCTGAGTATTTTGGGTAAAATTGGGGAACTAACTGCCAAAAGTAAGCTATGGACCAATGGAAACCACATTTGGGTCCTCTATGTATTGGTTTTCGCTAAACCATAGCTTAGGGCTAGTGGGTTTAGGGGACCATCTACATGAGTTTCCTAAAAGCTCAAGTGACCAAAGTTAGGAAATTATGGGTTTAGTGTAGTGAGTGATTGTGAGTGAAGTGAGTTCCTTAGCTCTAGACCAACACCCAAGGTCAACCCTAAGGTCAAATAGCCCTATAGGAACTCTCCTTGAGCTCCCTCATAATGACCCCACCTACTAAGTGCTAGAGGTTAGGACCAATATGTGGAACGTCAAGTTAAGTAAAGAAGAGTTTAGAATTTTTAATTGTGAGGGTCCCTTTTTCTAGTTCTCTAAAAAGAGTCAATAGAAAAGTCCTATGGCTAGACCCTAGGCTATTAACGAGAAAGACTAGACTTGAACCAAAAGTGAGGTCAACAAATGGACCCCCAATAGGCGTGGTGTGTTGGGGAAGCACACCGCACGTATTGGCATTGACCGACGAGATCAACAAAACCAATACAAACTCCTAAGTCAAGAAATATAGAAGGAGTGTGGAATTGTGTGTGTTGTTTGCTTCCACTAGAGAATATAGTAGGTGAATATTTGATCAAAGTCAAGAAGTAGGGACTCTTGCTGGGGATTGAAGAGTGGATTTTGAGTTATGTGATTTCAAAAATTTATAGAGGACGGGAATCAGTGTGTAAGTGCTGACCCCGCGAGGATTTGAAATTCAGGTATTAATTTTATAAGAGGGTCGAAAGTTAAGGACCGACCATGAAAAGAGAGGAATCAAGAGTTAGGGACTGATCTCAACATAAGGATTGAAAGTTAAGGATCAATCATAAGAGAGAGCGTCGGAAGGTAAGGACCGATCTCAAAAGGGTGAATCATAGGTTAAGGACTGATTCTAAAATGAGAATTGAAAGTTAATAATCAATCTTAAAAGAGAGTGTCGGAAGGTAAGGACCGACCTTAAAAGGGTGAATCAGAAATTAGGGATTGATTCTAAAATGAGATTTTAGAGCGTCAGAAGGTAAGGAACGACCCTAACGGTAATGAATCAGAAGGTAGTGATTGATTCGAAGAAGAGAATTAACAGGTAAGGACCGACCTCAAAGGTAATGAATCAAAAGGTAGTGACAGATTCGAAGAAGAGAATTGACAGGTAAGGGTCAGTCTCAAAAAAAGAGCGTCGAAAGGTAAGGACCAACCTCAAAGGTAATGAATCAGAAGGTAGTGACTGATTCAAAGATGAGAACTGATAGGTAAGGTTCAATATCAAAAAGAGAGCGTCGGAAGGTAAGGACCGACCTCGAAAGGGGTGAATCAGAAGGTAGTGACTGATTCAAAATGAGAATTGACAGGTAAGGGTCAATATCAAGAGAGAGCGTCGAAAGGTAAGGACCGACCTTGAAAGAGGTGAATCAGAAGGTAATGACTGATTCTAAGATGAGAATTGATAGGTAAGGGTCAATCTCAAGAGAGAGCGTTGTAAGGTAAGAACCGACCTCAAAAGGGTGAATCAAAAGGTAATGACTGATTATAAGATGAGAATTGACAGGTAAGGGTCAATCTCAAGAGAGAGCATTGACAGCAACTTTTTATATACCTAAAAATATAAGAATTTGACACCACTACTAGAAGATTTAAACCCTTGGCAATGATGCCAAAAACTTGATGCAACTTTTAATATGCAATAATTTATGAACCCAAATTTATATATTTATAATGATTTTGTAAAGTCATAATTTCAAACACAAGTATATGTATCGCTCAAGTAATACAGGGCTCTAGTGGAGTCCCATTTATCGATCCCACAGGGAAGCGAGGTTAGAGGTCCTTAGTCAAATCCTAGTCTACTACTGTTTCGCTCCGTTTGGCTCTATTTTAGCTCTGTTTTGCCCCATTTCAGTTGTGTTGTGTTCCTAACAGATAACCCTACAAAATAAGCATAAAAACAACCTTCCTTTAAAGTGTAATCTTATTCAAAAATATGTAAGAAATGTAAAAGAGGTTAAGCATCGAAAGACTTATCGAAAGGTGACAGAGCAAAATTTCATTTCTTGCTCGTTTTTGCTCCAAATTGAACCATTTTTGTTTCTTTTTCTTCAAAAGTCCATAATTCATCATACCTTCAACAAAACATCAAAAATACCCTTCTTTAAAGTGTAATATCATCAAAATCAATGTAAAATAGGTATGAAAATCTCAACATATTTTCCTTTGGTCAAAATCCCCAAAACTTAACTATTACTTATCCTCAAGAAATTTTAATACTACATAAAAGTTATGATCTATTGTAGTAAAGTTTTAATTCATAAATGCTATAAGTTTGATTTAAGTAAATACCATAGTGAGATTTTTAGAAAAATTTAAGTAATTAAATTAACTCTATAGGTACAAGATTATCTAGTCATCAAGTTTAAGAGTTCTAGTTTTCTATCCATTTCAAGAATGACTATATGTTGTAATATCCAGTCACTTAGAATATTCAAATGATAGGAACTTCATGAGGACACTACTAGTAAAAGATGCTAATCCATAAATATAAGTTCAGGAATGTATTTAGGTTTTCCCTTTAGGTAGGTCCAGTGAAGCCAATTTTTGATTAGGCATCTCCTCAAGCTTCTCCTCACTTTTATATTTTCTTTCTTTCTTTTCCATTCTCTTTTTTATTTGGATTGCTTTCAATTCTATATATTTTTCTTCTCTTTTCAGGAATTTTTGTCAATCCTTTCTTTTACCTTTTTTCAAGTGAGGATTACTATATCTGGATAGCCTTTAATGATTTTGAACATCACCTTTCTTTCCCAAATTTGAAACTCAAAGCATTCCTTTACGTTAGAAATATTTCATAGCTTTTATATCATTGAGCCCCAATCTTTTCTTCTCAAATTAATTTCCAAGATTCTTAATACTTCAAAATATAGTTTCCTTTACTTTAAATAGTTAACTATAGTCTTATTCTCTTATACTAAATATCTTAATCTACAAAATTAATTTTCATTACAAAAATATTCCTTTAAATCTACCATAATATTTAAATATCTATAAAATATGGTTCTTTGAATTAAATTCACTACATAAAATCATATTAATAATTTTTTTTAAATATTTAAATTGAGAACATCTAATAGTTAATTTTTTCTTCCCTCCCCCAAACTTAAATTTTTCAATATGAAATGATACAGGTGGAAAGAAAAATTCTAAATATAAATCATACCTCAGTACTCTAGGCATTTTCATCATTCTGAAACTTTTTATAGTCCTCAAAATTTCTACTTCACCTAGTTTGTAACATTAGGAGCTTTCTATACATATAAATCATTAGAGAATTTGCTGGGTAATGAAATTTGAAATAAGTACAAATCTAACTAGCATAACATGTATTAGCATTGAAATATAAAAATGTTCTTCAATTCGTATAAATTGTAACACAAACACAAACACAAACACACAAACAATATAAATGAGGTCAATTCTTCCTCCATCTCAACGCATCTCACTAACTTACTTCCAATTTCTAACGGAATCAATACACAAATATATTGGGTGCTTATAAATGATTTTATAGATTCTAATCCCAAAGATAAGATTATCCTCGATATATTGTTTCTCAAGCACCAACACCAGACATCACCATATCCCAATAATTAAGCACCTCTAGCAGTTATAAGGATAGTGTAAGATCATCCACAAGTTACTCATCTAATAGGTTGGCGACTCCTATCAAATGAAAATAAAGTCCGAGAAAAGAAGTAACAAATATGAGATGGAACTATCACTATTAAAATTCATAATGTCTCTTATAAAACTCAAGTTCGGGTGAGACCCAAGTTGTAGTGGACTCGTCAATCCAACTACTACAAGAGAACATACAAGTCTAACCATAATAAGAATTTAAGGAATCATCACCCTCATGACACACAAAAAGTAAATCAAACCACTTACAATCCAAACATCTACCAATCATCAAGCAAACAGATCAATCCACACTAAAGCAAACACAATAAACACTAACAATCATGACTCTTAAGCATACTAAATCAAACCACACAGATAACTACGAGTTTCCTCCCATAAACCGCTTAATTTAATGTCACTAGCCCGATAAATGATTCCACCTGGATCAAAATTCCAATTAAGTAATCCTTGATCAATAGCCCAATTTTTTCCAGATCCAGGGATTCCTACAAAGTCCTCAAATTTAAAATTTTCTTTCAGCTCTTCCTTTTCATATTGATTCATATCATTGTTCCTCATAATTCTTTCTAGATCCAATATTCTTCTAGTAATTTTCTCAATTTGCATATTAATATCACCCTTAAAATTTATAAGAAATGGATCTTTATATGATAATTCAAGATCTCTCAAATTTTGGATCATATTCTCTCTAGATAATTCAGATTCTAGATCAATATCTTCTATGTTACTCTTCTGTTTCAAATTATCTTCCAATTCTTCAGGAATTTCTTCCATTGATCTTTCAATTTCCTTGTCCTTATCTCTTAACTCAAAGGTCTTTTGAAACAAATCCTCGAATTCTCTTCTAAATATCAGTTCAATAATTTTAAATTGCTCATAATTCATTTCCTTAAAATTTATCTCAGAGTCACTAAATAAAATCTTTGGGGGGTAACTGTTAATTGCATCAATAATGTGCCCCAGCATCAGAATCTCATTCATTTTGTTTTCATACCACGGAATATGCCATTGAGTGACTTTGAATAACTCTTTCATAGGAGATCTTTTACTGATTTCATCATTCAATTCAGGTTCATCTTGTGATTGAGTCGAATGTGAAGATATAGAGACTAGTGGTGTATATGAATTCACCAAATAGATAGGCTTTAAAATTGTATGAGGTAAATTCATTTTAAGGTCAAGAGATTTTTCAATAGATGGAATTAAAAGTTTACTATTTTTGGTAACGTCCATCATTTCACACCTCTCATGAACATACATACAGTCTTCTTTAAACAACATTTTAGACTCATCATGAAAGCCCATTTCAATCTCATTTATTAACTTACTCTCAAAACTTTTCTAGAAATAGTTTTTACTAAATAATCAATTTCATCCATCCGAAAACAATCATCATTTTTTCTCTCCGCTGGATATTTCATAGCCTTTAAAACATCAAAAGTGGTTTCATGGTCATTAATATTCATAGTTAACTTTCCTTTTTGCACATCCATCATAGCTTGTCTAGTAATAAGAAAAGGTCTCCCCAAAATAATGGGATATTCTTTATCTTCCTCCATATCTAATACAACAAAGTCCATATGAAAGATAAATTTATCCACTTTAACAAGCACATCTTCTATAATCCCTTTTGGATAAATGATAGATCAATCAGCTAACATAAGAGTTATAGTAGTGGGAGAAATATCGGCTAAACCTAACCTTTTAAATATAGATAGAGACATCACATTAATGCTCGATCCTAAATCACATAAAGCTTTTCCACATAATCTTTTTCCAATTACACAAGGAATTTTAAAGCTACAATGATCTTTAAGTTTCCGAGGAAAATTTTTCTAAAGTATAGCAATGCACTCCTCACTTAGTGCAACTGTCTCATAATACCCAAATTTCCTTTTCTTGTTTAATATCTCCTTCATAAATTTTGCATAAGTTGGCATCTGTTTGAAAGCTTCAGCAAAAGGAATATTTATCGTTAACTTCTTGAGTACGTCTATGAACTTTGAAAATTTTTTATCCAACTCATGTTGTCTAAGTCTTTGAGGAAATGGAGGTGGTGGTCTTTTTAAATTGATTTTAGTTGGGGATACTAATTTTTCTAGATCCTTAGAAACATGTTCTTCAGGTCTTTTAGTTTTCTTTGTTTCTCTCACAACATTTTTCTCTTTTCTAACCACATCCTCTATCTCTCTTCCACTTTTTAATTGGACAGCTTCTACTTGTTCATTAGTGCTCTCTTTAGGGTTGATCTTAATGTTGCTAGGAAGTGTTACTTGGGGTCTATTGCTAAGTGAATTAGCAATTTGTCCCAGTTGATTCTCTATGTTTCTAATCACAGCATTTTGACTTTGCAACTGGTTTCCCATTTGCAATACCACTTCTTCCATAGACATCTTCTTATTCTCAAATTGTTGATCATTTTTATATTTCGGTGGATATGAAGGTCTATAGTTTGTGTTCTCCTGATTATTTTAACTTCCATTAGGATTTGCATAATTATTTTCCCATTTTTGGTTTCCATTGTAAGTAGTACGATTCCAGTTAAAATTAGGATGGTTCTCCCAACCTAGGTTGTAAAAGTTAGAGTACAGGTTGTTTATGGTATTTAAAGCATCATATGATAAGTTAGAATCAATCATATGCCCTAATGAACTTTCCTCACTTATTGGAGTGATTTGAGGCTGGTTCATTCCAAATTGGTCCAACTTCCTTGATATTGCAGTAACTTGAGATGCAAGAATTGTAATCACATCTCAATCATGAACACTGGCTACTTTTTTAGAATTTCTTGTAGAGAGCCATTGAATTTCATTTGCAGCCATATTTTCAATTAACACATATGCTTCATCAAATGGTTTTGACATTAATTATCCACCAGCAGCAGCATCAATTATAAACCTACGGGATTCTACTAACCCATTATAAAAAGTTTGAATGATTAACCAATCAGGCAGAGCATGATGTGGATACTTTCTTAGGAGTTCCTTAAATCTTTCCCAAGCTTCTTATATTGATTCCCCTTCATACTGACAAAATGAGATAATATCTTTTCTAAGTTTAGTAGTCCTTGAAGGTGGAAAATACTTAGTTAGGAATTTCTGAGTTAACTCCTCCCAATTTTTAATAGAGCTAGGTGCTAATGAGTATAAGCACATTTTAGCCTTATCCCTTAGTGAGAAAGGAAAAAGCCTTTGTCTGACAGCATCGTCTGACATACCGTTATAATGAAATATAGCACAAAGTTCTATAAAATTTGATAAGTATAAATAGGGATCCTCCAAAGGAGTTCCCCCAAACTGATTGTTCTGCACCAGTTGGATAATCTCTCGATTTATTTCAAATGAGTCAGCTTCTACGACAGGATTTTCTATACTTGAGTGAATTTCATCTGTCATAGGATTTACGTAATGCCTCAATGAAGTATGATGATTTTTCAAGTTATTATCTTGAAAGTTTTCCATTTCCATTTTTAATTTTTCGAGTCCTCTTTATTTTTTTATTTTTTTCTTTTTTTCAAACTTGGGATCATAAGGCACAAGTCTTGCAGATCCTTTATTTAGCATATGCAACACAACAAACAATACATTAACAATTAAATAAATAACAGATGAAATATATTCAACACAACAAAACATTATCACAAACACCTTATTTTTCACACAAACAGTTTTTTTTTAACACTTCTTCATATAAAAACACTTTTCACACAAAACAATTTTTACGACACTATAGTTTTCCAAGTCTAAGCCTAATTACTTCAACTAAAATTCTCCTAAAGTTCTTACCGAAGCTTCCCTGGCAACATCACCAAAAACTTGACAGCGACTTTTTTTATACCTAAAAATACAAGAATTTGACACCACTACTAGAAGATTTAAATCCTCGGTAATGATGCCAAAAATTTGATGCAACTTTTAATATGCAAGAATTTATGAACCCAGATTTATATATTTATAATGATTTTGTAAAGTCATAATTTCAAACGCAAGTATACGTATCGCTCAAGTAATACAGGGCTCTAGTGGAGTCCCATTTAACGATCCCACAGGGAAGCGAGGTAAGAGGTCCTTAGTCAAATCCTAGTCTACTGCAATTAGTCCATAGTTTGGAATGTCGATTAACAAAATGTTTTATCTAGCAACTACTTCAAAATGCAAGTATTAAATGTAAAGATAGTAACTATAACTAAATGTAAATATTAATTCTAAAGATAACCCATTTTGGATGAATTGGTTTGAAGAATTTTGAGATATTAAAAACTACTATTCTTATGTAATGAATTAAATAATATAAAGAAATGAGATGCATTAAATATTGTATGTGTCAAATAGAAGCAATCCTATTCTTTACACTTTGGTCCAGGCATAAAGAACATTGACTACTCCTATGCTTGTTTACTGAATCCAGGGCTAGGCTGGGAGGATACCGGCTCTCACTTCGGAGCTCCTACGTTCCCCTCACCTGAGGGCTAACATCTCTGCTTCAGTACTCAAACAATACGACTGAATTGGGGATTTTAGTCTGTCACCCTAAAATCTCTGATTCTACGCACATCAAAGTATATTTCCCTATTTATTTGCATTCAACTCCCATGAACTTAACCATCCATGGAATCTGAATGTGGTTCTAATTTATTGAGAATTACACAGCCTTCTTGGGTCTTAATGCAATTACAATGAATTTTAACAATACAACAGGCCTTTATTGTAATGTAAATAAAGGGCAAGTAAAAACCATCACATTGATAATTAAATCCGCTTCTAATATGCATCACAAAATCCTAAACATGAATTCTACTTATTACAAAAGAAAAGTAAAATGAAAACAATGGCATAATCTTCTCATTCCATTATTTCCAAACAAGAAGAGAGAGTAAGAGAAGCCCATCACAAAGCACGAAGAAAACACAACAGAAACATCATTTAGCCAAAGCAAATCCACTAGATAAGTGTTTACCAAAATCAAAAGATAATGAAGAGCACAATAATTAGTTTTTTCCCTTTGAAAGAAAGACAAATATCTCTCCCACAAAGTCTCCCACCGATCCATGAAATGCTAGAACATCTACTTACAAATTCTCTCAAAATCTCCTCTTCAAACTCTCCAAAAGGGTAGAAATCTACATTTCTACTCCTATTCTAAAAACCCTAAACTTTCTCCACACTTTTCCTAACATTCCTCTCACACAAAACTCTTTTTTTCTAACCTAAATTTGTTCTTTTAAAGTGTAGGGATGAAGTTTGAAGAGTTGCCACAAGAATCCTTTCAAAAATTGTCCAAATACGTTGAATTTCGGCCCATAACCGCCAAAAGTCAGTTCATAGTCGTCCCGAGCGCCGTCGGCGGACTCGAGGACGCTGGCGGCGGGTTTTTCTGTCTTTTTTTGGTCTTCTCGGGTAAATCTCTCTGTCGGCGCCATTTTGGCGCCGTCGGCGGGCAGACTGTGCAGCGCCACCTTTTCGCTCCGTTTGGCTCCGTTTTGGCTCCGTTTTGCCCCATTTCAGTTGCGTTGTGTTCCTAACAGATAGCCCTACAAAATAAGCATAAAAACAACCTTCCTTTAAATTGTAATCTCATTCAAAAATATGCAAGAAGTGTAAAAGAGATTAAGCATCGAAAGACTTATCGAAAGGTGACAGGGCAAAATTTCGTTTCTTGCTCATTTTTGCTGCAAATTGCACTATTTTTGTTTCTTTTTCTTCAAAAGTTCATAATTCATCATACCTGCAACAAAACGTCAAAAATACCCTTCTTTAAAGTGTAATATCATTAAAATTAGTGTAAAATAGGTATGAAAATCTCAACATATTTTCCTTTGGTCAAGCGTCGGAAAGTAAGGATTGACCTCGAAGGTAATGAATCGGAAGGTAGTGGCTGAAATGAGAATTGATATTTCTAAATATTTTGTGGTGTTGAATTTAAAGATATGTGGCATGTGAAGAGTTTGACCTTTTTTTTAGGAAGATATGTAGAATTTTTGGGGTTTTGTGCAGAATGTGCAACTCCGCGCTGATGCGAAAAGTTAATGCAGGCAAGGATAGTCGTGCTGCGCGAGCAAAGAGTAAGAAACTATGAAATTGAGAGAATTCACTCAACAAATTTGTTTTCTTTTCTTGTTATTTTTATCACATTTAATTTTCAAAAATATGTTTTTCAAATTTTAATTTTAGTTGGTTGATTTTCCAAAAGAGACCTTTTTTATTTAAATTTATCATAAGTTATATTCTTTTTGTTATTTTTTATTTGAAAGTTTCCCCCCTTTTTTGTTAAATGTTTTTTGTTTTGTTCTTCATTCATTGTAGTTGCAAACCAACACTTGGTTCAATGGCTTTTATCCATCGCACCGAGAAGGGCAGTTGAACAATAAGACAAATTTTCTTAAAGGAATTTTATTAATCTGCTTCAATAAAATGTTACAGATGAAAAGTAGGCCAATGCCTCAAAAAGAGTACAATATGCAAACTTGCATGAAGGTACATCCGGAATGTGTCATGTCGAGTACATATCATGGACTGATCATGTCTGATACATATCATATTTGCAATGTAGTAGAGAAGAAAGAAAATCCTTTGAATATCTGCCCCCTTCCGTGGTGAGCTCGTGATCAAGTTGACCTTCTGAGCTACATTCCAGGACAAGAGTTCTGTTCATGTATGCCCAGAGTTTCAGCCTTCTCATAGATCATACGGCAGTAGTTCTTTGAGTTTAGGATTCGGCTGAAATCCAAACGGTATTTTGCTGTTGTCCATCCGTTGGAAAGTCACAGACACCCTACGGCGTTGTACTCCAGGAATGCAGTGCTTGGAAATATTTGCACCGTTGTCCTTAAGAACAAGTACTGATCCGACTGGCAAGGGAATATCTATAGATTCTTGGAACTCGCTGAGGCCGATGACATCGATTTTCTTCCTAAAGAGAATATTGTTTTCACTCAAAAATGAGACTGTGCAGAAGGGCTCCTGATGATCAATGTGAGGAGGTATGCAGTCTCCCTCATCATATATGTTGACAATGCAGCTATTTGGAATGCAGTCAACTGGCACTATGTTCCATCGAACCATTCGTTTAATCATCCATTTGATCATCGGGGGCAGTGGATCCACCTGGTCGTACCTGAGAATCCCGAGAGGATTTCCTTGCCTGTCTTTCATGAAATTGTGGCAGCATCCGCATTGTATTATGATCCTTCCCTTTCCTCTCATCCATTTCCTTGGCTCAGAGTAGGTTCTTTCCATGAGCAAGCCTGCTCGACCTCTGTCTCTTAAGTTAAAGATACAATCCAGAATGCTTTGTTCATCTTTTTCTGAAGAGACCCTGAAATACAATTCTAGTCCTTCCAATATATTAACGAGCTCTCCACAGACTTCTTCGTAGAACTCAAAGCTTCTTTTATTGACTTTGTTGATTTTATAATACTCTGTTGTGATGAGGACGGATGGCTGGCACGGTCATTCCCTCATTTCATTATTGACACGAATCCATACTGGTGCCGGTGTTACCTCTAAAGGGATGTATGACTCGGCGTCCATCGGAACATACGGCTCAGTATACCATGGGTCATATTATTCTGTACCCATTAGGTTGTATGCCCCCTCCATCTGCCAATCACTGGTCTGAGATTGATCTTTATTAAAGGCATATTCTTCAAGAATGCTAAAATGCTCCAAGTACAGAACATTATAGTCCGGACATTCAACAAAAGCTCCGGTATTTCAATGTTTCAAGTAAGGCAACCCACGCAAAGGTCATCCAAGGCTGGCGGTACTTCTGGCTCTTGAACATACCCAGGCTCCTCATTTGTGGTGGGCAGGCTGGAAGAAGTTTCCTTCATATCTAGTTCATAGATGTGTCCCTCTAGAATGGGGATGAGTTGGTTTTCTATTTGTTGTTGACATCTCTTTTCTTCTCTCAAGAGAGCTCTGTGTTTACGACGATTGGCATTTCTCTATTGAGTCCTCTGTAGCGAAGTGAACGGTATCATACCATTGTTAGTAGCAACAAAGTTTCCGGCCGGAGTGGCTACTATGGATGGTAGACTGCTGGTTCCTTCCATGGGATTGTGTTGTCTAATCACATCTTTCCCCTTCAGCAAGACATTGCTTTTGGATCTAAATTTCAGAAGTGTAGACATTTTCAACGACAAATGGTCCCTCCCAAATTGGTTCAAATTTTCCACCTATCTTGCGGCGTGGAAGAATTGGCCTTTTGAGTACAAGGATGAAGTCACCAACTTTAAATGTCCTCGGGGGGACAAATTTGTCGTGATCTTGCAACATCTTTGCTTGATAAACCTCCAAATGTTGTTGTTCTTCAAGCCATTTTCCTTCGAGACTCTCTAGTTTCTCGAGCCTGAGCTTTGTACTTTCTTTTGTTGTGAGTTCGTCGGCGACTGCAACTCTGAGAGACGGCGTCTGAATTTCTAGTGTATACTGAGTGGTAATCCTGAATGTTGTCCGGTAGGCTCACAAAGCATGTACTTCTTTGACAACATTTTGTGCCTCGATTCTGCTTAAGCATCGTAGCCACATCTGGTTAAACGATCTTCTGTAGAGGACATCACCTACAAGAGCATACGACATAGCCCTTTTTGTAATTTGATGTGCTTCAGACTTATCTTTTGGTAGCTTTCTAGTCTACAAATACTCTATAAATGGTTTACGCCAATCTTCATTGATATTAGCAACTGTGATTGTCGTTTCTTCTTCTTTGTCAAGCTTGTGTAGAGTTTCAAGGTTGATTTGAGACAAAACTTGTCTTCCTTGTACTGTAATTTCAATGGAATCCTCCGAGGGACATGTCAATTCTTTAGCAAGTTTTGCTAGTGCATCAGCATGGGCATTTTCTCCTCGAGGAATCCGATAGAAAGTCACATTAGGAATTTATTCTAGCAGCTTCATCGTGTAACTGTGGTATTCTACTAGTCTTCATTTCAAAATTTTCTATTTTCCGGTAACTTGCTAGATGACAAGTTGAGAGTCACCGTAGATGGCAATATCTATTATGTCCATTAAAATTGCCAACTCCAACCCTGTGATTAAGGCTTTGTATTTTGCTTCGTTGTTTGTGCACGGCTCTGTCAGGTGGTATGAGAACCTGAACATATCCTTATGAGGCATGATAAAGATTAAATCAATCTCTGCTTTGCCTAATATAGCTGTGCCTGAGCCTTTGTCTTCTCTGGCTGATGAAGCACCATCGAAGCACATTTTCCAGCGTTGCGCACTAGAGAATTCCATTTGTAGTACTTGTTCATCCGGTAGTTCATTGTTGAGAGGGGACCTAGCTGGTAGTGGGTGTGCAACGAGAAAGCCGGCTAGAATTTGTCCCATGATAGCATGGAGGGGAACAAAAGTTATATCAAATTGTAATAAGATCATCGACCATCTTGCTAGACGTCTAGAGAGTGTTAGTCGAGTCATCAAATATTGCAATGGGTTAACTTTTGAAATTAGGGTAATCTTATGAGAGAACATGTAATGTTTAAGCTTTTGGGCGACAAAATTTAACGCCAGACAATACTTCTCAATAAGTGGATACCTCTTCTCCGTCGATATTAGACGACGACTTAAGTAGTAGAGTGTTTTTTCTTTACCCTCATTGTTAACTTGGGCTAAGAGGGCTCCAAGAGAGTCATCTAAAGCCGCGATATAAAGTATCAAAGGTTTCCTTAGGATAGGGGCTGTAAAAATAAGAGGTTTCATTAAATATTGTTTAACGTCCTCGAAGGCCCGTTGGCGTTTCTCTTCCCAAATGAATTTGGCGTCCTTTTTAATTAATGTCGAGAAGGGCTGACACCTACCTAAGAGATTAGAGATAAAGTGTCTCAGATATGCCAACTTCTGCTGGAAGGAACATAGTTTTTTTCAAATTTTTAGGAGGATTCATTTCTAAGATATCTTTAATCTTATTCGGGACAATCTCAATTCCCTGATGACGAACAATAAATCCTAGAAATTTCTCGGAGGTAATGTCAAAGGCGCACTTTATGGGATTCATTTTAAGGTCATATCATCGTAACCGTTCAGACACGATCCTCAAATCATACAAATGGTCTATTTTTTGTTTACTTTTGATGACTAAATCATCCACGTAGCATTCCACTTGATTATGAATGAGGTCGTCAAAAATCTTAGTCATTGCTCATTGATATGTTGCTCAAGCATTCTTTAACCCAAATGACATTGTTGTGTAACAAAAAATTCCAATCAATATTCTGAAGGCTGTAAGTGTTGCATCTTTGGGAGCCATTTTGATTTGGTTGTACCCCGACGATCCATCCATGAAGGAGAAAATTTTGTGTGTAGAAGTGATATCCACCATCATTTCAGGTATTGGTAGTGAAAACTCGTCTTTCGGACATGCTTTATTTAGATCTCTGAAATCAACACAAATGTATATCTGTCCATTTTTCTCTTGAATGGAACAATGTTAGCTAATAATGTGGAGTACTACTCTTCCCACACAAAGTTAGCGCCTATTAATTTCTTCACCTCAGCTACGACTTGTTGTTCTATTTCGAGGCGCATTCGTCTCGAGGCTTGTTTTACAAGAGTTATATCTTTGTCCACTCTAAGTTTATGAACTGATACTTCTGCTGACATTCCTAACATTTCATCATAACTCCAGACGAAGCAATCTTTGAATTCTGTTAACAATTTGATCAATTCTGAAGATTCTTCATCGTTGAGTAAAGAACTTAAAAAGGTAGGTCGGGATTGTTCTTCAGTCTCAAGGTTAATTTCCCTTAACTCGTCGACAGTTGAATTGATTTCCTCCTAAAATTTTGGCAAAGCAACTTCTATTGGTTGATCATTAGAGTCATCCTTTATATGAAGGCAATCCTCTCCTGATTTACTAGTAACAACCATACAAAATTCTGAATCATCGACTGGTCCCACTGTACCAAATCTGAGACCCTCTTTCGAGTTTGGAGTTAAACTTTAACACTCCATTATTTTTCAAAAAATTGTAGTTTACCTTTAGGCATTTGTTTTGGCAAATGTCCCTGTTGAATTAACTTTTGTACATAAAGCGAAAAGTAACCAAAAGGCAATTCCATTAATTTGTTAGGATTATCATCCAAATTTACATGATTTTCAATATTAGTAGAGGTAGAAGCATGATAAAATTTGATTGGCTTTGAACCAGCACTACAGACTTCCTTGACCTCTAAACTCTTCACCTTTTGAGGGAGGATCGGAGTAAAGGTCATAGTATTCACATAGTGGTTTATCCGATCATACATTGTTTCATCTTCACTTTTCTCCGTATCTTCTAAAGATATCTCGTACTGAGGTTTCTTCTATTTTGTCATCATTATTTCATCTTCAGAACTGTCCTCACCACCAAGGTTGATGGTTGGCCTAGTCTGTTCAATAATTAGATTTATTCTTCCTCGTCCATGTCCCCGGCCTAGACCTCGGGTGCGCGAACCAAAAGAAGCTCCACCAATTTGATGTAGAAGGGTAGTGAAAGATCATTGAAGTGGAGTTGAATGGCCTCCTTTTTGTGATTTTTCTGAATCTTCATTTTTGTTTGTCGAAATCTCGCGCGAGAAGACAGTTTTCTTTGATGGCGCATAGTAGGCAGCATCTTCATGAATACCGACTTCTTGAATTGAAAACGGTTGTAGATCTCCTTTGATGCAGTATTTTTGCTCTTCTTTATAGTATTTGATGCACTGATGTAGAGATGACGAAACCATGTTGTGTTCACAAATCCACTATCGACCAAGTAGAGCGTTAAAAGAGGTCTCGGCGTTGATGATATGAAATATAGCGATTATTGCTAGCTGTCCGACCTTCAAAAGTAATGTGATCGATCCATAGGCTCTTTCTCCTTTTTGGTTAAATCCTCTTAGCATCATTTTATCGGTTGTAAGCTCTTGGGCTTTGATTTCCACATAGGACAATGTTCGTAGGCTCATCAAATTGAGAGATGCTCCTGGATCTACCAGAACTCTGGATAATATGAATCTATCGATGTTGACGGAGATGCAGAGTGGTCAGTTATGGTCGGCGGTACCGAGCAGCAAATCTTCATCTATGAAGGTTACCACAGGCTATTCTTTCAATGAGCAAACTTCATCTGAGGATCTGCTGGCCAATTGAGCTAGACAAATCCCTGAGTCAAGCAAAGCTGTAACCAGAGCTTTTCTCATCTCCTTTGACAGGATCAGAGCGTCATAAATGCTTAGCTGGGCCGGCAACTTCCTAAGATGAGCTAGCACGTTGTAATCCAATTTGTATGACCCTCCAATTTTCTCTTGACTGTGTGGTTCTTCCATTGACGTAGGTGGAGGTAATTCCTCTTGAGTTACTATTTATTTTCCTTTGTCTGTAGGAGCTATCCTTGGGGGCAATACTTTCCCAGTTCTTAAGTTTATTTCCGTAATTTCTTCTTCTTAAGGTATCAATGTTGAATCTTTTGGTGTTTCTTCTTTGTCGAAGAGATCAAATTTGAGGGCGAGTGGTGTGCCGTGGTGCTCGAGGGTTGGCTCCTCGCTCCCAGTGCTATCGTATGTGGTATGGTTGATGCCTTCTTCGTATTGTTAGTGAGTTTTTCGGACTCAAGTACGATTTAAGGATCATTTTGGGAATCAATATCAAAGTTAGATAGGTCATTATCAATTACATAATCACTAGAAGCACTTAAAACGTAGCCGAGATCACAATCATTATATTCATCAGTCCCTGGAGGGGTAAAAAGATAATCATACAAAATCAGGGGTTCAAGGATTTTCTTTCCCGAATCTGAGACAACCAATCTAGCAGAGGTATCCCCTATCCTACCCTCCGTGCTATCAATCATCGTGATGCGTTCTTCTTATTCTTTAACTTGGATGACGACGGCTCTGGTGGTGAAATCTTCATCTTGGGTCTGGCGGGCTGAAGACTCTGAGCAGCAGTTTACTTGGAAGCATTCTGGATTTAATTTAACATCTTCTTGGATGATCTGCTCCAAACTGTATCCCATCCATCTCCTTCAGTGTGTGTAGAAGAAGGTTTTGATGAATTTTGTATTTGGTTTAAGACCCTCTTAAGCTTGTTCCAAGTTGTACTCCATCCATCTTCCTCAGTGTACGGATCAATCAAAGAGATTGGCTCGGCCGAAATCATATTTATGGAACCTTTTTCAGGTTCATTTAAATACTCTTTCGGGATCATTATATTTCCTTCTATGAGATTTTTCTCGAGCCAATCCTTAAAGATGAAACATTCTTGTATAATATGCCCAAACAATCTGTGATATGGGCAATAATTTGGTTGATCCTTCTTATCAACCTCTTCGAGTTTCTTTAGGTCTGGTAGTTTGAACTCGAGCTTCTTCATCAGACTTCTGAATATTTTAGATACAACCTCATCTTTGAAAGAGTACACCATTTTTTGTCGTTCTGCCAGATATATTCTTTTATTTTGAGATGATCCTCCCTGAGGCGGTCGTTGATTAGACTGGCTATTCTATTTTGGAGTGTGTTGTGACAAAGATTGATGAGGAGTTTCTGCAATTGTGACTGTTTTGGATTTCTTTTCAAACACTTTGGTTATCTATGACTTCTCGTGAGAATCCATGTGTTTGATTTCTTACTAAATACTACTAGCCTTGTTGAATAGCTTCTCGAAGGATTTGATGGTGAGTCCTTTGAGCATGAAAGCTACGGGTCCATGAATGCTTTTGAGTAGGATGTCAATCCCATGATGTTCCTGTAGCTGAGGTTCGCACTTCTTGCTAAGGTTTCTCCGCCTCAAAATGTAATCCACTAATGTCTCACTAGGCTTTTGTTTCTACATCATGAGTTCTCCTATGGAAACATGATGTTGCGCTCCAGTGAATCTCTTTATAAACAATTATTCCAACTCAGCTAACATCTTAACCGATCCATTGGGCAAATCGACATACCAATCAAAAGCAACTTCTGACAGGCTGCTGACGAACTATTGACAGAGTAAAGCTTTGTTATTTCTTGTATTACCACAACTGGCTCGGAAGTGTGCTAAGTGTTGTCTGGGATTTCCGGTCCCATCAAATATCTTGAAGTTTGGGAATATGAAACCCTTAGGGAAAGGTATGACATCGAACTCTTCTGGGTAAGGTCTACCTTTTAGAATCAATGCACCACCATTATATTGGGTTAAGACATACCGAACTTGCTCTACTATTTGTTTGAATTCTTTCTCCGGCATGGCACTTGATGAAGAATCTTTCTTCGGTTGCTCATCCTTATTTGCTGAGGCAACTTCTCTTCTTTCATCAGTAATATGTATGATTTTTGGTTGGTTAATCTCTGAAGATGCTAGTTGCGGCACTTGTGATTGCCCTTGAAATGTGGCCATAGGAGTCATGGGGTGGCCATCTCTTCTATCCTTTTCTCCAATAGGATGACTTACTCATCCCTTAGGAGGATAGCCCTGCACAGCTCATCTATGTCGTTCTCTTTGATAGAGGTTGAGCATCAAACGCAGATGCAGTGGTTCTGGTCTCGATAACATGGGCATCCATGAAATCTTCTTTGAGGTAATCGTTATAGTCAAAATTTTTATCATCATCATCGATGAAAACTCCATATTCCCGAGCCAAATTAGAAATCTTGACTCTGAGCTTTTCAATTTTTTCTTTGATTATCAATTCTTGAATCATCTTAAGATCTGGAGGACCCTGCTGGACATCCTCCACTTGTTCTTCCATCTCGCTGGCAATCATTACGACGATGTCAGATATTTCAGACCCTGGCTTCATTCCATGATCTTGCCCTGCAGGTTCATTAGATTGTATCGGTGCAGCAACCTTGGGTATCCATATTTTCCTCTTTGACAATGATGTCACAAAACGGAGTGTCCTAGCAGAAACATCGGTATGTCAAGAAGAAATATGCTCCCCACAGTGTGAACCATATACAATATCAGGTAACCTCTTTGTATTTTCATTTTTAGAAATATCTTTGTGATGTGTGCTTGGTAGGATTCTCGGACCCAATCTTGACTTTACTGGTCGATGACCTGTGGTCCTAGTAGTGGTGGAATCTGTAGTAACAGCGGCAGTGTCAACCCCGTTTCCCAGGTGGAACCAGACTGGAATGCAAGCGGGCAGATTTTCATTTGACTTTTGTTTGGCGGACTTGATGTCCCTTAAAATCTCTTCCTTCATTTGAGGGGATATTGCATGTCTCACTCGTTTGGTTAACTCACGGACTGAACAGCCCTATTTGACAGCTAGTCTCTGAAAAACTGAGCTGACTCGAGTGATAGTGGTAGACTTCTTTTTCTCTCTATCCTGTCCATGAAGTGATGGTAACGCAGCAACAATCTTCTGGACACTCTCGTGTCCGTCAGTGTCCACTAGAGGATGAAATATGCTTCCTTGCAGCAGTAGATATATTTCTCGTTGTTCAAATTCCTCTTAGTGAGGCTCTTCCTCGATGGGTGTTTTCTCAGGAGCCTGGGCTTTAGCATCTTTTCAAATCCTCCTATTGTGATTTCATTTCTGAGTTCGGGTTAGCGGTGTAGCCTTTGAACTTGATCTGATTTCAAACACTGAAGGTGGAGCAGCTAAACCTTCAGTTGGATCCTCAAAAATCATTATTTCATTTCCCTTGGTAACGGGAACACTAGGTTTAGCAGGTGTTGTGGTGGTAGTAGTAGTCTTAGCTTTCTTGCAAGAAGGGAAGTCCTGAAGACAGTTCAGGTTGAACTCAACAGACGGCTCCTAAATTTCAGGAGCGGTGACTTTCATCGCGATGAACAGAGCTTTTCCGAGGATGACCTCAAGGTATTCAAATCCAACTCTGAACTTAATGGTGAGAACAACGTTGCGAGCTTCGCGGCTTGTTGGCAAGTTGCAGCAAAAAGTTAGCATTAAGCAGGTCATTGCAGCAGCTTTAAAAGAAGAAAGCTCTGAGGTTAGCTATGTGACCAAAATCTTGTAATCTTAGTGCCAGCACTAAAAATTAATAGAGGTTAATCTGTAGATAAGTTTTAGTTTGTGGAGATTTTAAATATTTTAATAAAAAGGTGATTTGAAAGTAGAAAAAAAAAAGAAAATTTGAAGCGCACGCAGCACAACATAGTCATCTAAGAAAACTCTCGATAAAAATCAAGAATTATTATCTTCAAGGAATTCCAAGGAAATGACTTTTCAATGAAATCGGACAAAGAAGTGTGAAATGGGATTGGCTCAAATTTGGAGCATTTTATTTTTGGAATCCAAAGGAGGAAGATCTAAGGGATGTCATAGATTCAGAGGAAAACCTCGGTGACTTCCCAGTCTATCCTATTATTTGGCTTCAATTTTGAGGAGAAATTATTTGAGTATTTCATCCTGCCAATTTTATTTGTTTAGGGCTTACATTTGTGTGAAGAAATCACACAAATAGCCTGGAAGATGTGAGGATTTAGGTCGCGACAAACGACAACCTTGGAATCCTAAAATGAGTTAGGGCTTAGATTATACAGCAGAGCTATACAAATGTCTATAGATGAGGTGAGGATTTATGTTGCATAAGAAAACAACCTTGAAATCCTATGGCTTGATTGTTTAATTCTAAGGAAGGAAGTTGGTTTAGCTGGTGAAGTCATGTTTTGTTGTTGAAGATGGTTGTGATGCCCACCATGCTAGCTCCAAGCTCGTTGTAGCGATGAATTTAAGTTTTCTAGGATTTAAAGTTATGGTGTCAAATCAGGTGGTCCTATGGTTATAGTTCATTAAATTTTAAGGGATGATAAAGTTGATTAGAGCGAAACTGGTTAGGATCCTACGGTTCCCTCATTCATCGTGACAAAAGAGTTTTGGCGCCTAAGCATTGGATAAACAAAGAAGGCCGCGCCAAGCGCCAAGACCCCACGCTTAAGTACTAGTGATAGTTACTAGACGAATAAAATTGATTTTCATGAATTTTCAAGAGGTTTTTGTGGCACCCATTGGCTCAATAGGTGGTTGTAACCACCATGGACAAAAATTATCATGAAAGGATGCGTCTCTTGGGCAAATACATCGAATCAAGACACATTTTGAAGACATCCCAAGGCACCTCTTGGAAAACTATAAAAGAAAGAAAAGAAGACTTAGAAAAGAGTCTTGAAAAGGTCTGAAAAAGTGTGAGTCCTGAAAATATTGGCAAGTTTTGAAAGTTCTTCTCTAGGGAGTTAGTTCGGAGAGATTTTCAGGAACCACTTTTTATTTAATTTATCCTTTTTATTATTTTATTTTGAGTGATTGTAAAAGAGAATAGATTCAAAGGAACTTCAAGAGTTTGGTGGAGGACTTGAGATAAGTTTTTTATCATTTTGTTTTAGACTACTTTTGGTTTTAATCGAGACTTTTTATTGGTTTGACAATGATTTCTTCTTTTAAACTAAAATGTGGGTTTGTTTTCTCCATGGATTCTGAGTAGTTTTCTTTATCTTTCTTCTTAAAATGATAAGTAATTAAGTTTTGGATGGAAGTTGTGGAGAGTATTGATCTTTAATGTTGGAAGAAGTTTGTGATGATTTAAATCCATGCGCTTCATTTACTTCTTGATTTGGCCAATCCAGATGTTAAAATTTGTTGTGAGAATATGTAAGAACTGGGCTGGTAATATCTCAGTCAACAATTGGAAAGAATCACATGAGGTTGTATGAATGAGAATGTAGTTCATATGATTGAGTGCAAATAAATAGGGAAATATTCATTGATGGGTGTAGAGTTAGAGGACCTTAAAGTGATAGGTTAAAGCCCCCAACTTGGTTTATTATTTTAGGTTATGGTACGAGAATGTTAGCTCCCAGGTGGAGGGAATCGAGGGAACTCTAGTTTGAGAGCTAGTATCTTCCATGCCTAGCCGGTCTTTAGAACTATTTAAACTTTAAATTAGTCAATGTTCTTTATAGCATCTCTAGTAAGGGTAAAGAATATTATTGCTCCTATTTCGCACAACACAATTTGCATACTTCCACAACATAATTCCTATACTTATTACTGATTCATGATAAGAAGAAAGATATTTTCATAGTAAGTACTTTTCTTCTACAAAAACTTTAGTTATCTTTTTAAGTTGTTACTGTTTCGTTAAAATATCAAAAATACCAAAAATATTTAAATTTCTGTAAAAATCATTTTTAGTTTAAGTAATTATCTTTTTAAAAATAGAAAAACTTTCTAAAATGTGCATATTGCATAATCTTTCTTGTGGGTTCGATATTCAGGTCTTAATCAAAAAGTCCATATTACTTGATAATGATACGTATACTTGCGTAGTATCCTAATATAAATATATATAAATTAAAAAGTTAAATTCTTATTTTTTTACAGGATCAAGTTTTTGGTTTTGTTGTAAAATAAGGAAATATAAGTGGAAAAATATCATCAGAACTATTGTTATATTGTGCATAAGCATTAAGTCCGGGGATCAAGCTGCATGACTTTGCAATTGATTGTCCATTTATAACACCACTTCTTCTCTAAACAACTTTTCTGTTTAAATAATGGATTACTGTTAAAACCTGAAGGATAAGTCGGTCTATAATTACTATTTTTTTATTTGTTCTAATTTCCTAGTTGGTTTACTTGTTCGTTCTCCTATTGCTGATTATTACCACCCAAAGTATTATTCCAGTTAAAGCTGGAATGATTCTTCCAACCTGGGTTATAATAGTTTTAATATGGGTGCTTGTCATTTATTTCATTCAAAGTTTCTAGTGATTCTTGAGAATCTATCATTTAGCCTAATGAATTCTCTTCAATCATTGCAATTGGTTGAGAAAATTCATTCCAAATTGGTCTAACTTCCTTAAAATCGTAGCAACTTGATTTGCTAACATTGCAAAAGCATCAGTTTCATGAATATTGGCTACTTTTTTAAGATTTACCCTTTCAGAAGGCCACTAAATATTATTTGTAGCCATCTCTTCAAACAAAGCATAAGCGTCATGAAATGGTTTTGACATTAATGAACCACTAGCAACGACATCGATAATAGATCTGAGAGATCCAGCTAATCTATTGTAAAATGTTTGAATTATTAACCAATATGGTATAGCATGGTGTGGACACTTTCTCAATAGTTCTTTAAATCATTCTCATGCTTTATAAATAGATTCCCTTTCAAACTGATAAAATGATGTGATATCATTTCTAAACTTTATAGTTTTTTATGATGGAAAATATTTAACAAAGAATTTCAGTGCTAAATCACCCCAAGTTCTGATAGATCCAAGTGCTAACAAATAGAACCATATCTTAGCTTTATCCCTCAATGAGAAAGGAAAAGTCTAAGTCTTATAGCATTGTTTACCTCATTTTTTGTTGAGGTTTAGTTTTTCCTCTTTAGTAGCTTAGGTTCTAGCCACAGGACTTTTCCTATTGACTATTCCTAGAAAACTAGACATGAAACCCTCACCATTAGAAATTCTACCTTCTTCTTTACTCAACTTGAAGTTCCACATATTAGTCCTAACCTCTAGCATTTAGTAGGTGGGATCATGTCGGCACTATTTTTGGTGTGGAGTTTGCCCGTAAGAAGCTGTCGGTCATCGAAATTTTAATCTCGTTACCCGCTTCGGAAGGACGTTTAAAAAGTTGGGTTTTGAAAAAGATGAAGTCAAACTGACTCCATAATTTTCATAGTTTAGATGAAAGAGCAATTTATCTCAAATCTTGTATCTGTCCCGAAGGCTAAACACAAGAATTGAGGGTGAGGCTCGATCAAATAAACTAAAGCAAATTATGACATTCGTTTGGTCTGCGAAACCAATGTATTGGCCGACAAATTCCTCTATTTAATATAAGAAATTAAATAGGGTTTGTATTATGCTGGGTTCGGGAAAAGCTTCCTATAAGGGCAAGCCCCTATAGTTAATTACATCTTAGGTAACTGAAGTTACCTAAGAATACTCTCAATAAAATCAAGAAAAATTATCTTCAAAGAGTTCAAATGGCAAGGACATTTCAAAGATACTGGATTAAGAAGTGCAAATGGGATTGGTTCAAATTTGGAACATTTTGTTTTAGAGTCCAAAAGAGGAAACACTAGAGGATATCACTGATCCGAAGGAAAACTTCGGTGATTTCCCAAGTTATCCTATTGTTTGGCTTCAATTTAGGAGAAAACATTTAGATGTTTCATCCTGCAATTTTTATTAGGATTTACATTTGTGTCAAACAATCAGCACAAATAACCTTGAAGATGTGAGGATTTATGACAAATGACTATCTCGGAGTCCTAAGACGGGTTAGGGCTTAGATTGTACAATATGGTTGTACAAAGACCTAAAAGATGTGTTTGAGGATTTATGTTGCACTAGGCAAACAACCTCGAATTCCTATGGCTTTGTTGTTTTCAAGCTAAGGAAGGTATGTATTAGTGTAGATCCTCTTGCTGTTGAAGATGGCCAGGCTGCCCACCATGTAAGCTCCAAGCTCCTCGTTGTAACAGAGTTCAAGTTTTCTAGGTCATTTGGTTATAATGTCAAATCAGATAACCCTATGGTTAAAGTTCTTTAAATTTTTATTATGGGCATATTAAAGTTGATTAAAGCGACACCGGTCAAGATCCCACGATTTCGTCGTCCCGGTACCACTATTTTCTATTGGAATCACTTAGTCCAAATGAACTTACTAAACTCAACTTAATGAGTTCCATAATTTCATTTAGACCGTGGGAAAACTCGTTAGCAACCGTAGGTTACCTCCTCCGAGGGTTCCCGATCTTCCAATAGAGACGTTTTAATTTAGTTGAAGTTGTATTTTTTTTGTGATATTTGTGATTAAATTTTGAGTTGTCTTATATTTTTAAAATGTTGTGGGGTGATTTATGCAAATTTTTTTTCTCATGCAGGTATGTAAATACAAGCATAAAAAATGCAGTAGGAAAGTACAAGAAAGACTATAAAATGTTGTAAACTGTAAAAGTGTACCTGGCGAGTCTTCTTGTTCCACCACCTGAAACTCAAAGTGGATGTCAGAGCATTTATGTATATAGAGCTGGAAAAGTAAAGTTTTGGAGACCTTCCTAACTCTATGTTGTGTATTGAAATTCCTCAAGTTTTAAGGATAATATTATTAAGCGAAACATATTAAATTTAATAGATCCCTAAGGTATTCACCAGATTAAGAGTAGGGAGCAGGTCCATGCAACCTTCTTTATGTCTGGTAAAAGACCTTGGGTTCATTTAAATTTTATTATGTTGGTTAATAATTTATCCTAAGAACAACCTGATGCTCAGTGAACATTGATGTCTTGATTATTCCCAAGAATAAGGTAAATGTCATTGTCTTTTAATTTGAAAATTATGTAAGTGAAGACCCTTTAGGAGACAAATTAGTGTTATTAAGAACACTTAACCAAATTTTAGTCCTAATTGGACTTGTGGTGTTTTAAAAGAGTTTGATTATGTTGATTTTTCTAATCTTCTTTTAACAAGTGGATTTCAACCTAAGTTCACCACTAAGTCCTTAAGACCTAAATGTATTAAGTGTGTGTATTGATTTTGAAAAGTTTTAAAACTTTAAGTGATCATTATCAAGATCAATTAAACATCATTTTGA
>NEWO01000101.1:246596-265565 GCA_003013225.1 Phalaenopsis aphrodite
ATGCCAATTTGAGATCTAAGGCATTCAATTGTTGAGATTTGGGGTGTTAGCCAATATTGGGGCTAATTTGGGGATTTTGTCAAAGATGGTCATATTGACCAAATTGGACCAAGGTGTAGTTAGAAAAAATGAAATTGGGAATATTTTGGATTTATTGGGATTTATTGGGAATTTTTGGAATTTTTTGGATTTTGGGTCATGGAGGGGTATCTAGGTAATTTGGTCTTTTTTGGAAATTTTGACAAATTTGAATGTATCCAAGGTGTTTGAAATGGGTTTTGATCAATTTTGGGTAATTTGGCAAAATTTGGGAATATTAGTCAAATTTGGGTCCCAAGGGCAGTTAGGTAATTTGGAGGTGCCTAGGGGCAAAAGACCAAGTTAAGCATTTCACATAGAATTGGATAAATATCCATTCTAAATGAACCATGGATTAATGCATTGTGAAGATATGGTGTTCCCTAGTTCCAAGTCAACACCCAGGGTCGACCCTAAAGCCAAGTAATCCTATAGGGATTCTTCTTGAATTCTCTTATAATGATCTTACCTACTAAATGCTAGGGGTTAAGATCAATATGTGGAATTTCAAGTTAAGTAAAAAAGAAGAGTTTTGAATTTCTAATGGTGGGGTACCTCTTCTAGTTTTCTAAGACTAGTCAACAGGAAAGTCATATGGCTAGACCTAGGCTACTAAAGAAGTTTCTAGACCTCAACCAAAAGTGAGGTCAACAGATCACTATGGAGAAAACTCAAGATGAGTCACCCTTAGGACTGTTGGACCCTAAGGTTAACCCTGGGTGTTGGTCTGAAGCTAAGGCATTCACTACACTCACTACACTCATATACACCCACATTCACTCACAACCCTAAATCTAGAATTTCTAGCCTAGAGCCCTTGATCTTTTGGGATACTCATGTAGATGGCCCCCTAAACCTACTAGCCCTAGGGCTATGGTTTGGCTAAGACCACTATGTAGAAGACCCAAAATGGGGTTTTCAGTGGTCTATGGCTTGTTGGTGATGGTTGGTAACTCAACTCTACCAAAATACCCATCTTGGTCTTTTACCCCTAAAACACCCCCAAATTACCAAAATACCCCTCCATAGCTCAAAATCCCAAAAATTCTAAAAATTCCCAAAAAATTCCAATAAATCCCAAATATTTTCAATTTTATTTCTCTCAGCCACCACATTACCCAATTTGGCCAATTTGACTATCTTTGATCAAAACCCCCAAATTGCCTTTACAGACCCAAATTTCCCCAAATCCAATTCAAATGTCCATCAATTTGATCTTAATTGACTTAAATTTCAATCTTAAACTCAAATTCACTTTTGATATGACCAAACTAAACCAAATCTAAGCTCAATTGGTCCATGATTTGAGCCCAATTTTGATTTGGGTCAAAACCCCAATTTTGACCATATGACCTAATCTCACCAATTTGAACCCATAGCCTAGTCAATTGCCCCAATTAATGTTGTAAAATCTTGATAAAATTCCTATACATCAAAATCAACCATCAATTGACCTTGGCAAAGCCTAAAATTCATTTGATTTTGGCCTCAATCCAAAATTCCCAATTTTAGCCCCAAATTGGTTGTCCCCAAATTTCACCAAATTGATTGCCTTAACCTCCAAATTGCCATCCAATTCATGTTGAAAACTCTTCATGAGGTCCTTATTCACCATTTACAATAATCAATTTGGACTTAGCCCAAGGCTAACCCAAGCTAGACCCAAGCCTAGCCCAACATGACCAAATTGATTAAAGTTCAAAATTCCCTCAAATTGACCCTTCAATTTACCTCAAAACCACTTCCATTCTTCACCAAAGTTGTTCCTTATGATCATCTACACCAAATGCAATAATTATTTGGGCCAATTGACATGGCTAACCTAGCCCAAATCCAAGTTTTAGTAATTTTCACCCACTTGGACCCATGTACTAAATGTGACCTAGCCACCCTAAAGCCACCAAATTAACTCCACCACAGCCATTAGTTGGACTTAGTGACCAGTCCAAACACCATGAAACCACCTAAATCAAGCCATGGACCAAAGGTCCCAAAAATTAAGGGATCTTATTTCCAAAAAGGCACATGCTTAAGATATCTTTGCCAAATCAAAGCACATTTGCATTAAATTATTGTGATGGATTCCTCTGGGTTCCCTGAGCTCCTAGCCACCTCCCCCTGACCGACCGACCGGCCTAGTAGCCTGAAAAGCCCAAAATCAAGAGCTGTTCCCATGGTACCTCACCCAAATCAAATCTAGAGGCCAACTCATCCAAATCAAATTAAAGAGCTCCTCTGCCCTCCACCTAAGCGCCATAATACACCCAAACTTATGCCCTGAGAGCCACCCCATGGCCATTTTTATAAAAACTCACCTCCCACGGACATGGGAGGTGTGCTGACATTTTCCTAAAGAGGCCTCTCCAAACTCCATACAGAGCTTCCCTAAGATCCCCTCAGTGCATTCCAACCATTTTCCCCCACCAATTCCCATTACCGGATCTCAATTTTGACCTTGAAACTTTGCCGGAAACCAGGATAGAACCCAATACACCTCCACACTCCACCAACCTTCAATTGCTTGTGCCCACACCTTCACAACAGCAAGAGAAGACAAAGCCTCATTAAATTACCCTCTGAAATAGCCTCCACCATAGCTCTAGACCAACACCTGAAATTGAGCTTGGTCGAATTCATACCTAGGCCTTACAACAAGACCAGGGACTCAATCCATAGCCTCCTTGGACCTCAACAAACGTGCGGAGCACCTCTGATTGAAGCCTCCCTTCTCAGAGCAAATATATAAAACTTCTCCTCCTCCCGAGCTCATTTTTATTCTCCATTTATTTAGGCTTAATTTCATGGTACATTAACCGTATGGATGTGTTCCTCACTTAGACGAGTCCATAATATCAAACCCAAAGTGATTTGGTCGAGTCTAGGCTGAGATCTTAGGGTTTTAGTGTGGACGGGCATGGGATCATTCTATCGGGGATGATGACGGGGAGCCGTTTGATCAAGCATGTATCAAATGGACGGGGGAGATCGAGCCGGACAGCACTTCGGGACATAAACAGCGGGTCGAGTCAGCAAGTTACGTGGACGGCGTCGTCCAACCAGAGCGCACCACGCATGCCTTTGGAGCTGTCATAGGATGAGGCGACACGCGCAGTTTAAATAGATAAATAGGGCTTTTCTTATTTATTTAAATACCCTTAACTTAGAAAATTGATAACTTTATGTAGAAAAATCACAAAAATAAAATAAAAATACACACTTGCTTAGTGATCAGAGGAGAATAATGTGGAATAAATTTCAAGACCATGTTATGCATATGTTATTTTTAATTAATTAAACACTATTTTGAATCATTTGATTCTCCATGCATATTGATATATCACTTTGGCTTGAAACTTTGACATGTTGCAACCTCTGCCAGGAGAAACATTCTCTGATTTTTCCAAAGTTAGAGGAGGTTCCTATACAGAGATCCATATTTTTTAAGTTATTCCACATTATTTCTTTAAAAATATCATGGAAATTAGTATATTGATTAGAAAATCCTAATAAAATTTTGGAAGGTCCACCATGATAGAGAAACCTTTGGTAATAATTTCATGGGTCAAGTCATTTAAAATGCACTTAAATTTTGCAAACACTAAATCACTAAGATAATTAATTTTGGAAAATATAAATATTTAAAAGATTTGATTTTTGATCTCCACCGTGGTTTATGATCCAGAGAACTCTTCATAAAAATTTCAAAACATTTTGAGTTCATTTGACAACTTAAATTGATTTTTAAAAATAAATACCACTCTTAGCATTTAAATGTTTTTTTTAAATCAAAATATAACTCAAAAAATTATGAAACTTAGGTTTTTGAGTTCTCTATGATCAAGGATATTTTATAAAATTAAAATAATATTTAAAAATAAAAACTTGATTTTTGGCCTATTTTAAATATTTAAATAATTAAAAATTCATAAAAATCACAAAAATAATAAAACTCATAGAACTATTCTAAATTGCTTCCTAATCACTTAGGAACAATTAGAATATTTTTTCTGGTTCTCTAAATAAAGATATTGAATTTCAAAGCTTAAGAATAATTTTTAAAAGGCTAAAAATGAGTTTTCACTAAAATAATTCCAATAAATCAAGGAAAAATAAAAAAAAATATAAAATTTGCTCCTCTAAGTTCTCTGACCTTAGGGAGAGTTTTCAAAAATACAAAACCTAATTTTCACCCTTTCAAATATTTTATTTTTACTAAATAGCCAAGATATTAAAATAATTATAATAAATCACAGAGAATTCAAAAAAATATGAAATTTGGTCCAAAGGCTTCTCTGGTCTAGGTCTACCTACAGTAAAAACTTCACGGGATTATAATTTACCTTCGTCAAGTTAGGAATTTTGTTTAAAAAATCTTATTTTTACATGAAAATAATTATATAAATTAAATTAAATTTTCAAAAATCACATTTTCTCCTCTCATGTCTTAATTGACCCATGAATGAGGTAGGATAAAAACTTCAAAGTCATTTGAAGTGAATTTGACAAATTATGAAGTGTTAAAGCCTTAGGGGCAAATGTGTAATTTTGGAAATTTAGCCTTAATTAACATTTAGGCTTAAGTCAATTTATTTGATGGGTAACCTCTGATCTTAATCAATTTATTTGATGCTTGAAACACAAGGGGTTAATTGGTAGAAACCAATTTCACTTTTCTCATTAAAAAGATAAGTTAATAAATTTCTAAATTATTAAAATTTAGAAGTTTATTAAAATTAAATGATTATGGACTTAGGGGTATGAATTTTGGAGTCAATAATTAATCAATTTAATATCCCTATCTTGATTTTCAAATAGAATCCAAATCATGAATCATGACCACTTAAAGCTTAACCCTTTTCAAAACTAATTAAGACACTCACATTGGTCTTAAGGGCTTAGTGGTGACTTAGGCCAAATCAAAATTGACTAAATGAGGATTAGAGAAATAAACATAATTAAATCAAACATCCTTGAAACACCACTAAGCCCAATTAGGATTAAAAATTTGGCTAAGTGTTCAAATTACATTAACTTGCCTCTTTAAGGGTCTTCACCCACATAATTTTCAAATTAAATGATAAGTGATAATTACCATATTCTTAAGGATAATTGAGACATCAAGGTTCACTGAGTAATAAGGGTGTTTACAGGATGAACCGTTAAGCAATATAATAATTTTAAAATGGACTTGAGGCTTTTCATCAGTTGGTGAGAGGGAGGCATGGACCTGCTTCCCTCTCCTAACATGTTGGGTATCTCAGTGGCCTATTAAACTTAATATTCTTCGCTTAATGAAATCATCCTTAATTAAACTTTTAAGAACTCACCAAAATAGAACATAGGATTAGGAAAACCATCAGAACTTTACTTTTTCTGCTCTTCATAAATGCCCTCACATGCATTTTTAAGTTTCAGGTGGTGGAACGAGAAAACTCGCCCTGTATACTTTTACAGTTTATAATACTGTCTTTCTTCTGCCTTTTCATTACATGTTTTATGCTTGCATTTACCTACATGTATGAAAACAACATAAACTTGCATGTTAACCATAACCATAACCCGAAAGCAAAACTAAAATCAACCAAGATTAAATTCACCGCCACAACATTCAAAATATAAAACAACTCAAAATTTAATCACAAACATCACATAAAACTACAAATTCAACTAAATTAAAATGTCTCTATCGGTTGATCAGGAATCCCTCGGAGAAGGTAACCTACGGTTGCTAACGACGCTTCCCACGGTTTAAATGAAATTATGGAACTCATTAAGTTGGGTTTAGTAAGTTCATTTTGACTAAGTGAATCCAATAGAAAATAATGATGTCGGAACGAGGGAACCGTAGGATCCTAACTGGTGTCGCTCTAATCAATTTTAATGTGCCCTCATAAAATTTAAAGAACTTCAACCATAGGGCCACCTGATTTGACATTATAACTTGACACACTAGATAACTCAAACATGTCGCGGCAAGGAGCTTGGAGTTAGCATGGTGGGCAGTACGGCCATCTTCAACAGCAAAACTTGTCTTCTCCAGCTAAACCAATCTTCCTTCCTTAGACTTAAACAACAAAGCCATAGGACTTCAAGGTTGTTTGCTTATGCAACATAAATTCTCACCTTATCTTTAGGCCCTTGCATAGCCCTGCTATACAATATAAACCCTAACTCGTCTTAGGATTCCGAGGTTGTCGTTTGTCACGACCTAAATCCTCATATCTGTGATTGTTTCACACGAATGTAAGCCCTAACTAATAAAATTGGCAGGATGAAACACCTAAATATTTCTCCTCAAAACTGAAGCCAAACATAAGGATAGCTTGGGAAGTCACGGAGGCTCTCCTCTGGATCCATAACATCCCCTAGTTCTTCCTCCTTTGGATTCTACAATAAAATGTTTCAAATTTGAACCAATCCCCTTTCACACATCTATGTCCGATTTCATTGAAAAGTCCTACCCTTTGAAACTCTTTGAAGATAATTTTTCTTGATTTTTATCGAGAGTCTTCTTAGGTGACTTTGGTCATTTAAGATGTAATTAACTATAGGGACTTGTCCTTATAGGAAGCATGTCCGAACCCAACTTAACATAAACCCTATTTAATCCTTTATATTAAATAGGGGAACTTGTCGGTAAATACCAATGTTTCGCAGACCAAATGGACGTCATACTTTCATTAGTTTATTTGATCGAGTCTCATCCTCAAGTCTTGTGTTTATCCTTCGGGATAGATACACGATTTGAGGTACAATACTCTTTCATTTTAAACTATGAAAAAAATATGGGGTCAGTTTGATTTCATACTTCAACGTCCTTCCGAAGCGGGTGACGAGATTTCGATTTCGGTGACCGACAGCTTCTTACGGGCAACACCCCTCCAAACCCCGAAATAATGCCGACAGCTTCTGGCGACTCCGCTGAGGATAAGCTTTTCTCTCCATGAAAATCAAGAAATATTATCTTCACACATCGGTAATATGTCCATGTCCCTCTTGGACCAGATTACCCTTCTTCCGTTGGCATACTTTACTCATTTTTATCTTGGGAAAGTACAGCTAACTCCTTGGACTTTATAACTAGTTGTTCAACCATCTTTGAATAGAGGGGTTCAGAAGGCCATTAAGGACTCTTTAAATTGTCATGTGGGGTCGGACCCCCAATAGGTGTGTCGGTGGACTAATTCCACCTGGACATTTTCTGCCACTAATTGGGTCCCGCACTGGGTCCTAAAATTTTTCACATCTCCCTTCCAAATTTGATTTGCTACTTTGCAAATTAAAACAAACAGTGTTGTGCTGCTCGCACTTTGAAATAATAATTAAATTTTACACCTTTTTGAATAAAGATGTTAAAATTACCTGTAAATTAAGACCCGCCCGGTCTACAGATTAACCTCTATTTTCAGTGCTTGCACTAAAGATTACGAGGTTTTTGGCCATATAGCTAACCCTAAAACTTTCTGTTTTAAAGCCCACTGCAATGGCCTACCCAACGCTGACCTTTTTCTGCAACCTGCTAACGGACCGTAGCGCCCGTAACGTCGCTCCCACCATCAAGTTTGGAGCTGGATTTGAAGACCTCGAGGTTATCCTCGAGAATGCCCTGTTCGTGGTAATGAAGATCGCTGCTCCAGAAGTGCAAGAGTCATCTGCAGAATTCAGTTTGAACTGCCCTCAGGACTTCCCTGCCTGCAAGAAGGCTAAAGCTACTATCATCAAGCCTGCTATCCCTGCTACTGCTAAGGGGAAAGAAGTGATGGTCATTGAAGATCCGACTGAAGGATTAACTGTTCCACCACCCGTGTTTGAGATAGGATAAAGCTCAAGGACTGTATCACTTACCCAAACTCGAAGGAGGAACCGCAATAGAAGAGTTCAGAGGGCCATCAAAGCCCAGACTCCTGAAAACACACCCGTTGAGGGGGAGCCTCATCGAATTGAAGAGGTGTTACCAGAAATTTATCCACTCCTACGAGGGAGTAGATTCCATCCTCTGACAGATACTGATGGATATGAGAGTATCCGGAAGATTGCTGCTGCATTACCATCACTTCATGGACATGGTGAGGAGAGAAAGAAGTTTACTCCTATTACCCAAGTTAGTGCAGTCTTCAGAAGGCTTGCTACTAAAGAAGGATGTTATGTTAGTGAATTACTTAAACGAGTGGGACATGCAATTTTCCCTCATATGAAAAATGAAATTTTGAAGGATGTTAAGTCCGCTAGAAAATCTCATAAGTCGACTATAAAGTCACCTACATGTGTTCCCGTCTGGCTCCGTTTAGGAAACCGAGTTGATACCACAATAGTCACCACCGACCATACCACCACCCGGACCGCGGGTCGCCGACCGATTAAGTCAAGACTAGGTCCGAGGAGCTTACCCGTCATTCCTGCAATCACGGAAAGAAATACAAGATGATTACCTGACACTGTAGCCGGTCTACACCACAGGGAGCATACCTTCCCTCGACATATCGATGTCTCTACTAAGGCGTCCCGTCCTGAGGCATCATCGCCAAAGAAGAAAAGGGTATGGGTACCCAAGGTCGCTGCACTGATACAGTTCAGTGACTGCAAGACAGGAAGTAAAATCAGTGCCTGAAATATCTAACATCGTCGCGGCAATAGCAAGCAAGATGGAGGAACAAATAGAGGATGTCCATCAAGGTCCTCCAGATCTTAAAGCAATCAAGGAATCAATAATTGAGGAAAAAGTTGAGAAACTCAAGATCAAGATTTCTGAGTTAGCTTGAGAGCATGGAGTTTCCGTCAATAGGGACAATGAAGATTTTGATTATGGTGATTACTTGGAGGAGGATTTCATGGATGTCCATGTGATCGAAACTAGAGCTACCACATCTGCGCTCGAGGCTCAACCTCATACTGAAGAGAACGCCGTAGATGAGCTGCATAGGGTTATCCTCCTAAGGGATGAGCAAGTCAGTCTACTGGAGAAAAGAATAGAAGAGATGACTGCAGCTATGACTGCCATGGCCACCATTCAGGGGCAATCACAAGCACCAAGGTTGGCTTCTCCAGAAATTAATCAGCCAAAATTCATACACATCACAGATGAAAGAAGGGAGGCTACTTTGACAGACAAAGATGAACAACCAAAGCAAGATTCTCCGTCAGGTGCCATGCCAGAAAATGAATTCAAGTAAATGGTTGAACAAGTGTGGGATGCCTTCGCCCAATCCAAGGGCGGTGCATCAATTTTGAAGTGTAGACCTTACCCGGAGGAGTTCGATGTCGTCCCTTTCCCCATGGGTTTTGTGGTCCCAAACTTCAAGATATTCGATGGGACTGGAAATCCCAGACAGCACATAGCACATTTCCGAGCCAGTTGTGGCAACATGAGGAATAACGAAGCTCTACTCTGCCAGCAGTTCGTCAGCAGCTTGTTAGGGATTGCTTTTGACTGGTACTCTGACTTGCCCAACGGGTCAGTTAAAATATTTTCTGAGTTGGAACAGTTGTTTGTGAAAAGATTTGCCGGGGCGCAGCATCATGTGTCAATTCGAGAGCTCATGATGGAGAAGCAGAAGCCTAGAGAAATCTTGGGAGACTATATTTTGAGGTGGAGAAACCTTAGCATGAAATGTGAACCTCAGCTATAAGAACATCAAGCGATTGAGATTCTACTCAAAAGCATTCATGGGCCAGTAGCTTTCATGCTTAAGGGACTCACCATCAAATCCTTCAAAAAGCTACTCAGTAAAGCCAACAGTCTTCAAGAAGAAATGAAGCACATGGAGCCGCATGAAAAAGGCTAAGGTAACCAGAGTGTTCGAAAAGAAATCAGGGGTAGTTGCAACTGTCGACAAAGGAAAGCAGCTGATAAAGATATATGCAGAAGAGTATCGTCAGTCTTCTTCACAGTACTCTCAGAAACAGAGCAGTCAATCCAACCAACGGCCGTCTCAGGAGGGATCACCTCGAACAGCGGGTAAAGAATATCCCTTTTAGAGCGACAGAAAGTTATTTATTCCTTCAAAGATGAAGCTGTACCTAAAATATTCAAAAACTTGATGAAGAAACCAGAATTCAAACTGCCTAATCCAAAGAAACCCGAAGAGGTGGATAAGAATGATGAACTGAATTATTGCTCGTACCACCGATTGCTTGGGCACACTATAGACAAGTGTTTCATCTTTAAAGACTGGCTTGAGAAGAACCTCAAGGAAGAAAACATTACAATCCCAAAGGAGTATTTGACAGAACCTTAAAAAGGTTCCATAAACATGGTTACAGCTGAGTCAATCTCCCCAATTGATGCATATGTCGGAACAGATGGATGGAGTATAACTTGGGACGAACTCAAGAGGGTCCTCAATCAAATACAGGATTCATCGAAACAAGCTTCTACAAACACTGAAGAAGAATGGAATGAGGTCTGCAGCAGATCGTCCAAGAAGATACAGTCTGCATCAAAACAAGCCTCCATTCAGAGTCCGCAACATACTGAGCCCGAGATGAAGGTTTCGCCAGAAAATCCATCATCGTCAAGGACAAAGAGCAGGAAGAAGAAAAGCATCACTACCAAGATTGATAGCACGAGGGGTAGGATAGGGGCTGCCTCTACTAGACTGGTTGTCTCAGATTTGGGGAAGAAAATCCTCAAATCCTTGACTTTGTATGATTATCTTTTTGTCCCTCTGGGGTCTTATGAATGTAATGATTGTGATTTCGGCTACATTTTGACTATTTCTGGTAATAAAGTAACTGATTATGACCGATCTAGCTGCGATCTTGATCCCCAAAACGATCCTCAAATTGTACTAGAGTATGATGAACTCGTTGTTAAGGCCAAAGAAGAACTCAATGATATCGCTTACGACAACACCAATAACTAAGAGCCAACTCTCGAGCATCATGGTACAACGCTTACCATCAACTTAGATCTATCTGACGAAGAGGAAAAGACACCGGAAGATTCAACAATGATATCTCAAGAAGAAGAAGTCACAGAATTTAACTTGAGAAGCGAAAAAGTGTTACCACCAAGAACAGCTCCAATAGACAAAGGAAAATAGATTATGACTCAAGAAGAGATACACCCACCTCTGCCAGTGGAAGAACCACATAATCAAGATAAAATCAGAGGACCCTGCAAAGTAGACTACAACGTGCTAGCTCATCTTAGGAAGTTGTCTGCCCGACTAAGCATCTACGACGCTCTGATCCTGTCAAAGGAGATGAGAGAATCTCTGGTTACAGCTTTGCTTGATCCAAAAATTTACTTAGCTCAATTGGCTAGCACATCCTCAGATGAAGTTTGCTCGTTGAGAGAACAGTCAGGGGTAACTTTCACAGATGAAGACTTGCTGCTCGGTACCGCCGACCACAACCGCTCGTTCTACATCTCCGTCAACATCGGTAGATTTGTCTTATCCAGAGTTTTAGTGGATCCTGGGGCATCTCTTAACTTGATGAACCTACGGACTTTGGCCTATTTGGATATTGAAGCTCAAGAGCTTACAGCTGATAAAATGATGTTAAGAGGATTCAACCAAAAGGGAGAAAGAGCCCTTGGGTCAATTACATTACTTATGAAGGTTGGAGAACTCGTAATAACCATTAAATTTCATATCATCGACGCCGAGACCTCTGTTAACACTCTATTGGGTCGACCATGGATTCATGAACACAATATGGTCCATCATCTCTACACTAGTGCATCAAATACCGCAAAGATGGTCAAGAAAATTGCATCAAGGAGGATCTACAACCATTTTCAGTGCACGAAGTTGGTATTCATTAAGATGCTGCCTGCTACGCGCCTCCAAAGAGGATTGTCATCCCTCGTGAGGTTATCACAAACAAAGATGAAGATTCAGAAGAATCACAAAAAGGAGGCCATACAACTCCGCTTCAACAACCTTGTACCACTCCCCTATGACGAGTTGGTAGAGGTTCTTCTAGTTCACGAACTCGAGGTCGAGACCAGGGACGCGAACGCGGAAAGATCAATTTATTTGTTGAACGAACTAGGCCAACTATCAACATTGGTGATGAAGACAATTCTGAAGATGAAATAATGATGACAAAGTAAAAGAAACCTCAGTACGATATATCCCTAGAAGATATAGAGAGGAATGAATATGAAACAATGTATGACCGGATAAACCACTATGTGAATACTATGACCCTTACTCCGATTCTCCCTCAAAAGGTCGAGAGTTTAGAGGTCAAGGAAGTCCATAGTGTTGGTTCAAAGCCGATCAAATTTTACCGTGCTTCTACCTCTATTGAGCTTGAAAAACATGTAAATTTGGATGTTGATTCTAATGAATTAATGGAATTGCCTTTTGGTTAATTCTCACCTTGTGTTCAAAAGTTAATTCAACAGGGACATTTACCAAAAAAAATGCCAAAAGATAAATTTCAATTTTTTGAAAAACTATGGAATGCTAAAAGTCGAACTCCCAATTCAAAAGAAGGTATGGGATTTGGTACAGATGGACAAGTCGATGATTCTGAATTTTGCATGGTTGTTACTATTGGGTCAGAAGAGGATTACCACGATGTGGAGAATGACTCTGCTGATCAACCAATAGAAGAAGCTCCGCCAGAATTTAAGGAAGAAATTAAATCCACTGTCGATGAATTGAAAGAGATTAACCTTGGGACTAAAGAACGGCCCCAGCCTACATTTATAAGTCCTCTACTTGATGACAAAGAATTTGCAAAACTGGTCAAACTATTAGCAGAATTTAAAGATTGTTTTGCATGGAGCTACGATGAAATGCCGGGACTGTCAGCAGAGGTTGCAGTCCATAAACTTGGGGTGGATAAGAATATAACCCCAGTAAAACATGCTCCCAGGAGAATGCGCCTCGAAATAGAACAACAAGTCATCGCCGAAGTGAAAAAGTTGATAGACGCCAACTTTGTTAAAGAAGAGCAATACCCCACGTGGTTAGCTAATATTGTACCTGTTAAGAAGATAAATGGACAGATCCGCGTTTGTGTCAACTTAAGAGATTTGAACAAGGCATATCCAAAAGACGAGTTTCCACTACTTATACCAGAGATGATGGTGGATATCGCTTCGACACATGAAATTTTCTCCTTCATGGACGGATTGTCGGGATATAACCAAATCAAGATGGATCCCAAGGATGCAGTGCTTACAACTTTCAGAACACCGATTGGAATTTTCTACTACACAGTGATGTCGTTTGGCCTAAAGAACGCTAGAGCAACATATCAGCGTGCAATGACGAAGTTTTTTGACGACCTCATCCATAATCAAGTAGAATGCTATGTGGATGATTTGGTCATCAAAAGTAAACAGAGGATAGACCATTTGTACGATCTGAGGATCGTGTTTGAATTGTTACGACGATATGACCTTAAAATGAATCCCTTAAAGTGCGCCTTTGGTGTTACCTCTGGGAAATTTCTAGGATTCGTTGTCCGTCATCGGAGAATCGAGATCGACCCGGATAAGATTAAAGCTATCTTGGAAATGCCTACCCCTAAAACCTTGAAGCAGCTACGTTTCTTCCAGGGGAAGTTGGCATACCTAAGAAACTTTATTTCTAATCTCTCATGTAGGTGTCAGCCTTTCTCGGCATTAATTAAAAAGGATGTCAAATTTATTTGGGAAGAGAAATGCCAGAGGGCCTTTGAGGACGTTAAACAATATTTAATGACACCTCCTGTTTTGGCAGCCCCTATCCCAGGGAAATTGTTGATACTTTATACCGCGACTTTAGATGACTCTCTTGGAGCCCTCTTAGCCCAAGTCAATGAGGAGGGAAAAGAAAATGCGCTCTACTACTTGAGTCATCGTCTAATACTGACGGAGATAAGGTATCCACCTATTCAGAAGCATTGTCTGGCATTAATTTTCGCCGCCCAAAAGCTTAGACATTACATGCTCTCTCATAAGATCACCCTAATTTCAAAAGTCAATCCATTGCAATATTTGAAGACCTGACCAACACTCTCCGGACGTTTAGCAAGATGGTCAATGATCTTATTGCAATTTGATATAACTTTTGTTCCCCTCGATGCTATCAAGGGACAAATTTTGGCAGATTTTCTTGCTGCACACCCACTGCCAGCTTGATCCTCTCTCAATGACGAGTTACCAGATGAGCAAATACTATAAATGGAATTTTCTAGTGCGCAGCACTGGGAAATGTACTTCGATGGTGCTTCGTCATCCAGGAAAGATAAAGGATCAGGCACAGTTATACCAAGTAAGGTAGGGATCGGTTTAATCTTTATTACGCCAGATAAGGACATGATGAGGTTCTCATACCACCTGATAGAGCCGAGCACCAACAATGAAGCATAATATGGAGCTTTAATCACCGGATTGGAATTGGCAATCTCAATGGATATAACAAACATTTCCATTTATGGTGACTCTCAACTTGTCATCCAGCAAGTCGTCGGACAATACAGAATTCTGAAACCAAGACTAGCAGAGTGCCATCAGTACACGATGAAGCTCTTGGAGCAAATCCCTTACATGACTTTCTACCGGATTATTCGGGGAGATAATGCCCATGCCGACACTCTAGCAAAACTTGCTAAGGAAATGGCGTGTCCCCCGGAGGATTCCATTGAAGTCACGGTGTAAGGAAGATGAGTCCTGTCTCGAAACGACTTCAAAACTCTACACAAACTTGGAAAAGAAGAAAGAATAAATACATTTGCAAACATCAACAAAGATTGGTGTAAGCCATTAATAGAATATTTGCATACTGGAAAGATGCTAGAGGACAAGTTTGAGGCGCACCACATCACAAGAAGGGCCATGTCTTATGCTTTGGTGGGAAATGTTCTCTATAGAAGATCGTTCGACCAGATGTGGCTACGATGTTTGAGCAGAGACGAGGAACAAAATATTGTCAAAGAGGTACATGTCGAATTGTGTGGTGTTCACCAGTCAGGTTTAAAAATGAAAATGAAGATCAAAAGACTCGGATATTATTGGCCAGCAATGATGTCTGATTGCATGGATATAGCCCGAAGATGTCACCAATGCCAAGTGCATGGGGTGGTCTTACACCAGCCTCTGAATGTGCTGCACCCAGCTGTTGCCTCATGGCCATTCGAGTGTTGGGGCACAAACATAATAGGTCCGATAGACCCTCCATCTTCCAAAGGACACAGGTTTATACTTGCCTCTATAGATTACTTCTCCAAATGGGCAGAGGCAGTGCCATTACGTGAGGTTACAGCACAACACGTCCTTAAATTTTTCAAAAGCCAAATTGTCTACCGTTTCGGAGTACCGTGAAGAATAATCTCTTACAATGGGACAGCTTTCAAAAGTATAAAGATCAACAATTTCATCAAAAGACATGGGATAGATTGGAGATACTCTAGAATTTACTATCCAAGAGCAAATGGACTGGTGGAAGCTTTCAACAAGACACTAGTACAAATTTTGAAGAAAACACTGGATGAAAACAAAAGGGATTGTCACAACAAACTGTTAGAAGCCTTATGGGCCTACCAGACGACTTTCATGACTCCCACTCAGTGTACACCTTATATGCTCGAGTACGGGACCGAGGTCGTGCTACCGCTAGAAATCCAGACACCATCTCTCAGAGTCGCCGTTACCAACCAACTCACAACGGAAGAAAGTGCAAAACTCAGACTTGAAGAACTGGAGAGTCTCAAACGAAAACGACTAGAAGCCCAACAACATTTGGAGCTCTACCAAGCAAAGATGGTACAAGCCAATGACAAATTAGTCCGCCCAAGGACATTCAAAATTGGTGACCTCGTACTTGTGCTCAAAAGACCTATTCTTGCTCGCCGTAAAATAGGTGGTAAATTCAAGCCAACATGAGAGGGACCATTTGTCGTTGAGAAGGTCTATACAGGAAGAGCCTACCAGTTAGTGGACTTCCGGGGTGAAAGACCCATGTTACCGATAAATGGACGATACCTGAAAACCTATTACGCAGCCTGATGTCGCTTGCCTCCGCTTGCCTCTGCTTGCCTCCACTTACCTCTGCTTGCTTTGAAAACTTTGAAACTTTGATTGTTTTAGGGTTATCTATGTGGCCAAATGTCTATGATCGGGTCCAAATTTTGTAATTAACCTCAATATAATGAAAATTTTGAGAAAGCTTTTTGAACTTCACACGTTCTCTTTTCTACTTTTGAATTTAAATACTCTACTAAATTAAACAAAACTCACACATAAAATGAATAATCCTTTTCACCAAAATAAACTAAAATTTACTTTAATAAATACTTTATTTTGTTCTTGTTCATGCTAAGCTTCGGCCCACTGACATTTTTTTCTGTCGTCTGCAGAAAAATATCAGGACAGAGGCTGATCTTTGCCTTTCATGATGGCTGGAACCTCGCACTGAATGAAGAGATGGTGCCGCAAAGAGGTGTCATAGATTTCAACGTCGATTTCAACCAGGTTGATATGGACTACGAGGGTCCTCTAATGGATGTAGTCAGCAGTAAAGAAAAGGAGGGACTACCTTCACTGTTGAGGGTGACCACTCAAGACAATATGTCACACAAAGGTAAAAACGTGATAGCGAAACAAGATCCGATGGAGGGGCCCAGCCGTCTACCCTCCATGGTGGCTACTCTAGCAAGGGACCTGATAGCCACCCGTAGTGAACAACTACCGAATACTCCACTCCGCAGGACGTAACGCAGAAATGCAAGCTGAAAGAAACAGAGAGCTTTTCTGCGACAGGAACGCAAACGCAGAGAGACATGAGCAGTTTTCTTACGCCCATCCCTGGGGGACATATTTACGACCCAAATCTGAGAGAAACTTCTGTCAGCCTGCCCACTACAGATGAAGAGTCAAGATTTGTGACAGAATCATATATGCTCCCAGTTCCAGATATCTTATGCAGAGGTTGCCCAACATGCAACGTTGAGGTACCAGCCGGGACATCAGTCACGGGCGCATTTGTAGAATGCTTGAACTACAACGTTCTGCATCTGCAGTGTTTCAGTACATTACAAGCATACACTTCAAGCACCAACGAGTCTCAGACTCCAGACTTCGTGACAAATGAACCATATGTCCCACTGGGGACAAATCAGCGCGCACCATAGAGCCCAGGATCATACATCCCATTAGAGGCTAAATTTCATGTTTCGGATCGACCAACACTAGTTTGGGTTCCCGCCGAGGCCCGGAGGAAGGAACGCCCACGGCAGCTGCCAACTCCTGGTATGGTAGAATACTACAAGATAAGCAAAGTAAACAAAAGAGAATTTGAGTTCTATGAGGAAGTTCAGGGAAAGTTCGTCAACATATTGGAGGACCTGGAGCTATATACCAGGGTTTTCTCTGAAACTAATGAAAGAAGTATTTTGGACTGCATCTTTGATTTAAGAGATAGAGGTCGAGCGGGCCTTCTCATGGAAAGAACATATTCCGAGCCGAAGAAATGGATGCAGGGAAAGGGAAGAATCACCATCCAATGCGGCTGTTGCTATAATTTTACGAACGACGGACAGGGGAATCAGCCTGAGATCCTCAGATACGACCAAGTGGATCCGTTACCACCAATGATAAAATGGATGATCAAGAGAATGGTCAAGTGGAATATTCTACCCGCTACTTGCATTCGTAACAGTTGCATCATCAACATTTATGAAGAAAGTGACTGCATTCCCCCACACATCGACCATCATGATTTTGTGAGGCCTTTCTGCATGGTCTCATTCAAGAGTAAAAGCAATATTCTGTTTGGAAAATAAATCGATATATTCGGCCCTAGAAAATTTAGAGGAGCTGTGGAAATTCCTCTTCCAGTTGGTTCAGTACTTGTTCTCAAGGGCAACGGTGCAGACGTTGCCAAGCACTGCATTCCAGGAGTACGACACCGTAGGGTGTCTGTAACCTTTTGCAGGATGGATGACAGTAAAATACCATATGGATTCCAGCAGGACCCAGAATTGGAGGAGTTGTTTCCTTACAAGCTATCAGAAGGTTGTACCTCTAAGTACATGCGAAGGGAACTCTTACCCTGGAGCAAGACTTAGAAGGTCTGCTTAATCAGGAGCTCGATATACCAGGCACAGAGGGTTCACTTGCTTTCTTTTAACAGCATGACATGTATCTAATGTATTCAATCTATGATGTATTCATATCATGAGATGATTCTCAATGTATTTCAGCATGGATTACATGATGTACCTTTTGAGGCATTAGCTTATGTCTGATTTATGGCATCTCTTTTTGGGGCAAATTAATGGAAATTTCTCTCAAATTGTGTCTTTTTGTCAATTGCCTTTTTTTTCGATGGATGAAAGCCGCGAACCATGCGATGGTTCAGAATTTCAATGAACAAAGAACGAAACAACAAATCTTCAACAACAAACAAAACACAAATGAAAAATAATCATAAATGAGTGAATAACAAAACAAATTTCTTTTAAATCAACCTATTAAAATTAAAACTTTAAAAAATGCATTTTGAAAAATTAAATTGTGATAAAAACAACGAGAAAATTAAACAGACATGTTGAGTAGATTCTTCCGTTTTCAAAAATTCCTACTCTTTGTGCGCGCAGCACAAGCATCGTTATCTACACTAACTCTCTGCACATCCTCGCAGAATTTCACATTCTGCATAAAAACTCACAAAGATTTACAAATCTCCTTCAACAAGATCAACCTTTTTCACATGATACATTTCTATAAATTCAACGTTACTAACCTTCTTTTGAGAATTAACCTACATTTCAATTCTCATTTCCGAATCAGTCTTACATTTCTGATTCATTACATTCAAGGTCGGTCCTTACATTCTGACACCTTCTTTTGAGAATTGACCTACATTTCAATTCTCATTTCCGAATCAGTCCTACATTTCTGATTCATTACATTCAAGGTCGGTCCTTACATTCTGACACCTTCTT
>NEWO01000101.1:265590-281531 GCA_003013225.1 Phalaenopsis aphrodite
TCCTTACATTCTGACACCTTCTTTTGAGAATTGACCTACATTTCAATTCTCATTTTCGAATCAGCCCTACATTTCTGATTCATTACATTCGAGGTTGGTCCTTACATTCCGACACTCTTTTTTGAGAATTGATATACATTTCAATTCTCATTATCACACTTCTGATTCATTACATTCGAGGTCGGTCATTACATTCCGACACTCTCTTTTGAGAATTGATATATATTTCAATTCTCATTTCCATATTTCTGAATCATTACATTTGAGGTTGGTCCTTACATTCCAACACCCTCCTTTAAGAATTGACCTACATTTCAATTTTCATTTCCGAATCAGTCCCACATTTCTGATTCATTACATTTGAGGTCAGTCCTTACATTCTGACACTCTCTTTTGAGAATTGATATACATTTTAATTCTCATTTTCATATTTCTGAATCATTACATTCGGGGTCGGTCCTTACACTTCGACACCCTCTTTTGAGAATTGACCTACATTTCAATTCTCATTTCTGAATCAGTCCTACATTTCTGATTCATTACATTCGAGGTCGGTCCTTACACTCTGACTCTCTCTCTCTCTCTCTTTTTGAGTTGATATCTGAATTTCAATTCCTACCTCGGGGTCAACACTTACATTTTGACTCCCATCCTTTGGAAATCTTTGAAATTTCATAACTCCAAGTTCACTCTCCGATCCCCAGTGAGAGTCCCTACTCCTTGATTTCAACCAGACGATCACCTGCTAATTCCCCGGCAGAAACAAATCACACACACAACTCTACGCATGCTTCCTGTTCTGTTGACTTAGGAGTTTGTATTAGTTTTTGTTGATCTCGTCGGTCAATTCCAATACGCGCAGTGTGCTTGCCCAGCACACCACACCTATTGGGGGTCCATTTGTTGACCTCATTTTTTGTTGAGGTTTAGTTTTTTCTCTTTAATAGCCTAGGGTCTAGCCATAGGACTTTTCCTGTTGACTATTCTTAGAAAACTAGACATGAAACCCTCACCATTAGAAATTCTACCTTCTTCTTTACTCAACTTGAAGTTCCACATATTGGTCCTAACCTCTAGCATTTAGTAGGTGGGATCACTATGGAGGAAACTCAAGATGAGTCGCCCTTAGGACTGTTGGATCCTAAGGTTAACCCTGGGTGTTGGTCGAGAGCTAAGGCATTCACTACACTCACTACTTTCATATACACCCACATTCACTCACAACCCTAAACCTATAATTTCTAGTCTAGGGCCCTTGATCGTTTGGGATACTCATGTAGATGGTCCCCTAAACCTACTAGCCTAGGGCTATGGTTTGGCTAAGACCACTATGTAGAGGACCCAAAATGGGTTTTCCATTGGTCCATAGCTTGTTGGTGATGTTTGGTACCTCAACTCTACCAAAATACCCATCTTGGCCTTTTACCCCTAAAACACCCCCAAATTACCAAAATACCCCTCCATAGCTCAAAATCCCAAAAATTCTCTTAACTACTACATTACCCAATTTGGCCAATTTGACTATCTTTGATCAAAACCCCTAAATTTCCCTTTAAAGACCCAAATTTCCCCAAATCCAATTCAAATGTCCATCAACTTGATCTCAATTGACTTCAATTTAAATCCAAAACTCAAATTCACTTTTGATATGACCAAAATAAACCAAATCCAAGCTCAATTGGTCCATGATTTGAGCCCAATTTTGATTTGGGTCAAAACCCCAATTTTGACCACATGACCTAATCTCACCAAATTGAGCCCATAACCTTGTCAATTGGCCCCAATTAATGTTGAAAAATCTTGATAACATTCCTATGCATCAAAATTAACCATCAATTGACCTTGGTGAAGCCTCAAATCCATTTGATTTTGGTCTATATCTAAAATTCCCAAATTTAGCCACAAATTAGCTAAGTCCCCAAATTTCACCCAATTGATTGTCTTAACCTCGAAATTGTCATTCAATTCATGTTGAAAACTCTTCATGAGGACCCAAGCCTAGCCCAACATGACCAAATTGATTAAAGTTCAAAATTCCCTCAAATTGACCCTTTAATTGAACTCAAAACCACTTCCATTCTTCACCAAAGTTGTTTCTTATGATCATCTACACTAAATGCAACAATTATTTTGGTTATTTTACATGGCTAACCTAACCCAAACCCAACTTTTGTTCATTTGCACCCACTTGGACCCATGCACTAAATGTGACCTAACCACCCTAAAGCCACCAAATTAACAGCCATTAGTTGGACTTAGTGACCAGTCCAAACATCATGAAACCATCTAAATCAATCCATGTACTAAAGGCTCCCCAAATTAAGGGATCTTATTTTCAAAAATGCACATGCTTAAGATATCTTTGTCAAATCAAAGTACATTAGCATTAAATTGTTGTGATGGATTCCTCTGGGTTCCCTGAGCTCCTAGCCACCTCCCCCTGGCCGGCCGGCCAGCCTAGTGGCCGGAAGAGCCTAAAACTGAGAGCCACTCCCATGACACCTCATCCAAATCAAACCTAGAGGCCAGCTCATCAAAATCAAATTGAAGAGCTCCTCTGCCCTCCACCTAAGCACCACAATACACCCAAACTTATGCCCTGAGAGCCACCCCATGGCCATTTTTATAAAAAAACTCACCTCCCACGTCCATGGGAGGTGTGCTGAAATTTTCCTAGAGAGGCCTCTCCAAACTCCATACAGAGCTTCCCTAAGATCCCCTCAGTGCATTCCGACCATTTTCCCCCACCAATTCCCATTGCCGGATCTCAATTTTGAGCTTGAAACTTTGTCGGAAACCAGGGCAGAATCCAATACACCTCCACACTCCACCAAACTTCAATTGCTTGTGCCCACACCTTCACAGCAGCAAGAGAAGACACAGCTCCATCAGATTACCCTCTGAAATAACCTCCACTATAGCTCTAGACCAACACCTGAAATAGAGCTTGGTTGAATTCATTCCTAGGCCTTACATCAAGACCAGGGACTCAATCCCTAGCCTCCTTGGACCCCAACGAACGTGTCGAGCACCTCTGATTGAAGCTTCCCTTCTCAGAGCAAAGGTATAAAACTACTCCTCCTCCCGAGCTCATTTTGATTCTCCATTTACTTAGGCTTGATTTCATGGTACATTAACTGTATGGATGTGTTCGTCTCACTTAGACGAGTCAATAGGATCAAACCCAAAGTGATTTGGTTGAGTCTAGGCTGAGATCTTAGGGTTTTAGTGTGGACGGGCACGGGATCATTCTATCGGGGACGATGACGGGGAGCCGTTTAATCAAGCGTGTATCAAATGGACGGGGGAGATCGAGCCGGACAGAACTTCGGGACATAAACAGCAGGCCGAGTCAGCAAGTTACATGGATGGCGGCGTCCAACCAGAGCGCGCCACGCATGCCTTCGGAGCCGTCGTAAGATGTGGTGGCATGCGCGGTTTAAATAGATAAATAGGGCTTTTCTTATTTATTTAAATACCCTTAACTTAGAAAATTCATAACTTTGTGTAGAAAAATCACAAAAATAAAATAAAAATACCCTCTTGCTCAGTGAACGGAGGAAAACAATATGGAATAAATTTAAAGACCATGTTATGCATATGTTATTTTTAATTAATTAAACACTGTTTTGAATCATTTAATTCTCCATGCATATTGATATATCACTTTAGCTTGAAACTTTGACATGTTGCAACCTCTGTCAGGAGAAACATTCTCTGATTTTTCCAAAGTTAGAGGAGGTTCCTATACAGAGATCCATATTTTTCAAGTTATTCCACATTATTTCTTTAAGAAAATCATGGAAATTAGCATATTGATTAGAAAATCCTAAGAAAATTTTGGAAGGTTCACCATGACTAGAGAAACCTTTGGAAATAATTTCATGGGTCAAGTCATTTAAAATGCACTTAAATTTTGCAAACACTAAATCACTAAGATAATTAATTTTAGAAAATATAAACATTTAAATGATTTGATTTTTGATCTCCACTTTGGTTTATGATTCAGAGAACTCATCATAAAAATTTCAAAATATTTTGAGTTTATTTGACAACTTAAATTGATTTTTAAAGATAAATACCACTCTTCGCATTTAAATGATTTTTTTAAAAATCAAAATATAACTCAAAAAATTATGAAACTTAGTTTATTGAGTTCCCTGTGATCAAGGATATTTTATAAAAATAAAATGACATTTAAAATAAAAACTTAATTTTTGGCTATTTTAAATATTTAAATAATTAAAAATTCATAAAAATCACAAAAATAATAAAACTCATGGAAATATTCTAAATTGCTTCCTAATCACTTAGGAATAATTAGAATATTTTTCCTGATTCTCTAAATAAATATATTGAATTTCAAAGCTTAAGAATAATTTTTAAAAGGCTAAAAATGAGTTTTCACTAAAATAATCCCAATAAATCAAGAAAAAATCAAAAAAGTATAAAATTTTCTCCTCTTAGTTCTTTGACCTGAGGGAGATTTTTCAAAAATACAAAACCTAATTTTCACCATTTAAAATATTTTATTTTTACTAAATAGCCCAGAAATTAAAATAATTATAGTAAATCACAGAGAATTCAAAAAATTATGAAATTTGGTCCAAAGGCTTTTCTAGTCTAGGACTACCTCCAGTAAAAATTTTAAGGGATTATAACTTACCTTGGTCAAGTTAGGAATTTTCTTTAAAAAATCCTATTTTTCCATGAAAATAATTATATAAATAAATTTAAATTTTGAAAAATCACATTTTATCCTCTGTTATCTTAATTGACCCATGAATGAGGTAGGATAAAAACTTCAAAGTCATTTGAATTGAATTTGACAAATTATGAAGTGTTAAAGCCTTAGGGGCAAATGTGTAATTTTGGAAATTTAGCCTTAATTAACATTTAGGCTTAAGTCAATTTATTTGATGGGTAACCTCTGATCTTAATCAATTTATTTGATGCTTGAAACACAAGGGGTTAATTGGTAGAAACTAATTTCACTTTTCATATTAAAAAGATAAGTTAATAAATTTCTAAATTATTAAAATTTGGAAGTTTATTAAAATTAAATGATTCTGGACTTAAGGGTATGAATTTTAGAGTCAATAATTAATCAATTTAATACCCCTATCTTAATTTTCAAATAGAATCCAAATCATGAATCATGACCACTTAAAGCTTAACCCTTTTCAAAACTAATTAATACACTCACATAGGTCTTAAGGGCTAAGTGGTGACTTAGGCCAAATCAAAATTGACTAAATGAGGATTAGAGAAATAAACATAATTAAATCAAACATCCTTGAAACACCACTAAGCCCAATTAGGATTAAAATTTGGCTAAGTGTTCAAATTACATTAACTTGCCTTTTTAAGGGTCTTCACCCACATAATTTTCAAATTAAATGATAAGTGATAATTACCTTATTCCTAGGGATAATTGAGACATCAAGGTTCACTGAGTAATAAGGGTGTTTACAGGATAAACCATTAAGTAATATAATAATTTTAAAATGGACTTGAGGCTTTTCATCAGTTGGTGAGAGGGAGGCATGGACCTGCTTCCCCCTCCTAAGATGTTGGATACCTCAGAGGCCTATTAAACTTAATATTCTTCGCTCAATGAAATCATCCTTAATTAAACTTTTAAGGACTCACCAAAATATGACATAGGGTTAGGAAAACCACCAGAACTTTACTTTTTCTGCTCTTCATAAATGCCCTCACATGCATTTTTAAGTTTCAGGTGATGGAACGAGAAGACTCGCCAGGTACGCTTTTACAGTTTATAGTACCGTCTTTCTTCTGCCTTTTCATTACATGTTTTATGCTTGCATTTACCTACATGTATGAAAACATCATAAACCCAAATACTAACCAAACCCATAACCCGAAACAAAAACTAAAATCAACCAAGATAAAATTCACCGCCACAACATTCAAAATATAAAACAACTCAAAATTTAATCACAAACATCACACAAAACAACTGCAACTAAATTAAGACGTCTCTATCGGATGATAGGGAATCCCTCAAAGGAGGTAACCTACGGTTGCTAATGAGGTTTCCCACGATTTAAATGAAATTATGGAACTCATTAAGTTGGGTTTAGTAAGTTCATTTTGACTAAGTGAATCCAATAGAAAATAATGATGCCGGAACGAGGGAACTATAGGATCCTAACTGGTGTTACTCTAATCAATTTTAATATGCCCTCATAAAATTTAAAGAACTTCAACCATAGGGCCACCTGATTTGACACTATAACTTGACACACTAGATAACTCAAACTTGTTGCGGCGAGGAGCTTGGAGCTAGCATGGTGGGCAGTACGGCCATCTTCAACAGCAAAACTTGTCTTCTCCAGCTAAACCAATCTTCCTTCCTTAAACTTAAACAACAAAGTCATAGGACTTCGGGGTTGCTTGCTTATGCAACATAAATCCTTACCTTATCTTTATGCCTTTGCATAGCCCAGCTATACAATATAAACCCTAACTCATCTTAAGATTCTGAGGTTGTCGTTTGTCATGACCTAAATCCTCATATCTTCCAAGCTATTTGTGTGATTGTTTCACACGAATGTAAGCCCTAACTAATAAAATTGGCAGGATGAAACACCTAAATATTTCTCCTTAAAACCAATGCCAAACATAAGGATAGCTTGGGTAGTCACGGAGGCTCTCCTCTAGATTCATAACATCCCCTAGTTCTTCCTCCTTTGGATTCTACAACCAAATTTGAACCAATCCCCTTTCACACCTCTACATCCGATTTCGTTGAAAAGTCCTACCCTTTGAAACTCCTTGAAGATAATTTTTCTTGATTTTTATCGAGAGTCTTCTTAGGTGACTTTGGTCATTTAAGATGTAATTAACTATAGGGGCTTTCCCTTATAGGAAGCATGTCTGAACCCAACTTAATATAAACCCTATTTAATCCTTTTATATTAAATAGAGGAACTTGTCGGCAAATACAAATTTTTTGCAGACCAAATGGACGTCATACTTTCCTTAGTTTATTTGATCGAGCCTCACCCTCAAGTCTTGTGTTTATCCTTCGGGATAGATACAGGATTTGAGGTACAGTGCTCTTTCATTTTAAACTATGAAAAAAATATGGGGTCAGTTTAATTTCATATTTCAACGTCCTTCTGAAGCGGGCGACGTGATTTCGATTCCGGTGACCGACAGCTTCTTATGGGCAACTCCCCTCCAAACCCCGAAATAACGCCGACAAGCATCATCTGATACACCATCATATTTAAATGTAGCACATAATTCTAGAAAATTGGCAAGATGTAAATTTGGTTCTTCAGTTGGTGCTCCCTAAAACTGATTATTTGATACCAATTAGATAATAGCGGGTTTAAGTTCAAATGAATTAGCCACTAAAGCTGATTTTTAAATATTACAATGAAGTTCATCTACCATAAGATTTATATAATCTCTTAAAGGTCTAAACTCTTCAGCATTTTGATTATTTTGATTTGTAATTTTTTAAAATTTTGGATTTTTTTAGTAACTTTTAATTTTTAAATTTTTTCTAATAGTTCTTTCTAATTCAGAATCATAAGACACAAGTCCTGTGGAACATGAACTATGTATACATGACTACAAAACACATAAAATAAATAAAAACCCACAAACAAGAACTTTATGTAAAAACTCACTAGAATATTCCTATAATAAATTTAAACATTTAAATAAGACTTTATAAAAATAGAAATTTGCTTTCAAAAATTTCTTTAAAATTTTCGTAATGTTCTAGATAATAGTGGGTTTAAGCTCCAAAAACTTAATTCAAATGTTTTAGATAAATGTTAAATGTGATGTATGTGATTATATGCTTAATTTCCTTAATAATAATTCTTACTTTACAACAATGCCAAAAACATGATCCCGAGCATAAGCTAGGTGAATTCTTAACTTCGAAGAAAATAAGATTACAATTATAATATTTAAATATGGGATACTATGCAAGTATACGTATCATTATCAAATAATATAAGACTTTTTTATTAATCCCAAAATATTGAACCCACAGCGAAAACTACAATATGCAACTTACAAAACATGAGAAAATAGATAGCAAAATTCTACTTAGCAAAATATTCTTACTTAAACTTTAGATATTAAAATAGGAATGAAAGTTCAATTTTTTTGTAATTTTTTATAATTAAAAATAAAGTAAGTAATTAATTAACTTAACTAAATACTTACATGATGAAAACAATATAAATATAAATATAAATATATATATATCCTTATTATGAATCAATAACAAGTATAGGAATTCTGTTGTGGAAGTATTTTAATTGTGTTGTGCCAAATATTCATTACCCTTACTAGAGATACTATATAGAAGATTGGCTAATCTATATTTTGAACAGTCTTGAGGACGCGTTAGGTACGTAAGATACTAGTTATTACTCTATAGTTCCCTCTTCTCCCTCCACATGAGGGCTAACATCTCATATCAAAACCTAAAACTATAAATCAAATTAGGGGTTTGAACCTATCACTCTAAAGTTCTCTATTTCTACACCCTTCAAAGTTTATTTTCTTATTCATTTGCACTCAACGCCATGAACTACATTCTCATCCATGAAATTAAATGTGATTCTTACCATTTGATGACTGAGACAATACCATCTCAGATCTTACATGTTCTCACAACAGGTATTAACATCTTAATTGGCCAAATCAAGAAGTAAATGAAGTATAAGGTTTGAAATCATCACAGATTCTTCCAACATTAAAGACGAATACTTCACACAACTGCCTTTAAATACTTAATCACTTATCATTTTAAGAAAAAAGAATAAAATAAAACTATTCAGAATTCATGGAGAAAACACAACCACACTTGAGTTTAAAAGTAGAAATCATGCACACAAATAAGAAGTTTAAATTAAAATCAAATGTAGTGACAAAGATAAACCCTTATCTTAAATCCTCTTCACCAAATGTCTTGAAGTTCCTTTGAATCTCTTCCTTCACTCACAAAACAAACTAAAACTCAATATAAAAAGAAAAGGTGGCCGGCGGTGGTGGCGGCGGCAGTTGCTCTGGATGGATGGATAATTATTGGTGATTGGCCCCCTTTGTCCTCTGATGATCCAAGTCTTATTTAATAAAAATCCAAGAGGTTTCTTGGTGTCTCTTCAAAATGTGCATCAATTTAATAAATCTTCTAGAAATTACCTCCTTTCAAAAGCTAATTTAATGAATTTTTGTGTCCATGAATTATTTCCCACATTTTTACCAATGGTTGCTTCAAACATCTCTTCAAAAATTTGTCTAAATTCAATGAATCATCAAATAAATACTTCTGGCGCTTAAGCGTGGGGTACCTGGCGCTTAAGCGTGGCTCTCTCTGTATAACTGGAGTGTAAGCGCCCATCCTAGGCACTTAAGCGCCTCAGTTCATTTTTGTACCTTCTTTATTTTTGCTCCAAATTTGATCTTGTTTCACTCCTTTTACCATTTTTCTTCCATTTGATTATACCTAAGAGAAAAACACACAAATACCTTTCATTAAAGCATGATATCTTAAAATGGCTATAAAAATGTGTACATAAAGAATATATATTTTAGGTGTATCATTAGGTTGAGATGATACTGGCTCTCACCCAAGTTCCCATGTTCCCCTCGCCTAAGGGTTAACATCACGCTTTAGTTTCCGAACGCCTGAACCACATTGAGGATTTTATTCTGTCAATCTAAGATCTCCAATTCTACGACCATCAATGATTATTTCCCTATTCATTTGTACTCAACCCTATGGACTACATTCTCATCCATGAAATCAAATGTGACTCTTACTTTATTGTAAAAAATATAGCCCTCTTAGATCATATGTTTCACAACAAATTTTAACAATTTAATTGGTCAAATTGAAAATTAAATGAAGGTCAAAGTTTGAGTCATCAAAATTATGAAATTAAAATATTGCACAGCAATCTTGATTCTTCACATGAACATATCTCTTTGTAAGGAGAAGGACAAAGAAATCAACTCAGAATACATAAGCAAGATACAACAACACATGGATTTTATATATAAAAATAAGTTTACAAAACAAAAAAAGTAAAGTAAAACAACTTAACTCGATCTCCTCCTCAAGCAAATCCCTTGAAGTTCCTTTGAATCACTTTTTTTCTTTACAATAACACTCAATTCTCTCTTAGAAATATAATGAAGAATAAATCTCTCATTTTCTCTTTCCTCTTACAACTCTTAGAGAAGGTCTTCTCTAACACTTTCCAAACTCCCCCACACACTTTATACATATGTCTCTCCCCTTTTTCTGATATAAAAGCACTCTTTTATAATGTAAGAACAAATTTCCCAAGAGTCTCTTTTGGCACCATTCAAAAATTTGGGAAAATAACCTTCTCTGGTGCCTAGGCGCCATCTTCTCTGGATTCTAGCACCTAGGTGCCAATTTAATTTTTTAAAATGCTACCTTTTGACTCCAAATTCAGTTCTTTTTGCTTCCTTTAAGCTATAAATGCCTAGATTTAGTATACCTGCAATAAAACATGAAAATATCTTTCTTTAAAGTGCAATATTACCACATCTAAGCCACAATAACAAAAGAAAAAAAATTGAAAACAAGGTGGAAAAGGAAAGATAAACAAAACTGAAAGCTCCTTGGGGGGGACCAGTGAGTCTTTGAAGCATTGTAGGCGGCAATTCTAAAGTGTGGTACCTCTAGAGTATCTCCATGAAGCAGAAAAGAAAGAGAAGGTGGGGGGGATAGCAGCAACAAAAATAGATTTAAAGTGAATCCCTTGTCTAGCAAGCCAATTAACAGGTTTATTACCCTCCCTATAATTCAAAGTGAAGTGAACATTGAGAGTAGATTTGAATGTCTTGATCTTCTAGATCCATTGGGTGTGAAACCATGTAGACTATTCTTCATATTCCAACAGTCTAATTAGCAAAGTGGAGTCCACCTCAACCTAAATATTAAGCCAATCAAATTTATAAGCAAAGTTCAGAGCCCAAAAAACTGCAATAAGTTCTACCTCAAGTGCATCAGTAGCCATAATAGGAGCATGAAAGAAGAGAAGGCACTAACTATAATGATCTCTGAAAACTCCCCCATCCCAGCACCCATTTCATTGAAGCAACCATCAATATTAATTTTTACAATAGAAGGTTGTGAGGGTTTCTAATAAACCTTGCAAATCAAAGGGGGAACCACCTAATCAGTAAATTTGGGGTTGCAAATATTGGGGAAGCGTTTGTACTTAATCATTTTGGAGAGATAAGAAACACAGTTTCTGAGCACCTGAGAAGGCTGACGATGTTTGCCCTCAAATTTGGCATGGTTCCTAGACATCCAAAGGAACCAAGCCACCAGAAAAGGGATGGAATCATACTTTTTATTTCTCCAGCTGAACCAACAAGTAAGTAGCTGTGACCAGTGAAAATCTTAGTCATTCAATGTAAGCTTTTGCAGAAACTCAGTCCAGACCTCCTGGGTAAATTTGCATTTGAAGAAGATGTGGGTGATGCTTTCCTCCTGCTCTAAGCGTAGCCATCATCTAGATGGGCCTCTCAGACCCTTTAACTTAAGGATGTAATCAATGAGCAATAGATTGTGAAAGGATCTCCATCAGAAGAAAGACACAGAGAGGGAGAGAAACTTGTTCTATATGGCCTCCCCTCAAGGCACCTGTTCCCAGTTAAAGAGCTTAGCATAGATAGCATTAGTGAGACTTTGATTGGTGTAAGCTTGCCAAATGACTCTATCAATTCCGCTTCTGTTAAAGTGGATATTGGATATATGTGTAACATAAAGTTCTTGAAGAAAAGTTTGCAGTTGAGTAATAGACCAGTGATTTCCCTCCCAGAACTCAGCAACATTGAGATTAGGATTAATATGAGTAGTAGTATCATTAAGCCACTCCTTAAGACACCAATGGTCCAGCCGAAAATTCACCTTTCCATTTCTCAGGTCCCATATAAACATCTCCTTAGCAAGGTGCCCAACTTTAAGCATGCTGGCCCAAATTATGGTATCCCCCGGTTTCCTGACTACTAAAGAGGGGTGTTGATCTATGCAATATTTCCCCATCATAAACTTTGCCCACAAGGATGATTGAGTTCTAAATTTAATCCACATTTTACAAATGTTGACTTGGATAAGTTTATGTAGCTTTTTAAATCCAATACCCCCTGACAAAGTGGATTTGACAACCTCTTGCCATGAGGCCCAATGAGGTTGCTATCTTTGACCAGGCCACAGGAAACTGTTAAAAAACCACATGAGGATCTATTATCAAAACTAAGTTAACACTTAGCATGATTAAAACTCATCCCAGATTGTGATTGGAAAGCTTGTAGATAATGGTTGACTTTTTAACAGCACTTGTATGGGCACTAGAAAACACCATAATGTCATCAACATACAACAAATGGGAAATAGCCGTGATAGATTTATGATGGTACCTAGAGTAACCCTGAGTTAAAGAGACTTATCTAACATTCTGGACAGGTAATTAATGGCAAGGATGAAGATATTAGAGGAGAGTGGGTCTCCTTATTTCAGTCCTCTAGTAGCAGAAAAATAATCCCAGGCTTGTCCATTAATAATAATAGAGTGTCCGTTATTAAAAAGCCATCCGTGGATGAGGGTGCAAAAAGCATGCATAAACCCTCTAGCAAAAAGGATGCTCAGGATGAAATCCCAATTTATGATGTCATAGGCCTTTTTTATGTCATGTTTATAGATCAAGTTCCCTCCCCTACATTGCTTATCCAGATCTAGGAGCATCTCCTGTGCAAGCAAGACATTGTTAGTGATGGATCTCCCATTGATAAAAGAAATTTGGTTGGGACTTATCAACTTATCCAATTGAGGTTGTAGCCTACTCACAATAATCTTGCTAATGGTTTTGCTGATAACTGAGGTTAGACAAATGAGCATGTGATCATCCAAGTTCTTTTGCAAATTAGCTTTTGGCACCAGAACAAAATTAGAGTCACTGAAATAGTTGAGGAGGTTATTGCCTTGAAAGAAACTGTTAATGGCAACAATCACATTCAGTTTAATGATTGGCCAGAATTTCCATCAGATCCTACAGTCTTGGAACTGTCAATAGAATTCAAAGCCATCCAGATTTCCTTTTTAGTAATGGGTTTAGTAAGTTTTAAGTTTCTAGTGATGTCAAACTCCTCAGTAAATTAGATACCATCCACAGGGGTGTTGTATTTAGTTAGTGGATTCAAAAGCTGACTGTAGTAGCTAACAACATTGTTGGAAATGGTAACATTGTCATGAAGCCACCTCCCCTTATTAGTCTGAGTAGAGTGGATGGTGTTGCATTTCCTCCTATATTTGATATAAGCATGATAAAATTTAGTGTTATCTATCCCCATCAGTAAAAATGTTTATATAGTCCTTCTGTTTGAGAAGTTGTTCTTGATTGTCAATGGCAGTAAGGAGATTATTCTATGCAGTAAGAAGTGTGTTGTCCTCTGCAGTGCCATTTTGAACTACTAATTCAAGTGTCTCCACATCTTGCTTGGTAGAAGCCACAACAGTGTGTAAATTGCCAAAAGTGTCTCATCCCCATTTTCTAAGGGCTTTCCCCACTTTGATATGCAGGAGGCTGAGTTGGAAACAGTGTTTATGAATGAGGAATGAGATGACCACAAAATCAGGAATCTAAAAAGGGTAGGCTGAGCTTGGTTGGGATTAGAGGTTATGGAAATAAGTAGAGGCATGTGGTCTGAACCAGCAAGGGTTAGATGGGTAACAAAAGTAAAAAGGTATTAGTGAAACCACTGATCATTAACCAATATTCTATCAAGTCTTTCCCATATATGTCCCCTCTTCTAAGTGAAAGGAGGACCTTGAAATCCCAGGTCAAATAATCCAATCTTTTTGATGTTATTACTGAAAGTAGTCATCTCGTGAATGTTGGGGACCCTACCCCCATACTTTTTAGTTGAAGAGGTAATACAATTGAAATCTCCCCCCACAAGCTAAGGGGAGTGCATATGATCACTAATCTGCCAGAGACATAGCCAAAGGTCCTTTCTATCCTCTTTATGGCAACCTGCATAGATAAAAGTTACATAGCCCAATTGTCCTTTGGTCTGAAAAGAGAAATGTATGAATTGCTTATGATTCACCTGAATGTGCCAATTGATCTCCTTTCTGCAGAGAATCTAGATTTTGTTGTTAATATTAGCATAAAAGGAAAAGCTAGGAAACTTATTAAAAAATCTCTGGGGGTTTCTATGAACCATGGGTTCAAGGATAACAATGCACTAGAGTTTGTATTTTTTATGAAGATGTATGAGTTTTTTGAGAGATTGAGGATGGGAAATGACCCTAATGTTCCAACAAAGAAAACTAATCATTTGGTGGGTTAAGATGGAGAGAGGGTTGAGATCTGGATCTAGTTCCTCTTGAAGAATGAAGAGAACCAATCTTCACATTGGCAGAGCCTCCAACTTCCATTGCAGTAGAACCTTTTTATAATTTCTGCACTTCTGTGATTTGTTTCTTTTTCTTCTAGGTTGTATGAATTTTCCAATCCACCACCAATAGATGTTTCATTTTAACAATTCCTTCATGTGGAACATTCAAATCTTTGATAACAGTTGTATAAGAAGTTTCCTCCTTGCCACCATTAGGTGAGCTCTCAGAGGAGATAGGAGTGATTATGGTCACATTATTCAGTTCTTCCATGATGACTCTAAAGGAAACTGAAGAAGGAACAGTGGAAGTAAAAGGGGCAGTAGAACTTGAAGAGGTGTCAATTAAAATAACCCCAGCCTTCTAAGGGTGGGATATAACAACCAAAGGGGCTTGAGCAGGAAGACTTGTCACCTACTCAACAATTAGAGTGACTATCTCCCTTGAGTGAGGAGTTTTTTTTTTTAGGGTGCAGCCTAAAATATCTATCCATATTATGTCCAAACATTTTGCAGTGTTGACAGTAGTAAGGCCTTTGCTCAAGAACCACCTCCTACTAGAAACCTTCAGTCTCAGACTCAATCCAGAATCTTTTCAAATCTGGAAGGGTAATGTCCCTCTCAATTAGATTCTTTCCAATGTAGGTTTGGCCTTATTATAGGTTGGGGCATCAACCTTCAGAGGCCTGCCTAGAGCACAACCAATGTTAAATAAGGCATTCAAGTTGAAGAAAGGAAGAGGGAGACCTGACAGTTTAAACCAGAGGGGAACCACAGGTGGCTCCTTGCTGGGACCAAAATCTGGTGTCCATTTGAAAATCTTCATGGAAGTTTCTGCAATAGAAATAGATTGCTTGGCAAAGAGTCTAACATAGTCCTCCTCAATAGAAAGCTTTATCAGTAGATGTCTGCCATCAAGTAAGCCTACCTTCCAGGCTCCTATGAATTTCAAAGAAGCAAAAAATTTCTGACCAGTTCCATTTTTGGGTGCCTCAACTGGAACTTACCAACTAGTGTGAACTTGACTTTTTCATTAAGAGAAAAGATCTCCTGTTGTGAGAAATAAATTTCTGGTTCTCCTTCTTTAAAGCCTAAAGGGTGGATGTAAGGGCAAACTCCTTGTCCAACAACTGTATTATGAAATGCTTGAGGGAAAACTAACATACCAAGATCCTGAAGAATGTCAGCAGATTGGCCAACTACCCCTGAATAGGTAGCTTTTGTCCACTGAGCATTAGTTTCCACATCTATAGGTGAAGCCATAGAAGGAGTACAGAGAACTTATGCAAAGTAACTTTCTTCACCCTTAAAGGAATAGTAAAAAATTAAATCCTTCCACACCCGGGAAAAGTTAGCCTCAAACCCCAACCTCCAATAGTAAGACCAAGAAGAGAGAAGGTCCCAAACTAAAAACCCAGCCACTCTACCCACCTCCAGCAAGCACCAAAAGATCATCTTCCCATCTGGAACCCTAGCAGAGCACATCCAGCCGCCAATATATATAT
>NEWO01000101.1:281558-308568 GCA_003013225.1 Phalaenopsis aphrodite
ATATATATATATATATATATATATATATATATATATATATATATATATATATATATATATATATATATATATATATAATTGAATATTGTTTTGGTGTATCATATGTTGAGACCACTACCTTGAATTTATTGAGAAGTGAGCATCCAAAGATGGCATAGCAAGTAGGTATTGAATCTACCATTAGAAAATACTTGGTGTAGTTAAATTGTTTACCATGTTCCCCTTCGGTGAACTTCAGTTGGATGAATGCTAAAGCCTCCTTCCACTCCTTACAAAAGCCATAAAGTGGGCTCGCAAGTGCAATCAACTGGTCGACAGAAAGGATTATTTTGTCAAACATTGATTTAAATAGGATGTTCATAGAACTATCAGTGTCGATCAGGATACTGCCAATATGGTAATCTCCTATTAAAGCAATGACAATGATAACATCATTTAATGGATTGCCCTTCATTGGTAGTTAGAGTTTGCAAAAATGATTGCTAGATGAGGATTGTGCCTAAATAGTGCCATAACTATGCATAATTCTCCTGATTAGAGCCTTTTCTGATTGACCTATTAGACGTAATGTCCATATTCCCTAGGCTTGTTTGTACCACACCTGCAATATTGATGATAATGGCTTTGACTAGCTCATCAGAGTTCTCTTTAATTAGGGCATTTCCTGGAATCCGGGTAGTTTCTCCAACAGCTTTAAATTTTCTTAGCTTCCTTGCTCTGATCAGTTCTTCGAGCAAGATGCGAAGGTGTCTGTATTCCTTTGTATCATGACCACGGCTCCATTAATACAAATAAAACTTTTTTGGATCCTGGAGAAAAACTCTAGCTATTATCAGGGGAGCTTGCTTGAAATACTCCTTATTTTGAATGCCCTCAATAATCTCAGCTGTCAAGACCCTTAAAGGTATGATCCTAGTACTCCGTGAAGGCGTGTCAGCTGCTCATGAAATTGAGTCGGCTGCTAGTCATGGTTCCTTATCTTTCTTCTAGGTTGAGGATGTCATTTGACCCCCCTATTATCCTGGGGTCGCTGATTATCTTTATATTTAGGATGGTTGAAAGGGAGTGGGACATCTTTTGGTCTCCACCCATCGTCCCACACAACTCTCATCTGTGGGTATCATTTTGATGATTTGGCTTTGTGGTAGAGGTTGATGACATTTTTTTAGTGGCAATGTGTTTATTGGCTATCTCTAACAATTCATTCAAGCTCTGTGACTCCATTAAGCTGAGGTCATATTAGAACCTTTACCTTATCAATTCTTGAGTTAAAGCAACACAGGCCACTCTGGTCTCCAAGTCCCACACTTCCAACATCTCCTTCTAGAATCTAGAGATGTAGGAAATAAGCTTTCATCTGACACATGTTTAGCCTACCACAAGGCTTGCGAACTCTTCTTGGGCCTTTGAGCACTGGCGAAATATGCTATGAACATTCTTTAGAAAATCAACAATAGAGTCGATCATTCCTAAATGCAAGTTATTGAACCACCTGAGAGGAGCTTTATCAGTGTGGTACAGAATATCCAATATCCTAGCTCATCAAAAGTCCTTAGGAGGCAGATTACTAATTTGAAAGAGGTAATATGCTCAGCCGAGTCATTCCAGTTGCTTATCATCAAAAACTATCAAGAGAATACATTCTTCAATTGAGGGTGAACCTCAGTGCGCCCATATCATTGTTCGTTTACTAGTGCAAACCCAACACTATCATGTCATTAAGAGTTTGTGAATCTCTTTGACTTCTGAGCCGCTCGATGGTTTTGCTACTGGAAAACTTGTTCCTTTACTCTTAGCATTGCTCGAGTTAGCTCCTCCATGTGTTCTATCATCTCATCTCTTAACTTCTAATCCATTACTCAACAAATTCTCTAGTACAATCCGTATTTTTTGTGTCTCTTGTGTGAGTTACCTCTCTACACTGTGCTCTTCTTCTTGGTGGTGTGACTCTATACTCACCGCATCTTAGGATATTGAATTCAAATTTCTTCTTGTTGGTCAAACCTAAAAAATAAAGCATAGAACGGAAGAGGGAAACAAAGATTAGAAGAGAGAAGAAAATTAGTATATTAATGAGCACTAGTGAATAGTAACTTAGAGCAAGTACATTAATCTCTCATGAACTTTTTGGCTAAAATTGATTAACCCTTAATTGTAGAATGGCCTCTTATTGATAGTCAAATGAGACATGGTTAATAAAATTACATAGATACATAGGGATTGTGTAAGGTAGTACAGATATTTGGCCATAGTTGGGCCCATGGAACTTTTAGGATCTTCAGCCCGGTGAGTTGATTGACTAAGATGAGGTGGCGACCATCCCTGTAGGCTGATTGCTCTAGTGGGGGTCATTTGGCTAATGATGCAGTTATAGTTGGCCGACTGAACCTGTGAAGTTGGATAGATGTTTCTCTCATGCTATGCTGAAGAATTTGTCTGGTGGAAGTGTATATCGCTAATCAACTCAAGTTCTGAGAGAACCTTACCGACTTTAGTTGTTCGACTCCTAATGTCTGTCGATTTTTTTCTCAGGGGTCTTTCAACTGCCTGATTCCACTGCCTTGAGTGAATAACTGGCTATTTGAGCCCCACGTGTTACTTTCCTATTGGGTCCTATACTGCCTTGTCACTTCTTCCGAGTTAGTTGGATTTCTTTGACACTCGTTTTGACATATTTTCTGTGTACAAGTATGACCAGAGATTATGCTTGCGCTGACGACAGTTTCAAGTTATAACACTGTTCAAACCTTTGGATGAATATGAGAAATTATCCATTACGATTATCTCTCACATATCAAAATAATGGAATATTCATCAACAAAAACATAATTTTATGGGTGTTTGACTAATATAAATACAATGGGTACTTTAGTCCAAATACATGCATTATGGGCAATATAAAGTCAAACTTCCTTGACAATTTTACGAAAAACAAGAATTTCTATTTTATTATAGATTTAGGTCATAATGATTGTGTAATAATCAGTCTAATTTAAAATTCTTAAAATCAGTATAGATATGCACTACTAGAAAATCGCTCGAAATTCAACATATGATATATATACAGTTATAAATTCATAATTATATAATATATAATACTTTATCTAGAGAATATTACTCTTTTGTGCTTATAAATGTTTTTAAATTATTATACTTTATGAAATCAACTCAAAATTTGTTATTTTTTCCCTCATTTGAATGCCGATGAAATTTATTAATTTATCCAATTATATAGGTTTTAAAAAAATAATGCACACTCTCACTCTCTCATAATATTAGGTTCGGGCTCTGAAGATAGAGATACATTCGGAGTCCAATGAAATCACGCCACGTGAATGTGATAGAAAAATAAAAAAAATTGTTTTGGTGCTGAGAACATTCCCCCTATGTTATTCCGCATTATTTAGGTGTTATTGTTGTGGTATTTATGTATTATTGTGTTATGAAAATATTCACTGTGTTATAATAATATAATAACACATCAATAGCACCACAATTATACACAAATAACGCGGAATAACACGGGAGGAATATTCTCCTGAATTACCAGGCCGGATCACAAGAAAACAAGTTTTTTTTTTCTGTTAGCTCAACGTGAAGTTGATTCATTGGACTCTAGACGTATTTCTAGTGGTCCAGAATCCGGACATAATAATTTTTCTCATTTTCATATAAAATGTATCTGTTTTCTTTAATTTTTTTGCCTTTTTATCGCAACTTTGCCCTTTTTTCTTTGTAAGAGGTTAAAATAGCCGCATCTTTTTTTTATTCTTCACTTCGATCACTGAGATACTTAGCTTATTTTACAATTTTTAATGGCGATGTAAAATCCCACGAACACCTCCACCAAACTAATAATCGGTCTCTCCCTTCGAACCTTCGACTCCGACCTCCAACTCGTCTCAGATCCTGCCTAACCACCTAACCACCACGCCAGAACCATCGCATCTCCAACGAAGTCTTCTGAAATGCCTTCTTCCTCTGAAACCCTGATATTAACTCTTGCTGCCATCCTCTTCATTTCCATCTCCTTCCCCCCCATCGCTGCCACCATCATCCTATCCATCTCGCCCAAAACCTTAACTAAAGCCAACGACACCGTCCACATCAAGTGGTCCGGCATACCATCTCCATCCTCCCTCGACTGGCTTGGCATCTACTCGCCTCCGGAATCTGCCAACGACAACTTCATTGGTTACATCTTCCTCAACTCATCCTCCTCATGGCCTTCTGGTGCAGGAGAGCTCCGCCTCCCCCTTGTCAATCTCCGCTCCAAATACACTTTCCGTCTTTTCCGATGGACGCCGGAGGAGGTGAACTACCGCCACCATGACCATGATCACAACCCGCTTCCAGGCACGCGGCATCGCTTGGCGGAGTCGGAGGAAGTGGGGTTCGAGGGAGCTTCTGCTCCGGACCAAGTTCATCTGGCATTTACTGACAAGGAAGATGAGATGAGGGTGATGTTTGTGACCGGGGGTGTAGAAGAGGCGTTTGTGAAATATGGGTTGCTGGAGAAGATGATTAATATTGTTGGGACGAAGGTGACTAGATACGAGAGAAAGGATATGTGCGATTCGCCGGCCAATTCGAGCTTTGGGTGGAGGGATCCGGGGTTTATTCATGATGGAGTTATGACGAATTTGGAGAAGGGGATGAAGTACTACTACAGGGTAAGTTTTGTTTGTTTTTGTTTTTTTGTTTTTTGTTCATTGTTGAGATTCTTATATACCGTGGATAGCTAAGAATCTATTTTTTTCATTCGAGGTGCTGAATTTGATATTATGCTAACATTTCTGTGAAGCTTATAAGTTTTCATGTTTACTGCATCCGTTTACTATACTGTAGTTTCTTCAGGCACCGAATTCGATAAGAAGCTATAATCTCTTGTGATGAATTAATAAGTTCCATTACGCTTTGGTTTTAGTGGGTTTCTTTTTTTTTTTTGGATTGTTATACTTGTCCTCGTTTTTAATTTCTCGGCCTTTCTGCCAGATAATTTCTTATTACGATAGGGATGAAGCCTTAACCTTGTGTTTTTGATAGCTGATGAGTGAGGACATAATACTCTAGATTCTCTTAGTTATTTCTTTTTCTGTACATTGATTCATATTCATCCTTTGTTTATGATATGATCTGAAAGGTAAGCATCTACAATTTGAAGGGTAGGCGATCTCTCCCAAATCCTACAATATGTGAGGAAATCTCTCTCAAACCCTAAACCTAAGATACAAGATTCAATCTCATTCATAAACCTAACCCTAAATATAATAAGTCTATTTATTCCTAACAATAATAATAATAGATGACAAAATTGTCCTTAGGCCCCCTCCCCCCCCCACACACCCCAAAAAAGAGGCACTCTATCCTCAAAGTGGTGATATGTGAGAGCATTCATTCTTCTGGACCATAACGATCTTTATTTCTTCATTATCTGCCTCCTTGTCATACACTATGAGAACTTGTAATTTTTTATCATTGCAATGGTGTCCTAAAGTAATCTTCTCATCACATCGAAAATATAAATCGTTGGCTCGCTTCTCCTTATATTGTTCTTTGTAAGGCCCTTTAGTCTTGCTCTTTATTGTAGCCCATTATTCTTGTCCCGTTCAACCTCTGTCTATACTTCCACTGTCTGAGATTTTGATATTGTCGTGGTTGTAGCAGTTCGGTGCGACGCTTCATCTATGTTGCTCCTATTGGCCTTCATCATGTGGTTCTTATCCTCTACCATATGGGCTAGCTCCATCATCTCTCTTACTTCCTGTGGTCTCAATAATCGGAGTGTTGCCCATATGAAGGGCTTTAGGCCCTTCATAACAGTTTTCTCTAATCCTACTTTAGTATCCCCCCCCCTCCCAGCTTCAACGAAAGCTCGAATCTCTCCCTATAATCCATGATAGACACATCCTGAGTCAAGGCATTGAATTGCTCGTGAAGTCTTCTTCCCAAATGGCTCAAAAACGTTCCAAAAACAATCCTTAAGTTTCTCATACGAATTGATCGGGTATCTAGCCTATTTCTATTGAAACTAGGCTCGAGCACTGTTTCGTAGCATCATTTAAAGAGAATTTAGCCATGGATTTAGCATAAATCCAAGCACATAAAAAAATAAAAATTAAATCCAACGCTCTGTTAAATCGAAATTTTTTGCTTTCTGTTTCTTTTCCTCCATTCCGTCTGTTTTAAGATGTAAATACTGATTTCGTAAATCTGATTGTGAGACGAATTTATGAATTTTACCTGCCGACGTTCGCGAGTTCATCTTCGTCGCACTGACGATCGAATTTACTAAATTTCATAAATCCTATCTAGCATAAATTCAGGCTGCATCCAAACACCGCCTAGGGTTTTCCCCTACAAACATAACTCTGTCGTCATGAGTTTTTCTTTCTCTAGTTCATTCACCATGAAATATCGCTCCACCCGATACACCCATCCATGAGCGTCTTTCCCCTCGAATATCATCATCTTTAACTTCCTAATTCTAGTATCTTCACCACAACTTTCTTTTCCTTTGAATTTATTCCCCATTTATCGAGGGTAAAACTCACTCTTTCGATCATGGCCACATCCTTTTTTGAATTGTTTTTTTTTTTTTTGCACTTCTCCATACCCCTTGCATAGCCCCTTCTCCTTATTTCGGCCTTGGAAATTTGTAATTTGCCCTTTATTGGAGCCCTGGAAGGAGGTTCTCAATGGTGAATGCTTTTTTCTTCGTGTTCCGCTGATCCCATCTTTTTCCTTTTCGATTTAGTGAATGAATATCCGGTCAACTCTTAGGTAGGGTTTGCAAATTGAATCGTTGTTGGGGTTTTGGATTGCATCTCAATATGCTTCCTCAACATTTCCTCCAAGCTCTCAAATCTGCCCTCAACTTGGTTTTCCATGGATAAAAATCTATCATTTATGGAGCTAAAGTTTCCTTCATCCCAGATTTGATTTGGTTCATCTCTTTCTCTAATGTCCTCTTCAAATCATCTACTTTCTTAGTTGTTATTCTTTCCAGAATAATTTTCGATTATGGAGGAACTATTGTATGCTGAAATTTTACCTTCTGCAGCGCAATCCTCTCGTCTGTACTTTACGATCCCATTGTTTATGTCCCCACTAGCTCTTTCGCTGACTGTATCACTATCTTTCGTGTTCCCGTTAGCTTTAAATGGGACAATATCATGACAAAGCAAGATGGAAGTTTCGGGTCTTTATATATTCTTTTGGGATCCTTTAGAAAGGGTTCCTCACGATCAAAATTTGTGCTTTAGCCCTGCACGCCGCACGAGGTTGTGGGCGCTGTAATTGAATTCGACATCTATCTCTATAGAATGTGTAGAACTCCAAAATGTCGCGATATAAATTCCTATACGCTGCTCTTCGCGAAACTCTTGACATAATAATCCTTTGTCCTTCTCTGCTGTCTTGCAAAAAAAATAAAATAAAAATAAAATAAATTAAAAAAAAATTAAAAAAAAAAAAACAAGAAAAAAAATAAAAGAAAAAAAAAATCTTTCCAGCTGCGATCTTGATCTCGAGGATTCAGTGCGCCTGTAAGCTGCAATCTCGTGATTGTTCCTCAAGAATCAAATGCCCTGTTACTAATTTTATACGATCTGATATCAAAATTGTTATGCCGAATACAGGAGATAAGCTTCTACAATTTGAGAGTTAGGCCATATCTGTCAATGCCTACAATTCGAGAGGTAGGAAATCTTTCACTAACCCTAAACTTAAGATGCAACACTCAATCTCATGCATAAACACAATCCTATTCATAATAATCCTATTTATTCCTAACAATAGTAATAACGAAAGGCTAAATTTCCTTTAGCCGTATAAAAGAACAAATTGCCCTTAGGCTAGGCACTAGCGTAATAGTTTATTGTATTATTGGAAAACTGTCCAAATTCTAATTTTTATGCAGCCCTTTCCTGTTCAAATTTATACATCATAGCAAGCTTATCGAAATGAGCTCTTCATTTATCTGATGGTAAATTTATTCCCTTCAATTATCATATCATAGGTTAAAATGTTATTTATCTGCCTATTTCTTTTTTTGTATTTAGCTCTTCATTTATCTGCTGGTAAATTTATTCCCTTCAATTATCATATCATAGGTTAAAATGTTATTTATCTGCCTATTTCTTTTTTTGTATTTATCATTCTTCAGGTGTAATATTAATGCATTCTTTATTTATTATTTCTATTGTTAGCTAGGTGCGAGGAGTTATATAAACTTTTAATTAGGCGGACTGATGTTTCCTGTGTTTATTACTTTAAACCTAAGCTTTTGAATGATTTGTTTTTATTTCTACTGCGTTTTTCCTTTTTTTCCTTATCTTGCCCTTTTTCCCATTCTTTTCTGCCCTTATTTACAGCTAAATATCTACTATTGTGATTGTCTGATGCAATTTCTCCTCGTCTCAGCGTGTAATTGTTTTGGGGCAGCTTTTATGGATTCCATTATAATTTTTTTTAAATTACTTTGGTTTTTATGTGGAATCAATCCCAACCATACCAAGTTATACGGCTGCAACATGCAATTACCATTGTAATTGGAGACGATTCGAATCAAAACATGCTTTTCTGGCCGGCAGATTACCTTTGCAATTCAAATCTTTTGATAAAATTTTATGCAGCTCTGCATTTGTTTATCTATTCGACACTAGCTGTAATTCCTCGAAGTTCTCAATACACCGCTTTTTCCATCAAGAAATTTTTTTATGCTCTACACAAAATCAAAACTAACTGTTTTTCTTGGTTATGTCATTTCTTACCTTTTGGATAAAGTTAGCAAGGAATATTCCATTCTATGGATTAAATTGGTTGAATGATGCTTATTGGTTTTGTGAGGACTATATTATGTATGATGCGATTAAAAACCCAAATAATTTTGTTTGCTTGGAAATTCTCTTAAATTGATAAATGACAAGCTTGTTGTTTTGGTTGATGTTCTCTGGAATTTTGTTTGATATATATCCTTTTAATTTATAACTGGAGATTGCTCGAGCTTGATTGACATCCATAGAGTCTGAGTGGCATTTGTGTGAAACTTTTGAGAACTCATTTTTGCTTCACTAACCAAAGCAGAAGATCTCTAGGGTTTCATTGGATATGATTGGAGGTTTTTAAAAATGCTGGATTTATTCAGAGATGGTTTGAGATTGCAAGGGCTTCATTGGAAATGGTTAGAGGTTGTTAGAAGTCACTGGAATTTTTCAGAGGTGGTCAAATGTCATTTGTTGGTAGCCATCTATTATTTTCTAGTTCATCTCAATTAGGTTGCACCACATCTGTTTTTTGTATTAGTGAGAATATTTGTAGTATAAATTTTTTAATATTTTTGTATAAAGTGTCAAGATTTATGGTTCTTTTGTTTACTTTTAAACCATTTATTATTAAATTCGAAATTTTTAATAATTCTGGAAAAAATGGAAGCTATTTTTATGTTGGACATCCTAAGGTTTGGGGTTCTTAATACAATGTGATGTTACAAATAAAATTCACCCAAATTAGAGAAGAAATTCACAATTGTTAACATTTTGAATAATTTTTATCTCCACTTTTAAGGCTTATTATTCCTCAGGATTTTAGGATTTACCTATGCCATTTCCTTTAATTTATTTTTATTTTTATTTGTTGATTACTATAGTCCCATACCTTAAAGGAAGCATTTAATTTGCTACAATTGTGGAGCCTGAGGAAATTGTTAATTTGCTAGTCTCGTATCCTATAAGAAAACTTTGATTGCTATATGAACAACTTTTAGAATGTGTTGCCATAGCATTTGGACTGTAATTTATAGATTTCGTATGTTGTAGCATTCCTTTAGAAATTATAAACCTTAAGATTGAATTTTACTGTCGAAGTGACGGAGAATAGGAACATGATTTTGAATGGATCCAAGAGAATCTTGAGAAATTTCTTATTTTTGATCTTTTAGGGCAAATACATAGGACCCTTAAGGCGTTTTAAAATCATTGAGTATTATTCATTTCTAGTTTTTCTTTTGTTTTTGTGTGTTTGATATTGGATGTGTATTCTTTGAAGTTTCATAGGTATTGATGACTACATTGGAGTTGAGTCTCTTTTCATTAGTGTGAGGCTTTAATCTTCTTTTTGGGTGATTTCTATCATTACTCTTGCTATTAATGTGTTTTTTTTACTGTGTTAAAAGACTAAAATTTTGTTGAGTGTGATACATGATGGATTTTCTTCTGTAATGAATCTAAATCTTTGTTGAAGTTTTATATTCATTTATTAATTTTCATGTGAAATTTTATATTTTGATGACTATTATTACCTTTTTATTTAAAATGAATGAAGTTTATTGGTTTTTGTTACATCAATAGTGATCAATTTTTTACTGTAGTTCAGAAATTTTATCCCAGATATTGCTTATTTTGTGTGGCTTCATTGTGCATCTTAAGTTAAGTTATTAAATCCTAATCCTAGACTATCCTACATTTACAAGATATTCAAACACTCTTAAAATTAGGTAATTTATATACGTTCTTTTTCTAGTCGATTCTTGATTTCAATAAAAACATGACCAATGAACTATTTAATTGAAATTATATTTTCACAAGATAAACTGTAATTTTTTTTTTCATTGTAGTGCAAATGCTCTTTATGAAAACTATATTTAAAGTTGCCAGACCATACAAATGTTATAAATATTAGTAAGTTTTAACATGTTAATTTTTAATTATACAAATAGGGGGTGTAAATACACATTACAACATCTATTAGAAAGGAAATAAACAAAAACATGATATATTAGAAAAGGAATGGAATAATTGAGTCCAAGCTAATAACTCAAAATAATCAAGAATTAATAATGGCTAAAACTAGCCATTAATAAATATTCTTATACTCCCACTAAAGTTGAAACATAGATGTCAGTCATGTTCTACTGGATTTGAAATCGTCAAACAGTAACCCAGAAATGTTCTTTTTGACAATATCTGACAACTGGCCACTAGATGACACAAACAAAACACAAATCTCCCTGACTTGAGCTTTTCCTTAATGAAGTGTCGGTTAGTTTCAATATGTTTGGTGCGATCATGTTCGACTGGGTTGCGAGCAATGTTAATGGCTACCTTGTTATCATTGAACAATTGTAGAGGAGCTGAAACTGTCATAAGTAGTTTGTGGAACATGATGCGTAACCAAAGAGATTCATAAATTTCCAAGGACATCGACTGAAATTTGGCTTCTGCACTGCTCTGAGCAACTACATACTGCTTCTTGCTTTTCCATTTGACCAGGTTTACCCACACAATTGAGCAGTACCTCGAGATAGATCGCCTATCATGGACAGATCCGACCCAGTCCGTGTCTGTGTGAACCATAATAGAACCAGAAGTATGGTGGGAAAAAAACAAACCTAAGCTTGATGTGCTTATTAAATAATGGAGAATCTGGTGGACAGCTTGAAGATAGTGCTCAAAGGGACTATGCATGAATTTACTGAATATCCCAACAGCATGACAAATGCCAGGGCATTTATGGCAATGTAGATGAGTTTCCCCATAAAAAAGCTAGTAGTGAGTCTTGTTTACAAGAACTGTATTGGGAACATTAAGAAGTTTTTCTTTGAGATCCATCGAAACAGTCACCTGTTTGCACAGGAGAAGATTGTTCTTAGTCAAAAGGTCAATCACATATTTCCACTGAGACTGACAAATGCTCTGAGATGATCGAGCAATATCCATGCCTAAGGAGCACCATAGAGATCCTAAGTTCTTCATTTTAGAGGAAGCATCAAGAATGCCTTTCAGAGACTTTAATGTTGGTAAATCATTACATGTGAGAACAGTATCCTCAACTTAGACAATAAAGATAGCTACCTAGTTGCTGGAGGGATGTCGGAAGAAGAGTGAGTGATCCGACTGAGCTTGAGTGGATCCATGGCCTACTATTAGCTTTTTGAACTTACTGAAACATACTCGTGGTGATTGCTTCAATCCATAAAGAGATTTTTGCATCCTACATACTTGTCCCATAGAGGCAGTGAAGTCAAAGCCTGGAGGAAGAGCTGTGTATACCCCTTTAAGATCGTCATTCAATAACGCAATCTTGACATCAAGCTGGAATAAGGTCAATCCAGATTCACTCCAAGGGATGGAAGGACCCGAATGGTGTTTAATTTAGCAACTGGAGCAAATGTCTCCTCATTGTCAACTTCATAGGTTTGTGAGTACTTTTTGGCAACCAACCATGACTTGTTGAGTTCAAAGGATTCATCAGATTTAAACTTTTTGCTAAAATACATCTGTATCCCACTGCTTTCTTGCCCAGAGGAAGATCAACTGTGTCTTAAGTATGGTTCCGCTGAAGGCCATTCATAGCCTTACTTGCCCATGACAGTAGTTTTCCAGGCAGGGTTTTCTAAGACAACCTCAATAGTACATGGAAGCTAATGATTGATCAGGGTCGTAGCAAATGTTCTGTAGCTTGGCGATATTCTGTGCTGCTGGAATCAAAGAGCTACTTAGTGGTAGGAGAAGATGATGTGGGGGGGGGGGACATCCACAGGAGTAGGGTAAGGCACAGTGTCCAAGAACTCTAGCTCCCTCTTGCTGGAGGCCGAGTTAGGAAAGTAGGGAACACTTTCAAAACAAGAGACATCAACACTCATATTGACTTTATTTGTGGTAGGGTCAAGACACCGATACCTCTTTGGCGTGGCAGAGTATCCGAGGAAAACACATTTTATAGACTTGGCATCAACTATACTCCGAGTTGGGGTTGTGTTCCAAACAAAGGCTTTGCATTAAAAAAATTTAGGATATAAAGTGGAAAATACCCAATTGTTAGGAAAACACGATCTCAAAACAGCTGAAGGGGTACGGAAGTTGTGAATTTTGGGATTCAACTTTACTCCGAGTTGGGATTGTGTTCCAAACAAAGGCAGTGCATTCAAAAATTTTGGGATCTAAAGTGGAGAATACCTAATTGTTAGGAAAACATAATCTCAAGACAGCTGAAGGGGTACGAAAGTTGTGAATTTTTTAGGGAACTCTATTAATAAGGTAAGTGGCAGTAACAACTATATCATTCTAGAAATTATTATGGACATTAGAGTGAAACACAATAGAGTGAGTAATGTTGAGGAGATGTCGATTTTTTCTCTTAGCTATCCCATTTTGTTGGGGAGTGTTAGTACATGAGCTATGATGGAGGATGCCCTTACTATCCCAATATAGAGTTAAAAAATTCATGAACCATACCAGTTCGAATGGCTTGAATAGGACTTTTGAATTGGGTCAAAATGAAGGTGTGAAAGTTTTTGAAAGTGACAACAGCTTCAGATTTATCTTTTAAAGCATACACCCATGTTATCCTAGTGTGGTCCATCAGTCAAAGGAACCATCGTTTATTGGTGTAGTTAGCAGTGTGAGAGGGTCCCCATAAGTCACTGTGAATAAAAGAGCAGAAGTTTTTTAATTGTGCGGTGGATAAGAAACACGATAATGTTTAGCTATCTGACAAGTTTAACATTTGACATTGGAAGGATTATTATTTGTATACATCAACGAATATAATTATTTTAGATGCTGGAAACTAAGATGACCTAAACGATAGTGTAACAATATCATAGGGCATTCAGTGGATTAAGATAAACAGTAATTACTAGGTAGAGTGTCCTCGTTCTTCCTGGTTTTTTCTTGAAAGAAGTAGAGCCCGCCAACTCGCTTAGCAGTTCCAATCATCATCCTCGAACGACAATCATGAAAGAAACAAATATTAGAGGAAAAATGAGCAACACGATTAATATCATATGTCAGTTTACTGATAGATAAAATGTTATACTTTAGGAGAGATACATATAATACAGATTCCAGAGTTAGATCTGTTATTAAAACAACAGACCCTTTATCAGCAATGAAATTTGGGACATATTAGCAATTTTAACATTATCTTTCTTGGAGCAAAGATAATATGTCGAGAAGGCTTGAGAGATTCCAGTCATGTGTCCGTAGCACCTGAATCAATGATCCATGGACTAGAAAAGGCAAAAGGAGTGAGTGTCATATAATTGATACCTTGATGAAGGTGAGAGGTCAACGGGCCAGAAGAGAGCAAACTAGATCCAAAAAGCTTGATTAAGTTCTCCATTTGACTTTTAAGAGAATTGGAGGATTTTAGATTGTTAAGGGTAGAGGCTGGTGTACTGTGTTGGATTCAGAAATTGTAGCAAGGCCATTGACAGTGGATGATTTGGCCAACAATTTTGATGCAAGTTTCTCGTGGGACTTCCGACAGTTATCATGGGTGTGGTTGGGTTTGTGACAATAATCATAAGTGGGATAACCAACCTGAGATTGAGCACTATTAGAGACCAAGGCAGATACACCAAGGATGACAAGTCTCTAGCTCTCTTCGCTACAAATCTAAGTGAAAGCAGCGCGAGTGGAAGAAAGAGAATCTCGGTCAAGAATATGGCCCTAGACTTCGTCGGGGTTTTTGTTGAGGCATGCCAGAAATTGGAACATGCGGTTCTTTTCTATAGTTTTTTGGAAGAGAGATAGGTCGGCTGGAGATTCCTAGGTATAGTCATAATACATGTCGTATTCCATCCATAATGCAATTTGATCATTGTAGTACTGGGTTACCTCATGGATTTTTTTAGATATCTCATAGAATTTGCTGGAATTCCCTACATTTAAGTAAGTATCAAGGACTGCGTCTAGAGGGCACTAGCGGAAGGAAAGAACATATATAATCAGCCAATCGAAGTCTCCATGGAGTTGATAAGCCATGATATGACTATGAAATTCTCCGCTTCGCAAGTTCCATATGCTGGGTCAGTCCTTGGAGGTTCATGAATCACACCAGTGAGAAACCGAATTTTTCATGTCTTTTGATGAACAAGGATACAGATTGAGATCATTGGAGAAAATTACTATTTTTTGTTTTATGATTTGTAATTAAGAAGTTCATGTTGTTTTATGTTCTCCTGTCTATAGAAGAACGAATGTTGGAATCGACCCTCCGGTGGCATCAAGTTCACTTAAGGAGTCTGTCATGATTCCAGCTGATCCAAAGGAGATGTTGAGTTGTTGAGACATTGGACGATTCCGGAAGCAGGAGTGGTTTAATCCGACTTAGGGATGAAGCTTCGACAATCAGGGAAAGAGACCCAGCTAGATAGCCTTTCTCCGGGGCTGGAAACACGTCTATTCGGCTGGACTGATGGCTGGACGTACGCCAGGTTGTCTGGAAAGGAAGAATACCACTATACTGGCGAACTTGGAGGGAGATCGAGGAGTCGGACTCTGTTTTTGGCAGCTGGACAGTCAGGACGTGCCTTCTGGACCAACATCCGACCGGTAAGAGTTAAAAACAACACCTTGAAGATGCTCTAGCCGACTGGACTGGAATCGGGAGATAGAGATTACGAGATCTAGCTGGCTGGAGGAAGGGAAGGAGCCATCGGAGGCAAGGAGAGGCCAGGCGGCTAGGTCAAGGCCATGGCTTTGATACCATGTTAGAATAGAACCTAAGGTAAATTTTATTGATACAAAAAGATGTATAAATACCTATTACAATATTTATTAGAAAGGAAAGAAATAAAAATAGGATATACTAGAAAAGAAAATGAATAATAGAGAATCCATATTAATAACTCTGAATAACCAGGATTTAGTAATGGCTTAAACTAGCGATGAATAAATATTCTAATAATGATCTTACAATTAATTACTAAACACAACAAATATTGTAAAGATCACAAAAGATGCCCCCAGGCAATGCACTTTTAAATATAGATATGCATAGAGCTACTCAGTACATCATTCAACCTAAATGGCGTTTCATGTAATCAACTTTAATTTAAAAATTATTACAATTCATCATCTCTGTTGTTAACACTTGATTATAACAAGTTCTCAAGTTAATATCATAACAAAAGCTATGTCGCCCGACTTACTGTCCGCGTGTGATATAAGTGATATTTGATAATAATTTTTATTATTATTTTATTATCTACACACTTTCCCCAACTACCATCTTTCTTAGAAACAAGTATGGTATGGTCACACAATAATTCATATTTTCCCTAATAACTTCTTCTTGAGCAATCCATCCACCTCTAATTTAGGCTCAATATGTTTAATTGAGTTCATCATGCTATGTGCCAAGCTAGACAGTGTTAATGTAGAAATTAAATCAATGCCCTATGCGGTCATAATTCATTAAGAAGATTATCAGAGCATCAGAATATCAGAACATATATTATTATTAAATTAGATAATACTGGATTAGCATCCTCAGGCATAGTCAGTTTTTATATGAGTCACTTTTTTTGGCACAATTTTATATAGGTGAAACTCCTATTATTTACTTTCCTAGTAGCATGTTAATTTAAAATATTAAAATATTCTTCAATATCTGGGGAGCATTAGAGTCACTTGCAGATAACATAGAATTGCTCTTTTGTGGATTTCAGAATTCTTATGTCACTATTCTTCAATGCGAGTAACATCCAAGTCATACAATCATGGCTTAACCAAAATGATATATGCAACATTTATTGCATCGCATGAAATCTTATTTATATAGTAGCAAGTTAAATAGGGACTAAATATCTGTGTCACAAAAGTAATAGGTTTATTTTTCTAGGCTATCTTTGATGGTTGTGGATGTGGTTTAGATTTTAAATTCATGTAATCAATTGTGGATTGAGCTGCAATATTCACACAACTCCCACTATGTATAATAAATTTCTAAGTTTCTCATCACGCTTGAAATAAATATTAGATGAGGTTAATTTCTAATCAGATTTAGCTTTAGGTCCATTTATGATTCATCACACAACACTTCAATAATTGTCAATCTTGGTATCATCAAAATCACCAAAGTATTCGTTAAGATCATGCACACCATCATCGTTATTAATTTCAATATTTTTCCTCCACATTAATATGCATATTTTATACTAGATCATTATTATAATCATTAGCTTGATGATATTTAAAATTTGATTTTATCGAAATTTATATCCTAATGTCGTAGCAGCACATTTTCCCTTTAGTTTTCTTTTTAACAATGGTTTTACAACCCTTCGATATATCAGGAGCAATAATCTAAATTTGACTATTTTGACAAGAAGTATTATTACCAATATATATAGTAACATATTTAGGAACAAAAAAAAATTAATATTTGGTCAAAGTCTAATGCAAGTTAAAAATCTTGTTTAAGTGATGGAATGTGATATGGACCTAGATGTTATTTTTTTCTCTTGATATTCATTCTCTGAACTAAACCCAAATCTTCAATCATTTCAACGTGCAACAATAATAATTCAGAATTTTTCATATACTTTGTTATAGTTTTTGTCCATCATGTTAAAGAATTAAACTTATCAAGTATTTATTTGATCATGACATGGAAATGACATTTTTTCTCTTCTAGCAGTTTTTTCATTTCAACCCAAGTAGTTGTAGCTTCTATTTCTAATGTTTTTCTATGATTCTCTATACTCATCCACCTTGCTCAGTTAATATTAGTTATACCAATTTCACTTCTCACCTACCAGATATTATTTGCCTCTCAAAGAAATTATCATTGTCCAGTTCATAGAAAAAAAATCTCTTGCTCAGTTAACATTGTTATGCCATTGTCACTTCTCACTTACCAGATCTTATTTGCCGCTCAAAGAAATTATCATTTGTCCAGTACATGGAAAAAATATCTCTTGGATCACAAAGTCAATTTTAACCTTCTTAACTATTTCATATTCTATGCTCTTCATTAGCTATTATTTCATTAACTTGCTTCTCTCTAGGAAACTGCTAGTATCAGCTGCATGCTATTTTTATCTCTGAAAACGAATTTATTTTCATTGTTGATTCTAAACTTGTCCAGGTTGGCAGTGATGCTAGAGGGTGGAGTGAAACTTACAGTTTCATATCTCGTGACAATGAAGCAAATGAGACCAATGCATTTCTTTTTGGGGACATGGGCACAGCGGTTCCCTATTCAACTTTTTATCGCACGCAAGCGGAGAGCAAGTCAACGGTGAAGTGGATTCTTCGAGATCTTGAAAGCCTTGGTGATAAGCCGGCATTCATTTCACATATTGGAGACATCAGCTATGCTAGGGGATTTTCTTGGATTTGGGATGAATTTTTTAATCTTATAGAACCCATTGCTTCAAGAGTTCCTTACCATGTTTGCATTGGTAATCACGAGTATGACTGGCCATTACAGCCTTGGAGGCCATCATGGTCTTGGGGTCTCTTTGGAACAGACGGTGGAGGTGAATGTGGTGTTCCATATAGCCTAAAATTTAAAATGCCTGGAAATTACTCCCTTCCCACTGGAACAGGAGCTCCAGATACACGGAATCTGTACTATTCATTTGATGCAGGAGTTGTTCATTTCCTCTATATCTCAACAGAAACTGATTTTCTTGAAGGTAGTGATCAGTACAATTTTATCAAAGCTGATTTGGAGAGTGTCAACAGAGATATAACACCATTTGTTGTTGTCCAAGGCCATCGGCCCATGTACACAACAAGTGATGAAGTAAGGGATGCACCATTGAGGGAGAGGATGTTGGAGAACCTGGAGCCACTTCTGATCAAGAACAACGTAACCCTTGCTCTATGGGGCCATGTTCATAGATATGAGAGGTTCTGCCCTCTGAGAAACTATAGCTGTGTGGATGTTGCTTCAGGCTCTTTACCTATGGCTGCAACAGTACATGTGGTAATCGGAATGGCTGGACAGGATTGGCAAGCTCAATGGAAGCCCAGGCCGGATCACACCGACGTCCCCATCTTTCCACAGCCAAAACAATCAATGTATCGCGGGGGTGAATTTGGATACACAAAGCTTGTTGCTACAAGAGAAAAACTAACACTAACCTACATTGGAAATCATGACGGTGAAATGCACGACATTGTGGAGATTCAGTCAGGCCAAATTCGTAAGATTGGTGACGGCGAGATTGGCATTGCCAAGGATCTTAAATTATATTGGTATATTCAAGGAGCAGGTCTTTTGATACTTGGGGCCTTCATAGGCTACGTTATGGGGTTTTTAACTCGCTGCAGAAGGGATGTTGTGCTTAGGAATACATGGACTCCGGTGAAGAGCGAGGAAGCATGAAAGAGTTGTTTTGTGTGACTCTTCAGTGTACAGATTGCATAATTTCAAAAAATATAAGTATTGGACTACAAGAGTTTATTTGGCTGGTATTGTGTTTAGTACATGTAAAAAAGAAAAAAAACCAACATGTAAGTTTTCCTATCATATTCAAGTTTCCAAGACGACCATCTTATATAGTTACTGCTGTTGCTTAGCAAGCCGCTGTAACCAACCAGATAACTAGACATCTAATGCAGTTCTGTGGTTATGCTTGTAAGTGGCAACATTTGTTATCAAGCCCATGGCGTTAGGTATTGTACACACAAAGGAGTGGAAGATATGGTATGTTTGTTTTTACAAGTTAGCTACTATTTTCTATTGACTTTCTGTACAGAAGGTTTAGTATGTGGAAAGTTTTATTACTGTCGTGCTGCTTGGTTACCTATATTTTCTTTGGTTAATAATTCTGTACTTTATTATGCCAATAATACATTACATTTCAGAGTTCATAGACAATCAACAATTTGCTTGCTTGCTGACAATGCCATCTTCTTCAGACTCCAATTAAGCCAATCTTACTGTGATGCTCTTACTTGTTTGTGGTACGTTTATCTGAGATGTGAGATATTTTTACTTATTTGGCGGCAGATGTATTGATTTTTGTTTTGTTAGATTTTGAAGTTTCCAGTACTGTTTGTTTAATTGCTTTAAATTTTTTTTTTCTTACTCTTAACTGTTAAAGAATATCAATATTACTAGAAAACAATCTCTCTTATTTTAGACTTTATCACTACTGTTTTGAGTGTTTGATTCATACTATTCTCCTAATTACATTATTGGGCAGTATTCAGCTCTATTGTAGAGCATCCTTTCAATGAAATAGTGTATTCTATGGTCATGACATAAATATGGGATGACTTATTTGAAAAACAAATAAGATTGGTATATGAGCTATTGTCCTTTTATTTTTGAATCGAAAGAGAAATTTCAACAAGCATGTTAAACATTCCGTTCTTTACTTTTTGCTATGTTCGTCATGCATGTGTAGATATTTTCTTAATTTATTTTAATTTCTGGACAAGTATCTGACGCATGATGTTATGTCAGATAATAAGCACTTTTAGTTTTTGAAGCTTTTGTTTCTGCTTCAATAAACTTTTGTGACATGGTTGGTGCATCATATTTAATGGAAAATGGAGATATCAAGGATGTTTCTCTTTTTTTTGGAATCATGGAGAAAGAGATTGGGTAGAGCAGAAATAAATGGAGGAGAGAACTTTTACATCACATGTTAAAATTTTAGGGATTTTCCCCTTTTGATAATTGCTATTATTATTATTATTATTATTTATTAGTTTCTACTATTAGGATTAGTTATTGTTGGTAATTTCTATAGCTTTTCTTGATGGACTTCTTATGTTATTTATCTTGTAACTGAGCGTCAAAAAATTGCAGGGAAATAATTACTTTTCCCCCTAAAAAAATTACATGATATCAAAGTCCATCTTCTTCTTCGAAATGTTGGCCTAATCTCATGGAGATCATCAGTGTGGGTTTGTTGAGTGACTCTTGCCACTCTAAGGTTCACCTAATACCATCACCTTCATGATCCCTTGCGATGCAACCTCGATTATAGCTCGCTAGGAAGGAAATGACTAGATCGCATCTGGGTAGGCAGCGATTGGATTGTGTCGTTCACCCCTCGCAATACAGTAGTGCTTAGAGTAAGGTGGGAAGGCAAAGATTGGATTTAAGCATTCAGAGACTCGATGCATCCCTTATCTTTCTTGGGATCATGCACCTTCAGTAAGCTGACCCGACCCGCAATTACACAGATATTTATATTCCTTAGTATGGCAAAAACTTGACCCAAATTATGTTTAGCGGCTAGTGAGAACAAATGTAATATGATAAAAATTAAAGAAATAGTTTTCTAACTAGGCGTACCACGCAAGTATACGTATCGTTTTAAGTAATATAGAGTTTTCTTTAAGAACCCCAATATCGATCCCACGAGGAAGACTAAAACAGAAAAACAATGAAATGAAATGAAATACAATAATTTTAATTTTAAGAGAACTTTACTTAAGATTGTTGTAAATATTTAAAGATGAAAATAAAGTTTACTAATTTCTACAAAATGCAAGTAAAAGTAAATGTAATGACTTTAAGCAATATATAAAAGTTGTTTTCTCCTTACAAATAATCCATAATCAGCATAGGATTTCAATATGTTTAGGAACTTAAATAAGGTATTGTGACAAATAAGAGCATGCCTACTCTTTACCTCGTTCGAGCATAAAGAACATTTGCTATTCTAAAGTTGGTGTCGGCATGTTTAGTAGTATTGGGTAAGTTCTAGTCTCTCACTCCTAGATACCCTCTGTGTTTTCTTTATACCAGTGACCCTTAGTTTCAATCTCTAAACCAAATTGATAAAAGAATCTAGCATATCACCCTAGAAACATCAGCTCTACACCCATCAAATCTTCTCCCTATTTATTTTTACCCCACTTTGAACGATCATGATTGCTCTTTCGAAGGTAGAATGTGATACTTACAAGTCAAGAAATCTTAGCCCTTTCGGGTCTATAAGTTCCTCAACTGGTTTTAGCAATACAAGTGGTCTATTTATAAAGTAAATTGAAGACCGGTAAAAATATCATCACAATTTTTATGATTAAAAGAAGTTCCAAAAAAATTCAAGTCACCTACTTGATCACTTCATATTACAGGGAGAAAGAAAGAAAACTACTCATAAGTATGGAGATAACAAAACAAAACATATTTATAAAACTCAAATTTAAAGTACAAGACTTAAAAACAAAGATACAAATACTTATCTGAAATGTTTCCCCAAGCACTCATTTGAAGTTCTCTGACTTCTCTGACTCCAACAGCACTTACAAGACTCACAAACTCTAGAAATAACAAAGACTAACAAAGAAAACTTCTCAAACACTTAACACACTCACACATTATGAGACTCTATAGATCGGACCCCCTAGCCTCTTGGAATTAATCCATATTTATAGAGCTTCAAAAATGTCTAAGGGTTGCTTCAGACATCTTTTCAAAATTCGGCTTCATTCAATGAATCTTCTAGAAAGTAACCATGGTGCCTAAGCGCCAACTAATTTCTACATCTGGCGCATAGGCACCAGATCCTGACGCCTAAGCGCAAGTTCAGTTAGTTTGATACTTTTCTTCAATTTAGTTCATTTTGCTCATTTTTTATATACTTTTGCTCATATTTACTCTTAAACTCTTTTGCTTGCATCTGTAGCAAAAAATATTAAAATACTATTCATTAAAGCAATATCCTCAAAAATTGAGTATAAAATGTACATAAAAAATAAGTAATTTTAATGTAGATCAATTCCCCCAAACATAAACATTACTTAGCCTCAGGTAACTCTTTTTTTTATTATATATTAAAATATAACTTATAGAAGTGAGTTTTACTTTAAGATTTCTATAATTTTTGTTTAATAAGTGCAATAGTAAAACTTTAGAAAGATTTGTAATAACTTAGATTAAAACTAGAATGTAAAATATTTAATAATCAAGTCTAAAGATTCTGATTTTCTATTTATTTCAAAAATAATTGTAATTTGGCATATTAAAGATGCTTAGAAAAATTATAAGAAAAAGAATATCATGAGAACTTCAGTAGTAAGGATGCTAATACATCATAAATAAACATAGAAATGTAAATAAGTTCATTTCCTTAAGATGATTTAAGTGAAACCAATTTTTAATTAGGCATCTCTTCATGTTTCTCCTCACATATATTTTGCTCTTTTTTTTAACAGGATCATTTTCAATCTTCTCTTTTTCTTTTTATGTAATGTGAGAATTGTTAAATCTTGATAGCCTTTAATGATTTTAAACTTCACCATCCTCTTCTTAAGTTAAAAATCTTCCACATTTCCTTACTTGATAAATGTGTATTAAACTTGAAAGAGATTTTTCATAGTCTCAATTCTTTCTTTTCAAATAAAAATCCAAAAATCTTTAACACTTTCAAAAAAATAATTTTTTTATTTTAAATAGTAAAAATATAATCTTATACTCTTATACTAAATATCTCAAAACCAGAATTAATCTTTATTATTTTTTTTTTTACTTAAGTTTACTATATTGTTTATAAATGCAAAAATATAGTAATCTCAAGTTATCTCAACATTCCACAGGTTATATTAAAATAATTTTTGAAAATAGATTTTACTTAGGACAAATAAAGTTCAGTTTAACACAAATTTTCTTCCCTCCCTCAAACTTAAGTTTTAAATTAGATTAAAATATTTTAGCTTATAATAAGCCTAAAGAAAAAGAAAAAATTTAAAATTTCTAATCAGGAGATCAATACAGGTACAATTAATAAAAATATGTGTTGAGTAGTAGACAATTTAAATTAAAACAGATTCATCATAAAAAGCTTGAAAATATAAAATTCTACTCTAACACATATCCATTACTAAGTAAAAGAGTAACAAAAGTAGCAATGAAAATAAAAGTACAGAGCAACAGAACATACATAAACAGTCCAACATGAGAAAGATCTAAAAATCATAACTACTACAAAATAGAAAATAAAGTCTAACCCTCTTTCTCCTCCTCATCATCATTAGAATCAAAGGGGATATATTCATCTGTAGACTTGTGACTCTTAAAAGGTGTAAATTGAGGGCATGTAGGAAATTCAACTAAATGGTCTCCCTTCATAAATTTCACTAATGCCTCATCATAATCAACATCATAGTCACTCTTTCTCCGAACAAAATATGTCATATGATCAAATTTATTTTCCATATCTTCTATGCGGCACTGCATCAAAAAATATCATTATGGTGTTCCAAATATCGCTCACTTAACACATCCTAGAATCTAGATGGAGGCTCAACAATAGTGGAAGTAGAAGTTCTAGAAGTAGAAGGTCTGGAAGTAGAAGGTACATCCTAAGCTCTATCTCTACGTCTTCCATATACATCTACATTTGCCTTCCCAATGGGCTTAAGTGGCCTTAACTTCTCTTCCCAAGATTCAAATTTAACTCCAGAGTCAATGTAAATAGTAAATATCAAAGATGGAAATCCAAGACCTGAAGTAGTACTAGCTCTAGCTGAAGAACTAATAGTTTCATGAATAAGAGTGCCAGCATCTATAGATTTCATTTCATGAATGAAATAGTTTAAAATGAATTTTTCTCTAGTCACTTTACTTAAATGATTTGAAGGAAGAAGACGACTAGAAATAAAATAATACTAGACCTTTGAGGTGGTATTGAGCTTGGAAGAAGAAAAATTTACCTTAGGATCATTCCAAATCTTTCAGGCTCCACGACCATCAGTCAAATAAGCTATAATATGATCCAACTCTGCCTCAGAAGGTGTATCCTCAAAATAGAAACAATCTACAGCTGGTGGCAGACCATAAATCACATTAATCCGCTCAGGAGTAAACTCAAATCCTCTTCCTCGAACAAAGACTTTGTCATCTGCTGCTTTAGGTAAGTTTGCATAAAACTCTCATACTACAACAATGATGGCAACAACAGTAAAGTAACATAAACTTTCCCAATGACGTGCCACAATCACATTCTCTATAGCTCCACGTCTATAAAAACTTTGCTCCGAAATAAATTTTCTTGAAGAAGCAAATTCGTTGTAACGAATTTGCACATTAAAGTTGACAAATTTTTCACTATCGTAGGATTATTTTCCCCTTCCTCGCTTTGTCTTAGGAGCCATCTAAAATAAATTTGAAGAAAAAAAAATTTCAACAAATTTTAAAATCAAGATAATAGGCTTCCGACAAGCTTCTTCAAGCTAACAAAGCTTAGATCCATGGATTTTTCACCACTTAATCAAATATTTTTTTAATTTTTCAGTTTTTACTCAAAGTATGAAAAATTCATGGTAAAATTGCAAAATAACTATGCCAAAATGTAGATCTAATCTTGAGACGATGAAATCCGGTGTTTTTGAGCCACGAAATTTGAAGATCTGAGCTCTAAGAAGATCTCTAGGGCTGGTTTTCATGAAAATTACAAAGAAGAAGGAGCTTGGGCATTAACAATGGCATGGGTTCGGTTTAATAGGTGAAAATGTCGCGTTTCGGTCGGTTCAGTTGAACCGGCGCCTAGGCGCCGAGCTGTACGGATGGTCTGGCGCTTAGCACCATACCCGGAAATTTTCTTTTCTTGGGTTTTAAGTGTAACACAGCCAAACAAAGCCTCTCAAACCAAAATTTCTCAATAATTTAACATCACACCTCATGTTTATTATTTCCCCAACTTCTTCTATCTTCCAATTTTTAATTCAAAATTAATTCCAACATTCGAACACATGATTTACACAAACATAACTTTCATTAATAAACTTTCAAAGAACAGTACTATATCACACACAAACACAATTAAGCAAATCAACACAAGCAAACTAACACACAATCAACAATAAGTTAAAGTAACACACATAACACATCCTTTACTAAAGTAAACTCAAACATGAAACACAAACACTAGAATCTTATTCTAATGATGAATCCTTGTTAATCTCATTCTCGTCACCCTTCTCACATGCTAAATATCTACAATCAAATGTATAGAAGACAAGGGCGTAAGGAAATTCCATAGTCATCTTTTCATCGATCCATTTTTTTTTACTATACATGGATACATGGTAATCTTGATGTTGACCTCACTTTTGGTTGAGGTCTAGAAAACTTCTTTAGTAGCCTAGGTCTAGCCATAGGACTTTCCTATTGACTAGTCTTAGAAAACTAGAAGAGGTACCCCACTATTAGAAATTCAAAACTCTTCTTTTTACTCAACTTGAAATTCCACATATTGATCTTAACTTTAGTAGGTAAGATCATTATAAGAGAATTCAAGAAGAATCCCTATAGGATTACTTGGCTTTAGGGTTGACCCTGGGTGTTGATTTGGAACTAGGGTACACCATATCTTCACAATACATTAATCCATGGGTCATTTAGAATGGATATGTATCCAATTCCATGTGAAATGCCTAACTTGGTCTTTTGCCCCTAGGGACCCAAATTTGGCTAATATTCCCAAATTTTGCCAAAATACCCAAAATTGATCAAAACCCATTTCAAACACCTTGGATACATCCAAATTTGTCAAAATTTCTAAAAATGGCCAAATTACCAAGATACCCCTCCATGACCCAAAATCCAAAAAATTCCAAAAATTCCCAATAAATCCAAAATATTCCCAATTTCATTTTGTCCAACTAAACCTTGGTCCAATTTCGTCAATTTGACCATCTTTGACAAAATCCCCAAATTAGCCCCAATATTGGCTAACACCCCAAATCTCAACAATTGAATGCCTTAGATCTCAAATTGGCATCCAATTTTTGTTGAAAATCCTTTATAAGGTCATTTTTGACCAAACACAACAATCAATTTGAGCTTAGCACAAAGCTAGCTCAAGTTAGACTCAAATTTAACCCTTAAGGGTTTAATTTAGGTCTAAACCCAAATCCATCAAAATCCATTCAAATTAACCATCAAATCAATTTCAAAAAAACTTTCATCCTTCATGAAAATTGTTCATAATGATTTTTCACACCAAACACAACAATTAATTTGAGCTTAGCCAAAAGCTAGCTCAAGTTTGACCTAAGTTTAGCCCTACATGCTTAACTTAAGTCTAAATCCAAATCCATTAAAACCCATCCAAATTGACCACCAAATCAACTTCAAAACATCTTTCATCCTTCATGAAAGTTGTTCATAATGATGTTCTTCACCAACCACAACAATCAATTTGAGCTTAGCCCATGGCTAGCCCAAGTTTGACCCAAACTTAGCTCAATATGCTTAAAATGGGTCAAAAATCAAAAATCCACCAAATTGATTAACCAATTGACCT
>NEWO01000101.1:312915-329122 GCA_003013225.1 Phalaenopsis aphrodite
TTACCATTTGAACTTCTTGAAGATAAGTTTTCTTGATTTTATTGAGAGTATGTAATTAACTAGCTTTTTCCGAACCCAGCATAATATAAACCCTATTTAATTCCTTATATTAAATAGGGGAATTTGTCGGCCAATACATTGGTTTCACAGATCAAACGGATGTCATAACTTTCTTTAGTTTATTTGATCGAGCCTCACCCTCAATTCTTGTGTTTATCCTTCGAGATAGATACAAAATTTGAGGTCAAGCGCTCTTTCATCTAAACTATGAAAATTATGGGGTCAATTTGACTTCATCTTTTTCAAAACTAAAATTTTTAAACGTCCTTCCGAAGCGGGCAACGAGATTTCAATTCCGATGACCGACAGCTTCTTACGGGCAAACCCCACACCAAAAATAGTGCCGACACTTGATAACTAGCCAAGTGGTCTGATTGAAGTTTCATCTGCCACTCTAAGTGCTCATACTGATGATACATCTCATGCAACTTGTTGTGTAGATTGGAAAGCTCCTCTTTAATCTTCCCCAACTTGCTCATCACCTTTTACAAACTCAATGCTAAGAACCCATTAAAATTGGTTTGGGCATCCTTGTGCACAAACTTATTTCCAACGGACATCTCATTCTCTCTACTCTCCATGGAAGCAAGTAAAATCTAAAAACCCTTCTAAACTCTTTTCTCTAGTCAAAATTTCAAAGGTATGAAGATTAAGGATGAAGTCTAGGCAGTTTTATAGTGAAGACATGGAGAAAAACTGCTTTGGGTGGTTTTCCCACTTCTAGAAACCGTGGCGCCTAGGCGCCGGATTCTAGCACCTAGGCGACAAGTTCACAAGATTATGGCACTTATGCGCCAATTTTGGCGCCTAGGCGCCAGTATTCTAGTGAATACTGATTCGCCTATCATCGAATTTCTTCAATTTGCAACCATGCTTCATATCTAAATTAGTGTTTTAAAGATGCTACTAAAGCAAAGAATAATCATGAGACTACATCACTAACGAACAAATACTAAATCACACAAATAGATTATGGGTTGTCTCCTACAAAATGCTTAGTTTAACATCGTCAGCTTGATGTATCCAAGTACTTTACTCGGACAGACCCAATATCAAAGATTCTTTATAAGAGGGCATGTTTTCTCTAATGCAAGGTTTTAACCTATGTCCATTTACTTTAGTTATACGTTCAGTCTTTGGATCTTTAATATCCACAGCCCCATAAGAATAAACTTTCATCACAATAAATGACCCCATCCACCTAGACCTAAGTTTTCCTGGAAATAATTTCAATCGAGTATTGCAAAATAAAACTTCTTGTCCAGGCTCAAAATTCTTTTTAAAAATCTTTCGATCATGCCAAATTTTCATCTTTTCTTTATAAATTCTAGCATTTTCATACGATTCATTTCTTATTTCCTCGAGAATTGCAATAATAGCTTTTCTCTTGCATCTTTTAAATTATAATTAAATTATTTTATCGCTTAATAAGCTTTATGCTCTAACTCAAATGGCAAATGAAAAACTTTTCAAATATGAGCCTATATGGAGACATTCCTATATGAGCTTTATAAGCAGTCCTATAAGCCCATAATACACAATCAAGTCTATCAGACCAATCAGTACAGTTTTATCCAAAATTATTTTGATTTCACAATTTAATACTTTTGCTAATTCACTAGTCTGAGGGTGATAAGTTGTGGTAATCCTATGTTTAATTCCAGATTTTTTAAGTAATGTGTTAATTCTAAAATTCTTAAAATTACTTCTCCCATCAGTAATGATCACTTTTGACATTTCAAATCTAGTAAAAAAATTTTTGTTTAGAAATTTTTAAACCAGATCATAATGAGGCAAGGTTATTGCTTCAATCCATTTAGACACATAGTCCATAACTAAAAAGATATATATCTTTCCTGAAGATGGTACAGATGGCCCTATAAAATCTAAACCCCAAACATAAAAAATTTCAACTTCTAAAGTAAAATTTATAGACATTTCATCTCTTTTAGAAATATTGTCTACTCTCTGACATCTATCACAAGTTTTAACATATTTATTAACATCCTTAAATAACGTAGGCCAATAAAATCCAGAGTGTAAAATTTTAAATGTAATCTTATCTATTCCAAAGTGTCCCCCAAATTAAGATTTATGAGATTTTTGTATAATTTAAAAGGTTTCAGTAGTTAGTACACATCTTCAAATGACTGAATCTCAACTTTTTTCATATAAATAAGGATCATCCCAAAGTAAAATCTTGCATCATATATAAATTTCTTTTTATGGTGGCTTGTTAGTTTGTATGGTAGAATATTACTAGCTAAATAGTTAACTATAACTGCACACCATGATATATGCCACTTAATAACAACATAAAGTTTTTCATCAGGAAAATTTTCATTTATAACTTCATTCATTGTTATTTTCATTTTCATGTTCAAGTCTTGACAAATGGTCAACAATTTGATTATCAGCACTTTTCCTATCTACTATTTCAAAATCAAATTCTTGCAAAAGTAGGACACATTTGATTAATCTTGGTTTAACATCCTTCTTTGACAAAAGATATTTAATAGTGGAATGATTAGTATGCACAATTCATTTAGCTCTAAGTAAATATGGTCTAAAATTATCAAATGTATATATTATTGCCAACAACTCTTTTAAGTTGTTGTGTAATTAATTTGAGCTTCATTACGAGTTTTGCTGGCATAATATATAACTTTAAAAATCTTATCATATTTTTGACTAAAATAGTTCTAATAGTGTAATCACTTGCATCACATATTAATTCAAATGGTTTTTCCAATCAGGTGAAACATTGATAGGTGCAGCAATTAACTTTTTCTTTAATAAATTGAAAGCTTTAAGACAATTATTATTAAAATAAAACTTAGTATCTTTTTCCAAAAGATGACATGGAGGTTTAGCAATTCTAGAAAAATATTTAATATATCTGCTATAAATCTAGCATGTCCTAGAAAACTTCTTACAACAGTTACTAAATTAGGAGGTTGTATTTCAACAATAATTTGTTTTTTTCTTCATCAACTTCCATACCATTTTTAGAAATTTTATGTCCTAATACAATCCCTCTTGTGACCATAAATTGACATTTTTCTCAATTAAGAATTAAAATTGTTTCTTCATAGTGTTTTAGAACTTTAGATAAATGATCTAAGCATGAATCAAAAGAGGTTCCAAAATTGAGAAATCATCTATAAGGACTTCAATTTATTTCTCAATTATGACAGAAAATAGACATCTTACACCTTTGAAAAGTTGCAGGTGCGTTACATAAATCAAAAGACGTTCTTCTAAAAGCAAAAATCTCATATGGACTTGTAAATGTAGTCTTTTTTTGATCCTCTGGTACAATAGGTATTTGTTGGTAACCAGAATATCCATCTAAAAAGCAAAAGTATTATTGTCTTGCTAGTTTATCCAACATTTGGTCCAAGAAAGGTAAAGGAAACTGGTCCTTCCTAGTGGCAGTATTTATTTTTTTATAATCACTACAAATTCGTCATCTAATGACCTATCTTATTGGAATTAATTCATTCATTTCATTTAAGACTATAATCACTCATCCTTTTTTAGGAACACAATGAATAAGACTAACTCATGTACTATCAGAAATAAAATAAATAATCTCAGCATCTAACCATTTTAAAATTCTTTTTTTACCACTTCTTTCATCATAGGATTTAATTTTCTTTGAGGATCAGCTTTAGGTTTATGATCCTGAGAAAATATAGTTGTGTAAAATTTATAAAGTTGACTCCGCTTTGCAACGACGTCAAAAACTTGATGTGGTATTTTATGAACAATAGCATGAAGCACTTAAAGTTGGGATTCTACGCAAGTGTATGTATCGTTATCACAACTTCCATCCAAAACTTACTTACTTATCATTTCAAGAAGAAAGATAAAGAAAACTACTCAAAATCCATAGAGAAAACAAAACCACACTTTAATTTAAATGAAGAAATCATTGTCAAACCAATAAGTCTTTATTAAAACAAAAGTAGTCTCAAAATAGAAAGATAAAAACTTATCTCAAGTCCTCCACACAACTCTTGAAGTTCCTTTGAATCTCTTCTCTTTTACAATCACTCAAAACAAAATAACAAAAAGGATAAAGTAAATAAAAAGTCATTCCTGAAAATCCCTCTGAACTAACTCCCCAGAGAAGAACTTTCAAAATTTGCCAATGATTTTAAGGCTCTTTTTTAAGTCCTCTCTTCTTTCTTTTATAGTTTTCCAAGAGGTGTCTTGGGATCTCTTCAAAAATTGTCTTGATTCGATGTATTTGCCCCAGTGACACATCCTTTCATGATAATTTTTGTCTATGGTGGTTAAAACCACCTATCAAGCTAATGGTTGCCTCAAAAACCTCTTCGAAATTTGTGAAAACCGATTTTACTCATCTAGTAACTACCATTGGTGCTTAAGCGCAGGGTCTCGATGCTTAGACGCAGCCTTCTCTGTTTAACCGGCTCTTAAGCGCTGGATCTGGCGCTTAGGCGCCGAAACTCTTTTGCACAATTTTTCACCTTTTTGCTCCAAATTTGATCATTTTTCACTCCTTTAAGCATTTTCATCATTTTTACTTGTATCTGCAAGAAAAACACAAAAATACCTTCCATTAAAGCGCTATATCTCAAAAATAGGTATAAAAATGTGTCTAAAAATACTATATATTTTAGGTGTATAACATATAGATCATTTCGTTATCAAATACTTGATGCAAAAGAAAGATGCTAAACCAAGATTAATTAGATGGATACTTCTATTGCAAGAGTTCGATTTTATTGTAGTTGATAGAAAGGGAAATGATAATCAAATAGTTGTTCATTTTTCTGGACTAGAGAAAGAAATATTAACTAATTTTGCAAATAAAATTTTAAAAAATGTCCCTAATGAACAATTATATAATATTGATGAAATGAATTAGTCGCGGTATGCCGATATAGTTAATTATATTGTAAGTGATATTCTACCACCATATATTAAGAATCAACAATTAAAGAAATTTATATATGATTCAAAATTCTATTTTTGGGATGACCTATATTTATATAAACAAAGTAAAGATCTAATTATTATGAGGTGTGTGTCTTATGAAGAAACTCAACAAATAATTGAAAGATGTCATGATTCTGAATTTGGAGGATATTTTGGAACAAACAGAATTGCATATAAAATTTTATAAGCTGGACTTTACTGGTCTACTCTTTTTAAAGATGTTGATGAATATATTAAAACATGTGATCGATGTCAGCGAGTAGGAAATATTTCTAGATAAAATGAAATGCCTCTAAATTACACATTGGAAGTTGAAATTTTTTATGTGTGGGGATTAGATTTTATGGGACCATTTATGTCTTTATTTGGAAATTTATATATATTACTTGTTGTTGATTATATGTCCAAATGGATTGAAGTAATTGTTGTACCTAAATATGATGCTCGGAGTGTTTCTAAATTTTTAAACAAAAATATTTTTACAAGATATGGAATGCCAGAGTAATTATTACAGATGGAAGATCCCATTTTAGAAATAAGAGAATCGAGAAATTGATTAAAAAATATGACATTATGCATAGATTATCTACTGCTTATCATCCTCAGATCAGTGGTCTAGCGGCGATATCAAATCGTGAAATAAAAAGAATTTTAGAAAAAGTTGTAAATCCCTATAAATTGGATTGGTTTGCTAGATTAGATACTACATTATGGGCATACAGAACTACTTATAAGACTCCTATTGGAATGTCCATATATAGACTTATTTTTAGAAAAACATTCCACTTACCAGTAGAATTAGAGCATAAAGCATTTTGGACTATTAAGAAATTTAATTTTAATCTAAAAGATGCTGATAGAAAAAGATTATTGCAACTCAATGAACTTGAGGAGATTAGAAATGAAGCATATGATAATGCAACAATCTATAAAGAGAAAATCAAAATATTGCATGATTGGAAGATTATTAAAAAGAAGTTTGAACCTAGATAAGAAGTTTTATTATATAATACAAGATTGAGTTTATTTCCATGAAAACCGAAATCCAGATGTTTATGATAATTTAAAGTGATTAAAGTCTATCATTATGGAACAGTTATTATTAAAGATCCTAAAATTGGAACGATATTTAAAGTTAATGGGCATCGATTAAAACATTATTATGAAGGACACATGCCACAATTTAAAGAAAATTTCATCCTGATTAAATAATGGTACGTCGGGTTGATGACGTTCAACCAAGCGCTTTGTGGGAGGCAACTCATATATAAATATATATATGTATCTATGTATTACTATTTTGTTTAATAAGTGTTTTACATATTAGGCAATACTAATATTTTTGAATCCTACACAATTTTATATATCATAAATTAAGAAAAATATTGGTATTGGAGGAAAAATTTGGTATCGAATTGAACAAAAAAATAAGAGACGTAATTTTGGCCACTGGCGCCGACGGTGCCCATCTCCACAGGCCATGGTGCCGAGAGCGCCATCGGGAGCGTCGACAATGCCGAGAGTATTTCGTGCAGTTCAGGATGAATTTTGCAGACTTTGGCGGGATTGAACTTCAAAATATCTGCCAAGATGTGTTTTTAAAAGCCTAAAAACTAACTTGGACGACCATAAACTTCCAAATTTCGAAATCCATGGCTTCCAATTCCATAAATACTTCCAGGTATAGAGTTTTCAATAGAAGAAAGTTTATCAGTTTTGACACGCATAGATTATACGATAAAGTCATTATGAAAAAGATACTTATCAAAGAGAGAGGCTTTGTCAATCATGGATTTATTAATCCAAATTTTCAAATTTATAAAATCATTGTATAGATATGTTGAGAAGTTTTATGCTACACTACCGATGTAGTTGTTGTACCAATAGTAAAGAAATTCTATGTTAATTTACATAGAATAACCCAAGGAGTTGTCTTCGTTTGAGGTAAGTCTGTACCATTTACTCCAGCTTGAATTAATGATTTGTATATGATAGAAAACATTTCAATATGTCATTATACAAATTTCCAATGTGAGATATGATGCAAGATGTATATAACTTTCTGACGAATGAAAATGATAATTGGGAAATCAGAGATGAGGGATACGTTAGTTTCTCCGCTTCACTGCTTAATCCAATATCAAAACAATGACATTTCTTCATATCTACAAAATAACTCCCTGCCATGAAGATTAGTAGAGTTACAAAAGAAAATCTCATTTTAAACTATTGCATTCAAATGGAAAAGCTCATTGATGTGGGATCGATTATTTTCAAATCTATTATGGGTATTATTATAAATGGGCCAATATATGGACTGGGGGCATCCTTCTACAATTTCTTACTTTGCAGTCAATCTCAAGTGCCATATTAAAGTTAAAAGAAAGTATTATTACCTTGGGAGCCCATGATTCCTATTGATGACAATTATATTGGGAATGGAAATGAAGCATTAGATGTTATCTTGGATCATACATCACATGCTTCAACACCATTAATGCCAGAAACAATTATAAGTTCAATAGCTTTAAAGAAGAAAATGAAGAAAATAGAAAGAGAACTTCAGAGTATTATGAATGCAATAGGAAATCTTAACTGCCTTTTTGATCACCTAGATTGGAGAATGAAGGAGAACTTTGATCATACTGGAACAATTGAAGCAGGATTGGTGCAGATGTTCAAGAAAAATGGATGGATTGATGAAAACTCAACTAATCAATTCCCGTACCGAGCCTTCTACAATTTGTACGTCCATTACCAGTCTATGGGAGATACTAGAGGAGGAGAAAGTATAGAAGATGAAGCAGAATAATTAAAGAAGTTGGACTCTCTACTATTTTAAAGTAATTATGTTTTTAATGTGATTATGTGGATTTAATTTACATTACTTTACTTTACTTTACTTTGCTTTAGAACTCTATTAACTTTGATTGTGTATATAGTTTTGTGTTAGTGTTCTAATGTTGTGGCTTGATTTCGACTCTGAATTATAATTTAGTTTGCTTTATGTATGTGAAAGTGTGATTAGAAAAATGTATTTGTAAAAAGTGTATTTTCATATATAAAAGTTAGTTTGGTGTTGTTTGTGAAAATGTTTGTTTGTGAATTATTTTAAGATAAAAATTAGTGTTCAAAATGACTAAATAAACTTTAGAGTGAATTGAAAGAAAGTTGTAAATTGTGAAAATTTAAAAAAGTAAATTTTTGGCCATTAGCGCTGACGGCGTCGGCATGGGCACCGACAGCGCCGGCATGGGGCGCCGATAGCGCCCAAAAATCCCCAAACCCCTTAAAATTTGTGATTTGCATAGTAAAAACACCATTTTTACCCTTTTGGTCACCTTCAACCTCAGGTTTTTGCACCTAGGGCTTACTATTGCTTGGATTTGAGGTGGTTTTAAAGCAAAAGAAGTTCGGATTTCATCTTTTCTAAGTAAGAGCTACACTTTGAACTCAAAATTTTTTATTTTCACCAAGGATTTATCTTACATTACCGAGATCTGAAATTTTGAAATTTTTTAGAAGATTTTGAGAAAATCCTTTGGTGAAGAACTCTTACTTAGTAGATTTAAGTTTAAAACTTGTGATTTTCAAAATTTTTTGGAATTTATTTGGATTTTATCAAATTTTCTTAGATTACCATGGCACCGAGAATGAGCAAGGGAAAGAGAAAGGTAGATTATGATGATCAAAAGTTTATCAACTACAAGGCAAACATTTTTTTCAATAGTCTACTTGCAACTAAAAAAGTAATTATGGATCGAGGATTTAAAAATCCAGGTGGAGAAGTCAAAAGATTAATCAACGCTCGGCAGTGGGAGAATTTTTGTTACTTTATTGCTGAGGCTATTATTGGCATAGTGATGGAGTTCTATGCCAACTTTGAGGAAACTTCTGAAGACTACATGTTTGTTCGTGAGAAAATGGTGGAATTTATTCCAATGAGAATTAACGAATTTTATCATTTAGAGGATGTGTATAATTGCCAATACAAATCATTTTCAGCTACAAATGAGGCCTTAGATGAAGTTATTTCTTTTCTTATTGATGGAAGAGGAGCTTGGAAAGTGAAGAATGATGTTAAGGTAAACTTCCCTCTTTCTATGTTAAATGTACTATTTAAGGTCCGACACTACTTTATTTCTTGTAGAATGATACCAACAAATCATCATAGTGAGGTTGCAAAGGATAGAGCCATCTTGAACTTCTGTATCTAGCAGACGAGAAGGATAAATGTAGGCTCTATTGTTTATAGAAACACTTGTTCTATTGCTTTGGGTGAGACTACTAGTGGTTTAGCACACTCTGCCCTGATCTTCATACTATGTGAACAGGCAGGAGTTGATTTTAGAATGGATGAGGAGAGGATTGAACCTCTAAAACCTATTGGGCCTGCCAACATTAAGACTTATGAATCTCATGTTGGATGGAGATCTAGAAGTAGGAGTAGGGATATTCCTTCTACTTCAAGTACCCCTACTTCTAGTACCCCTGCTCTTCAGGGACTTATGGAGCATATGATGATCCAACAGGGAGATATCTTAAGAATAGAAAGTAGAATGGAAAATATGGAGGCCAAAAATGCACACAGTGATGATTTGACAAGGTAGAAGTTTGAATATGATGTTGTTTATGATGATGCGATGGTCAGATACATGAGGGGTGACCACTCAGTTTAGTTTCCTACTCACCCTCTTTTTACGCGAATTATAGTCCTAAAATATATAGTGTTTTTAGACACATTTTTATACCTATTTTTTAGATATTGCATTTTAATGGAAGGTATTTTTTTATTTTTCTTGCATATACAAGTAAAAATAAAAAATTTTCTTAAAGGAGTGAAAAAAAATCAAATTTGGAGCAAAAAGGTGAAAAATTGTGCAAAAGAGTTTTAGCGCCTAAGCGTCAGATCCGGCGCTTAAGCGCCGGTTAAATGGAGAAAGCCGCACCTAAGTGCCGAGACCTTGCGCGTAAGCGCTAGTGGCAATTACTAGACAAATAAAATCAGTTTTTACAAATTTTGAAGAGGTTTTTGAGGCACCTATTGACTTAATAGGTGATTATAACCACCATGGATGAAAATTATCATGAAAGGATACGTCTCTTCGTCAAATACATCGAATCAATACACATTTTGAAGAGATATCAAGGCATCTCTTGGAAAACTATAAAAGAAAGAAGAGAGGACTTAGAAAAGGGTCCTGAAAATATTGGCAAGTTTTGAAAGTTCTTCTCTGTGGTGTTAGTTCGAAGAGATTTTCAGGAACCACTTTTTATTTACTTTATCCTTTTTTGTTATTTTGTTTTGAATGAGTGTAAAAGAGAAGATATTCAAAGAAACTTCAAGAGTTTGGTTGAGGACTTGAGATAAGTTTTTATCTTTTTGTTTTAGACTACTTTTGGTTTTAATCGAGACTTATTGTTGGTTTGATAATGATTTCTTCTTTTAAACTAAAGTGTGGTTTTGTTTTCTCCATGGATTCTGATTAGTTTTGTTTATCTTTCTTCTTAAAATGATAAGTAATTAAGTTTTGGATGGAAGTTGTAGAGAGTATTGATCTTTAATGTTGGAAGAAGTTGTGATGATTTAAATCCATGCACTTCTTTTACTTCTTGATTTGGGCAATCCAGATATTAAAATTTTTTATGAGAACATGTAAGAACCGGACTGGTATTGTCTCAGTCAACAATTGGAAAGAATCACATGAGGTTGTATGGATGAGACTGTAGTTCATATAATTGAGTGCAAATAAATAGGGAAATATTAATTGATGGGTGTAGAGTTAGAGGACTTTAAAGTGACAGGTTAAAGCCCCCAACTTGGTTTATTATTTTAGGTTCTCATACGAGAATGTTAGCCCACAGGTGGAGGAATCCGAGGGAACTCTAGAGTGAGAGCTAGTATCTTCTCTGCCTAGCCTGTCTTCAGAACTATTCAAATTTTAAATTAGCCAATTTTCTTTATAGCATCTCTAGTAAGGGTAAAGAATATTATTGCTCTTATTTGACACAACACAATTTGCATACTTCCACAACAGAATTCCTATACTTATTACTGATTCATGATAAGAAGAAAGATATTTTCAAATTAAGTACTTTTTTTTTACAAAAACTTTAGTTGTTACTGTTTCATTAAATTATCAAAAATACCAAAAATATTCAAATTTCAAATTCCTACAAAAATCATTTTTCGTTTAAGTAATTATCTTTTTAAAAGTAGAAAAACTTTCTAAAAAGTTCATATTGCATAATCTTTCGTGTGGGTTTGATATTCAGGTCTTAATCAAAAAGTCTTATATTACTTAATAACGATACGTATATTTGCGTAGTATCCCAATATAAATATATATAATTAAAAAGTTAAATTCTTATTTTTCTTCAGGATTAAGTTTTTTGGTTTTGTTGCAAAATAAGGAAATATAAGTGAAAACAACTATCATAACTATTGTTATATTGTGCATAAGCATTAGGATCGGGGATCAGTCAACCCAATCTTACAAGAACATCCAACTTTGCATTTTGCCCCTAAATCCACCCAAATTACCTAAACACCCCAAAATTTGACCAAAATTCTCAATTTCACCCAAAATACCAAAATTTGTTCAAAAATCCTTTCAAACCAATTCAAAATATCCAAATTGCCCAAAACCACCCAGAATTGCCAAAAATTTACCAAAATACCCTCAAATTTGCCAAAATTACAAAAATACCCTTGGTGGACAAACTTTCCCAAAACATCCAAAATCACTTCAAATGTCTCCAAAATCAGTTTGTTCCCTTCAATTAAACTCAATTTGACCAATTTGACCATTTTGACCAAAACCCCCAAATTGTCTTTAAAGGCCCAATTTCTCCAAATTCACCTCAAATGTCCATCAATTTGGCCCCAATCCTCCCCAATTTCAATTCTAAACTCAAATTTATCTTTCATATGATCAATCCAATTCAAATCCATGCCTAATTGACCCATTCCTTGAGCTTAATTTTGATCCAGGTCAAACCCCAAATTTTGACCATATGACTTAACCCCACCAAATTGAACCCCTTCCCCAAAATTGACTTAGTCATGTGAAAATCACCAAATTAAGGTCTCCTTAAGTAGATGAAGGTGTAGGAACAAATCTCATGTGATTTAGTTGAGTATCGAGTGAGATCTTAGGTCTAGATGTTGGACGGTGCAGGAGATCTAGCTATCGGGGATGATGACGGAGAGTCATCTGATTGAGCGTGTAATAAACAGATGGACGAGATCAAGCCAGATGGAGTCTCCGTGCATGAACAACAGAACGCGTGGCTGCCAAGTCAGATGGTGGCACCGAACCAAGAGGTAACTCGTGGCGTTTTGGGGAGGACGAGGATGACGTGGCACGTGACTGGGATGAATAGAAAATTAGGATTTTCTTGATTTAAATAAATAGCAGATCTTTGAAAATTCATAACTTTGCATAGAAAAATCATAAAAAAAAATAAAAATACTATCTTACTAAGTGAACAGAGAAAAAAAATGTGGGAAAAAAATAAAAACTATTTGTAAAGTATATGATTTTTAATTAATTAAGTACCTTCTGTGGTATTTTAACTCTCCATGACTAAATATGGTTCACCATAGCTTGAAATTTTTAAGGTTTATTCCTCATCACAGAAGGGATGTTCTCTAATTTTTCCAAGGTCAGAGGGCGTCTCTATGCTTCTAACCATAATTTTCAATCTAGGGTGACCATTTTGGCCTATTTTAATTATATAAATCAAAATATCATTTAGAAAATTATGGAAATAATTTTAGTAGGTTTCCTATAGTCGGAGAAGTCTAGGAAAAATATTATGATGTCTTGAATTATCTTGTAAATTTATATATTTAATTAAATGTAAATATATTGTGTTAATTTATGTAAATTATATATTTATCAAAAATTGAGAAAATCAATCCCACATTGTTCATAAAAATCATGTTTATCCACTAAAAAAATTTGAAAATTATTTGAATAAGTTTGAATATTAAAGTTGATTTTCTAAGAAAGATTAATTTTTTTGTACAAAAATAATTATATTAAATTAAATACACTTTAGAAAATTATGAAAAGTGGTTTTCTGAGTTACTTGTGATTAAAGACACTTGGGAAAAATAAAAATTATTTTTTAGAAAATACTTAATTTCTTAGCCTTATTTTGAAATTAAAAATAATTAAAAATTTCAAAAATATCAAAATATTTCAAAATATGCCTAATTTTTTTCTGATCACTTAGGACTCATTAAAATATTTTTCCTAATTTTTTGAAGTTAAAAATAAATATTAAAAGCTTAAATGTGAATTTTCCTTATTTTCCCATTAAAATAATTATAATAAACAAATTAAAAATCATAAAAATACAAAAATTGATTCTCCAAGTTTTCTGAAGTCAGAGAAGTCCAATAAAAATATTAAAAAAATAATTTTGGTAATTAAGATATTATTTTCTTTTTAATTAAATCATTGAAGCTTGTTAATAATAAAATAATAATAATAATAATTTAATTCAAAAAATCATGAAATTTTGGTTAAGTGTTTCTTTGACCTAAGGAAACCTCTAATAATTTTCTCATAAATAAAAACTTTATTTTGGAAAGTTAAATAAATCTATTTTTAAAAATCCTATTTTCTGAATTTAAATAAATAAATAAATTAAATTAAATTTTGAGAAGCCCCCATATTCTCCTCTAATATTGTAATTACCTCATGGACATGACACTCTAAATGCTCAAAGTCATTTGGTTTATGTTTAATGAGTTATGAGGTGAAGCCCCCCAAGGGCAAAATTGTCATTCTAGATTATGGTGCCTTAATCAAAATTTAGGATTAACTAAAGGAAAATGAGTAATTTTGACCTTAATAGACATGTTTGGATGATTGAAATACAAACGGATTAAAAGGTAGAAACTCACTCACCACCCCTTGCACAACATCAACAAAATAATAATTCTTCTAATCTTCATGACTTGGAAGTCAACTAAGATCAAATGATTCTTAAGTGATGGGCTTAAGATATAAAAAGATGATAATTTACTTTTCTTAAGCCCAAAGTTGAGGATGATGTGATCATTCAATAAGGATATATATCACTTAAATCAAAATTTTGACAATCACCATTTCACCTATTATGATTATTAAGGGTTTAGTAGTGACCTAGGCTATATGTCTAAACTCAATTGATTGGATTTAGAAGATGATATGATTGGTGATTAACATCTTTAAACACTACAAGCCTAACTTTAATTATGCACACCATAATCTTTAAATGACCTAAACTTGCCTTAGGGGCACCCACTCACATAACCTTTAAACAAAACATAAATTGATTAATGGGGTACCCTATCCTCGGGATAATTAAATTTTCAAGTTTCATTAAGCAATGGGATAGTCACACTTTGACCTCTGATGATTAATGGAACAATATGATAAGTTCAGAATAAACTCAGGATATTTCAAGAGATCTTCAAAGTGGTCCAGAGTCATGCCTCGAGCACTTTGAAATCTATTGGACTTTCTGAAGGGCAAATTGGACTTGTAATATTTTGTTCTAAAATCATCTACTTGGATCTTTTGAGATTCAATAAAATCATAACTTGGGGTTTGATAGGTAAACCTTCATCTACTTCTGCAATTTAAATTCTTTACAAAATTATATGTATGTCTTGCAAGTACTGACCTTTCAGGTGGTGGAACAAGAAGAATCGATAGGTATGTTTTCAAATTAATGCAGTTACCTCCTTGTACTTCTTGTCTTGAGCTTGCATGTTAAGCAACGATGTCACCATGCATGAAAACCAAAAATGTTAGGATAGCCACAAAACCAAAACCAAAACAAAAACTAAAATTAATTAAGATAAAATTCTCCACCACAACATTCAAAATATAAGACAACTTAAAACTTAATCACAAACATCACAAAACAATAATTGCAACTAAATTAAGACGTCTCTATCGTATGATCAGGAATCCCTTGGAGGAGGTAACCTACAGTTGCTAACGAGATTTCCAATGGTATAAATGAAAATATGGAGCTCATTGAGTTGAGTTTAGTAAATTCATTTAGACTAAGTGAATCCGAAATAAAATAGTGGTATCAGAATGAGGGAACCGTAGGATCCTAACCGGCGTCGCTCTAATCAACTTTAATATGCCCCATAATATTTAAAGAATTATAATCATAGGAACATTTAATTTGACATCATAACTTGACACCTTAGAAAACTTAAACTCGTCATGATAAGGAGCTTGGAGCTAGCATTATGGGCAGCATGACCATCTTCATCAATAAGAGGATCAACAACAACATATCTTTCCTTTGAATTAAATAACAAGTCATAAGATTTTGAGATTATTTTCTAATGCAACATAAATCCTCAAATCATCTTTAGGACTTTTATATAGCTCTGCTATACAATATAAGCCCTAACTCATCTTAGGATTCTGAGGTTGTCATTCATCACGACCTAATTCCTCACATCTTCCAGACAATTTATGTGATCGTTTCACATGAATGTAAGCCTTAAACAAATCAAATTGGTAGGATGAAACATTTAAATAATTTCTCCTCAAAACCAAAGCCAAATCATAGGGTAGCTTGGGAAGTCACCGAGGTTCTTCTCCGAATCTATGACATCCCCTAGTTCTTCCTTATTTGGATTTTATGATAAATGTCCCAAATTTAAGTCATTCCCCTTTCACACTTCTTTGTCCGATCTCGCTGAAAAGGTCCAATCCTTTTGAACTCCTTGAAGATATTATTCCTTGATTTTTATCAAGAGTTTTCTTGAGTGACTTCGGTCATTTAAGATGAAATTAACTATAGGGGCTTACCCTTATAGGAAGCTTTTCTGAACCCAGTTTAATATAAACCATATTTAATTCTTTGTATTAAGTAGGGGAATTTGTCGGCTTATAAATAAAAATGGTTTCGCAGACTAAACGGATGTCGTATCTTTCTTAGTTTATTTGATTGAGCCTCACCCTTAAGTCTTGTGTTTATCTTTTGAGATAGATACATGGCTTGAGGTGTAGTGCTCTTTTATTTGAACTATGAAAGATATGTGATGAGTTTGATTTATATATATATATATATATATATATATATATATATATATATATATATATATATATATATATATATATATATACCTATATATATATATATATAT
>NEWO01000101.1:329616-359828 GCA_003013225.1 Phalaenopsis aphrodite
ATATATATATATATATATATATATATATATATATATATATATATATATATATATATATATATATATATATATATTAAATGTCCCTCCAAAGCGGGTGACAGGAATTCGATTCCGACAGCCGACAACAGGTTATTTTATTAATTTAGAAATATTAATTGTAATTGTTTGATCATTGATGCACATATTTAATTCTCCTTTTTTCACATTTATCATTACTCTTCCTGTAGCTAGGAAAGGTCTCCCCAAAATGATAGGTATCTCCTTATCTTCCTCTATATCCAGCACTATGAAATCAACAAGAAAGATAAATTGATCTACTTTTACTAGGACATCTTCTATAACTCCTTTAAGATATGTTATTGAATGATTTGCTAACTATAGAGTTACAGCAGTAAGTGTTATTTCACCTAATCCTAATCTTTTAAATATTAATAATGGCATTAGGCTGATTTTGGCTCCTAAGTTACATAAAGCTTTCCCATAAAATTTGTCTCTTATTGTACATGAAATTGTGAAGCTACCAGAATCTTTTAGCTTTTCAGGAAGCTTTTTTTTAATTATAGCACTGCACTCCTCACTAAGTGCAATAGTTTCATTTTCTTCAAACTTCATTTTCTTGTTAAGAATATCCTTCATAAACTTCACATAGCTTGATATTTGTTCTAGAGCTTCAGCAAATGGAATATTAATTGTAAGCTTCTTAAAAATTTCCATAAATTTTGAAAATTGCTTATCCAACCTTAGTTGTCAAACCCTCTGAGGAAATAGAGGTGGTGGTTTTTCCAAATCAACTTTAAGTGGAGAAATAGGTGTCTCTAAACCTTTTGGAGTGCCCTCTTTTGGTTCTTCAATCTCTTTTATCTCTACTTCAGTCTTTTTTTGAACTCTAACTTCCAATTCTCTTCCACTCTGAGTTGAACGGTTGTTACTTGCTCTTTATTTTGATCATTCATATTTATTTTTGTATTACTAGGAAGTGTTTCTTGGGATCCATTACTTAATGAATTTGTTATTTGTCCCAATTGATTCTCAATATTTCTAATTGTAGCTCCTTGAGTTTGTAATAGATTTCTTATTTGTAACACCACTTCTTCTATAGACAACTTCTTCTCCTTAAACTATGGATTACTGTTAAAACCTAAATGATAAGTAGGTCTATAATTACTATTCCCTTGGTTGTTCCAGTTTCCCAATGGGTTTACTTGATTGTTCTCCCATTGTTGATTATTACCACCCGTGGTATTATTCTAATTGAAGTTGGGATGGTTCTTCCAACCTGGGTTATAATAATTTGAATTTGGGTTATTCTACTTATTATTTTTGGCATTTAAAGTTTCTAATGATGCTTGAGAATCTACCATTTGGTCTAATGAATTCACTTCAGTCATAGGACTTGGTTGAGAAAAATTCTTTCCAAATTGGTCTAACTTCCTTGAAATTGCTGCAACTTGATTTGCTAGCATGACAAAAGCATCAATTTCGTGAATATTGGCTACTTTCTTAATATTTATCATTTCAGAGGGCCATTAAAATTTATTTGTAGTCATCTCTTCAATTAAAACATAAGCTTTATGAAATGGTTTTGACATAATGAACCACCAGCAGCGGCATCGATAATAGATCTAAGAGATCCACCTAATCCATTATAAAAATTTTAAATTATTAATCAATTTGGTATAGCATGGTGTGGACACTTTCTGAAGAGTTCTTTAAATCATTCACATGCTTCATAAATAGATTCCCCTTCAAACTGACAAAAAGATGTAAAATCATTTCTAAGCTTCGTTGTTTTAGATGGTAGAAAATATTTAACAAGGAATTTATGCACTAAATCACTCCAAGTTCTAATAGATCCAGGTGATAACGAATGTGACCATATCCTAGCCTTATCCCTCACTAAGAAAAGAAATAATCTAAGTCTTATAGCATCATCTGATACACCATCATATTTAAATATAACACATAATTCTAGAAAATTTGCAAGATGTAAATCTGGATCTTCAGTTGGTGCTCCCCCAAACTGATTATTGATATCATTTGGATAATAATAGGTTTAAGCTCAAATGAATTAGCCACTACAGCGGGTTCTAAATAATACAATGAAGTTCATCCACCTTAGGGTTTGCATAATCTCTTAAAGGTCTAAACTCTTCAACATTTTGATTATTTTGATTAGTCATTTCTTGAAATTTTCAATAATTTTTAATTTTTTAATTTTCCTAATAGTTGTTTCTAAATCAGAATCATAAGGCAAAAGTCCTCTGGAACCTGAACTACTCATACATTACCATAAAACACATAAAATAAAATAAAACAAAAAATAAAAATAGATAAACAAGAACTTTATATATAAACGACACTACAATATTCCTAAAATAAATCTTAAGGTTTAAATAAGACTTACTAAAAATTTTGTTTTCTAAAAACTTCTTTTTAAAATATTTTGGCAAATTACTATTATATTTATCCCCGGCATCAGCGCCAAAAATGTGATCCTGACATTATATATATCTAATGCGATGTATGTGATTATATGATTAATTTCTTTAATAGTTATTCTTAATTTGTAACAAAGCCAAAAACTTGTTCCAAAGCAAAAGCTAGGTAAATCTTTCAGTGTGAAGCAAATAAGAATGCAGTTATAATATTTTAATATGAGATATTATGCAAGTATACGTATCGTTATCAAGTAATATAGAACTTTCTGATTAAGTCCTGAATATCGAACCCACACGGAGAACTAGATTTAGATAACAAAATTTACTTAGCAATATATTATTACTTAAACTTAAGATGCTAAAATATGAATGAAATTCGATTCTTTTTGTAATTTTTGATAATTGAAAATAAAGTAAGCAGCTAATTAACTTAACTAAAATACTTGCAAGATGAATGTAATATAAATAAAATATTTTTTTCCTTATTATGAATCAGTGATAAATATAGAAATTTTATTTTGGAAGTATGTTAAATGTGTTGTGCCCAATAAGAGCAATAATATTTTTTTACCCTTACTAGATCTGCTATAAATAATATTGGCTAATTTATAGTTTAAATAGTCTTGAAGACCAGTTAGGCATGGAAGATACTAGCTTTCACTCTGGAGTTCCCTCTTCTCCCTCCACCTAGAGCCTAACATGTTGTGTTAAAACCCAAAACTATAAATCAAATTGGGGGTTTTAGCCTATCACTTTAAAGTCCTCTAATTCTACACCATTTAAAAGATTATTTTCCTATTTATTTGCACTCAACCCCATGAACTACATTCTCATTCATGAAATTAATATGTGATTCTAACCATTTGTTGACTGAGACAATATCATCTCGGATCTTACATGTTCTCACAATAGGTATTAACATCTTAATTAGTCAAATAAAAAAGTAAATGAAGTGCAAGGTTTCAAATCATCACAACTTCTTCCAACATTAAAGCTTAATACTTCACACAACTTCCTTTAAATATTTAATCACTTATCATTTTAATGAAAAATTTAAAGAAAACTACTCAGAATACATGGAGAAAACATAACCACACATGAGTTTAAAAGTAGAAATCATGCACACAAATAAGAAATTTAAATTAAAACCAAGTGTAGTCATAAAGATAAACACTTATCTCAAATCCCCTCCATAAAATGTCTTGAAGTTCCTTTAAATTTTCTTCCTTCACTCACAATACAAACTAAAACTCAAAATAAAAAGAAAAGGTGGCCGGTAGTGGTAGCGATTTACTTAGATGAATGATGGTTGTAAAGTTTGATAAGTGGCTGGCCTCCTCTCCTAAAAAATCTAAGTCTTTTTTTATAAAAATCCAAGGGGTGCCTTTGTGTCTTTTCAAAAAGGTGTCTCAATTCAATAAATTTTCTAGAAGTTGCCTCCTTAAAAGTCAATTAAATGAATTTTTGTGTCCATGGGCTATTTCTCACGTTTTTATAAAGAGTCGCTTCAAACACCTCTTCAAAAATTTGCTCAAATTAAATATCTCATCAAGTAACTACTTCTAACGTGTAAGCGCGGGGTACCTGGCGCTTAGGCGTCAGACTTGGGTGCTTATGCGCCCTAGTTAATTTTTGCTCCAAGTTTGACTCTTTTTCACTCATTTTAGTATTTTTCATTCATTTTATTGTACCTGAATGAAAAACACACAAATATCTTTCATTAAAACACAATATCTCAAAAATAGTATAAAAATATTATATATTTTAGGTGTATCAATAAACATAAGATTAGCATGCATAACACATAAACATAAAATAAACACTACTCTAGCATTTAATTTGGAGCAAAGATAGAAAGTATAACTAATAGTTTAATAAAAATAAAAAAAACTAAATACAAGCACATTGCAACACAAATACAACTAATTACGAAGAAAATATAGTCCAAATATTCTAACACATCAAAGAAAAGAAAGAAAACACAAACTAAAGATCAACATCTTCATCAACTCCAGCATCATCATCACTCAAATCTATGCCCTCATCCATCTCAGAAGGTCGATATGGTGTGACAGTGGGGTGAGTAGAAAACTCCACAAAATGATCTCCTCACATGTATCTCCTTATAGCCTCATTATAGGAAAAATCATACTCAACCTTCCTCAACATAATATCATCACTATAGTACAAATGAGATTCAAGGCATTTTACCTAATTCTGTAAAGTTATAATATCTCTTTATTGAATTATCATTTGTTTCATAAGTGATTACAGAGAAATAGAATCAGAAGTAGATGGACTAGGAGTAGAAGCAGGAGCAAAAGCTGAAGTAGAAGGAATGTTAACTCTAATCCTAGGTCTAGTCCCAAAATGTATCTCATATTTTTCCAAATTTGTTTTTTCAGTGAGTTTATGAGATGGCAAAGTTTCTTCCCAAGTCTCATACTTCACTCCAGATGCAGCACACAAAGTAGTAATAAGAGAAGGGTATCCCAAACCTGTAGTAGTTCTTCCCCTCGAGGAAACAAGCATGTTGGTATAAATGAGGGAGCCAATGTCAATAGGTTTCTTCATTTGAATACAATAGTTTAAAGTGGCTCTCTCACGGGTTACCTCACTGAAATGGTTTGTAGCAAGGAAAGCTCTCCCAGAAATGATATGAATTTTCTTTTCTTCTTCCATATCTAATATAATAAAATCAATAAGGAAGATAAAATTATCCACTTTAACTAGTACATCTTTTATAACCTATTTATTATAAGTGATACATCGATCCACTATTTGTAGGGTTACAGTATTGGGAGAAATATATCCTAAACCTAACCTTTTGAATATAAATAATGGCATAAGGTTAATGCTTGCTCCTAAATCACATAAAGTTTTTCCAAAAAAATTCTAGTTAACACCACTACTTGAAGATTTTAATCCCCAGCAATGGCACAAAAAGCTTGATCCCAAGCAAAGTAAGATTTCAATTATATTTTTAAGTAGTAGTGATTCTACGCAAGTATACGTATCGTTATCAAGTAATATAGGGCTTTCTGATTAAGCCCTAAATATCGATCCCATGGAAATCGAGGTTCATCCTGGCGACTTTCAAGAGAAGTTCTAGTTAGAATAACACGCCCTAGCTTCAATGGTCGATAAATGTTTGGTTTGGATTAGATCCTACAATTATCACTATTCTAATCCTAAACTAAAATACTTAGTGAAAATCAGAAAGTGGGGTTTAATATATTAAAAGTACCCTTCCTCATGCAATGAAATTAGTGACATGTGTAAAAGTAAAATAAGTAGTGAGAGAGTGAGATTGTGACAAATAAAAAAAATTATATTCTTTACCCTTACTAGAGATGCTATAAAGAACATTATTTAATCTAAAGTTTAAATGGTTCTGAAGACGGGCTAGGTAGGGAAGAAACTAGCTCTTACTCTAGAGTTCCCTCTTATCCCTCCACCTGGAGGCTAACATCTCACATCAAAAGCTAAAATAATAGACCAAATTAAGGGACTTTAGTCTGTCACTCTAAAGTCCTCTAATTCTACACCCATCAAAGATTATTTTTCTATTTATTTGCACTCAAACATATGGACTACATTCTCATCCATACAATCTCATGTGATTTTACCATAGTTGATTGATACAATACCATCATGGATCTTAAATGTTCTCACAACAGATTTTAACATGCAAGTTGATCAACTTTACATGTAAATGAAGAAAAATGTAAAATCATTACAATATATTCTCACTCTACTCAATTTTATATCCTACACATGCTAACTAATTCATTACAAGAGGGAAGTGTAAAGAAAACTACTCACTACACATTGAGAAACAACAATAACTTTTCATTGAACAAGACTTTGAAACCATACAAAAAACATACAATATTCAAATTAAAATACAATGAAAATACTTATCTTTGATGGAAATCAAACTATCCTTGTATTGCAAAAGCAATCTCCTTTCAATCCTCTCCAAGAACATAGTGAAAAGAAAAGAAGAAATATCTCAGTCTCTCTCTTTCTCTCTTACCTTGTCGCCCCCCTTGGGGCTCACGCCCAAGTCTTCTTCTTCTTATCCAAGCCTTAATCTCCTCTTCCAATTGATTCAAGAATCCATAAGTTCTTTTAAAAACATTTCTAAGCCTTAATTATAATTTCCCAAGAGATGCTTAAGTGTTTCTTCAAAAATGTCCTGATTCAATTAATCTTCCAAAAGGTGGCTCAAGTGCTTTTAAAACTCTTTATAATCACCCAAAATTCTTCTAGAAATTCCCTTTTATCTTATAAAATAAATTCCTTAAGTGACACAGGAAGCAACGCTTCAAAAATTGTCCAAATCCGATGTATATTATAGAAGATATGTTGAAAACCATTTTTGGTGCTTAAGCACCAATTTTGAGCGCTTAAGTACCCTCCTCTCTGTCTGGGTGACAGTTAAGCACAGGGCACAAGCACTTAAGTGCCCTGTTTTGGCCCCCATGGCTTCGGTGTGCCCCAGTTTGACCCGATTTGCTCTCGTTTGCTCCGTTTTGATCCATTTTTGTTCCTTTTGTTCCAATCACTCCAAATTATTCAATTTGATGTACCTACAACTAAAAACACAAGAAAAAATTACCTTTAAAGTGTAATATCATTATAAAATATAGAATAAAAAATAGTACATTTGTAGGCACATCAAAATCCCCCAAAATTAAACATTACTTGTCCTCAAGTAATACTACATTTTTAAAATAATTTATGTAGATTAGAGTTAATGGGTCATCATTTGGAATTGCTATAATTTTATTCTAAAAATTTGATAGTTCAAATTAGAAAAACTTCTAGTGAATTAAACTAGCCCAGGGTCTAAAATATTTATCATCAAACTTGAAAATTTGTATTCCTATCTAATTCAAAAATATATGCAAATTTTTCAAACTTCAGATCGTATGAACTTTTCTTTCTAGACTTAAGAACTCTCTTAAAAATAAATTTTACTAATATAAGTATAAAAAGCAAGCTTAGAATTGTTCTATGTTCTTTACTCTAGAAAGTCTCAAGCAGAACCAATTTTTGATTAGGACCTCTTCTCAAGCTTCTCCTCATTTTTTTTTTTTGCATTTTCTTTTTCTTTTTCAGGAGATTTTTGATCCATTTACTTTTTTTCTCTTTTTTCTCTTTGTTTTTGTATGTGTGGATTACTATATCTGGAGAAGTCCTTAAATAATTTTGAATTCCACTATCTTCCTTTAAAGTTAAAACTTATTACTTTCCTTTACTTGAAAAGATATACATATTTTTTTAAAATACTTTCTAAAAGAGCCTTAAATGTTTGAAAATAAAAATTCTAGGAATCCTTAGTTTTTCAAAAAATCCAATTTTTCCTATTAAAGATAGTTATTCATTTTCCCAAGTTCTCCACTAAATGTCCTGGCAGGTGCACGTAATTTGCCCGACAAGTTTAGATGTTGAGAAGGCATGACTCACACTGGCAGGAATACACAATGCACCAAGCAAGTTTAGAGGTCAAGGAGGCATGACTTACACTTATGGGCACCTAGGGTACACCAAACAAGTTCAAAGGCCATGATAGCGTGACTTGCACTAGTGGGGATGCATGAGGCACTTTAACTATGACATTTTAGAGTGGTGCCATGAGATAACATATGTCATAGTTCTCTCTAGAGAGAAATAAAATAAGCAAGCTTAGAGGGCTAGATATCTCACATAAGCCGTGTGGGAAATAAAGTGAGCGAGCAAGCAAGACCTGAGCATGTTAAGTTATGCAAAAGAGGAAACAAACACAATGGTATTTAGGGAAGCCAGAGGGGAAGTGGGGTTTTAGGGAGTCTCAAGATAATTTAAGGGGCATTTCATACATACAACATAAATCTAATATAATTTCACGTATAACACCTAAATTCTTATAAAATAAGTATATAATTAATCATTAATAAAAAAATACTATTAATATAAAATGGGTTATCATAGAGCTTCATATCAAGTATTTATCAAACTAGTTGTTGAACGACAAAAGATTTTGTTCGTGAATATGAATGAACAAGTTCAACTATTTTTATATTTAACCCATTTAAGTTCGGAGCTTTTAAAAATTATTCAAATTTATTTATTTACTAATTTAAAAGAACATAATCGCATCTGAATTTACTTGTGTTTGAATTGCTCCTAGAAAACATTGATTCATTTACAGCCCTACATACCCTATGCATGAACAATTATCGGAAATTTTTTGTGACGCTGCATTTTTTAACTTCTAATAAAACAGAATTTTTAGAAAACGCAGACTCGTGTTTTGTGAAGCACGATTGTAGCGCAGCCCATGAAAATTCGCCTGAAAAAGGGTAACGAAAACCAGCAACGTTAGTCCCGTTTAATACTTAAATATATTTACTGGTATTGACAAGTTGCTTAATCGCCGCAGCCCTGCCCGTCGCAAACGCCTTTCGGCAGGACCACTAACGCGGAAAACAGAAAAGTAAGCGTCAGAAAGAGGTAGAAACTACTCGGTATTTCTATTCTCGTTCAGAGGAAGAAGAGGAGCAAGAGAGCGCATTTTTATTCTCGCTTCACAGATTCATTGCATTGGATCAGACCAGTTCCGCGTTCCTGATTGTTTCCTACTCGGGCTTCGCTTTTGGATTCATGTGGTCGACTCGGTAGGATTAGGGTTCGGAGAAATGGCGCAGGATTTACCGATAACGGTCGGCTAAGGGCCGGAATTTAGGTTTTCTCTTCTTCTTCGTTTTTATAGTTACATTGCTGGGCTGGTACTTAGATGCTAGCTTCTATGTTGGAGGAGGATGTGATGGATAGCATGAATGAATGCTATGATGGGATACCCATGGAAGGGGAATACCCGGACAATCTCTCGATCAGCTTGGAGAGCCTTTTTAAGATTTTGGACGAGGAGCCTGCTCCGCCGATCGGAGATTCATTGGTGAGTACTGCCTAAAGTTTGATGTTTCTTTATCGCGTTTTGCTTGTCTGGAGAATTTTGGTTTACCTGATTTACATTTCTGGTTGCTATATTCTTGAACTTCATGGGACTTTTGTTTTCCAGCTGTAATTTTGCTGACCAGCTTTATAAATAAAAAGGAACTAATACAAACACAATTACAGCACAACCCTGAAGGCCTAAATAAGTCCCAAAAAGTACCAACCCAGACTAAAGGAAAATAGAACAAACACCAACAATAACGGACTTCTGAGCACAAGAACAAAACCAACAAGCAAAGACCATAACAGAACAATCACCTTACCAAAGATCAACCAAGAGAAGAAGAACAGCCAACAACAATAACACCCTAACCATCAGCAACCAAAGAAAAGAACCCTACTACCAGAAACCACACAAAAAATCAACCAAGAGAAGAACAAAATCAAACGACAACATCACCCATGCCATCACTAACCAAATGAAAAAACCGTTGCTACCAACAAACACCCCAAAGATCAACGAAGAGACAAACAAAAACCAACAATACCATCTTCCAATCCGACAACAACTAAAATATAGATTCCCGTTCAACCACCAACCAAACCTAAGAAAAAAAAGAAGGAAAGAACCCTCTCCAAAACAACAAACAATAAATCAACACAACTAACAAAAGAGAAGTTAGTAAAATAAACAGTAAAAGAAAAAGAGCTTAGCCAAACCATTATCCAATCCAAAAATATCCATCCATATTCAAACAAAATAAAGTCCTCATTTAAAGGGAAAGTCAACTATATAAGTTGAAATTCATTTAACGATTGAGAAAACAACCAAGTTTAATGAATTAAAATAATTTAGATGAGCAAACCAAGAAAAAAATTTTAAAAAATGGTTAATAGTCAAGAAAATAAATGGTGTATTGTAAGAAACCAAAAAAAGTGGTATCCAAAACCTCATCGGAGAACAAGAAAAAAACCAACATACAAAAATCAAAAGAAACAACCTCCTTACCAAAGTCAACCAAGAGAGGAACATAAGCCAAAAGCAACATCACCCGAGTCATCAACAACCAAGGAAAATAACTCCTAACAAAACTCCCTGCTACTAGAAACCACACCAAAGATCAACCAATAGAAGAACAACACTCAACAACACCATCGCTCGAACCAACAACAACCATAGAATAGGATCCCATTCTACCAACAACCAAACCATTGAAAGATAAGAGCTCAACCAAATCATCATCTTGTCCCAAAATATCCATCCATATTCAAAGAAAAGAAAGACATGATTTAAAGGGAAACTGAACTATAAGTAGAATTCATTTAACACTTGAGAAAACAACCAAGTTTAATGAATCAAATCAATGTAAATGAGCGAACTTGGAAAAATTTTCAAAGAATGGTTAATATTCAACAAAGAAAATAGTGCATCATAGCAAAAAAAAAAAAAAAAAGGACCAACCCAAAAAGCAAAAAATAATAATAAAAAAATAAGAATCTAAACCCTCATCAGTGATCATAAAGAAAACTGACAAACAAAAACCACCAATTAACAACATCCTGACCAAAGACAATCAGGAGAGGAACAACCAACAACAACATCACTCGAGCTATCTGCAACCACAAAAAAAAAGAACCCTTTCCCCCGACAAACAACAACCATACCAGAGAACAAAATGGAAAGATAATGCTTTGCCTCTGGAATGGTAGAGGCCTTATAAACGGAGATATTGAAGGCCTATTGTTTCGGGGTTGGGAGGCGGGATTATAGGGGTTGGGCGGTAGGAATATAAGCTATGTATGTAAATGCCCCTAATATGTTACATAGTCAAGAGTAATGATTTTACTCCTGTTATGCGGTTCCCAGTATGATGGATAATTTTGTTCATTAAATTGTATCATCAATGATTTACTGCTCTATCAACATTCCTAAGCAAAACGATAATAAACTAGCATTGTTTCTTGCTAACGATTTAGAGGAATTTTAGAGGCAACATTGAAGAGCTTGTTTATTAGTTTGTACTTGACAAATTTGAGAGGGATTTTCAAGTTAGAGGTCTCATTTTAGATAAGTGAAAGCTTAACTTTGTTATTTTCTTTGAAAATCTTGACAGTGGCTTTTTATTCTTATGATCTAATTAATTTGTCTTCCTACACAACAAATTAATAAAGTTCTGATTGGTGATATGCATAACATATTATAGTTATAATATTGTAATTTATTCCAATATTATTGTGCAGTATTTTCCTCTCCTTGTATGATTTTATTGCCAAGTTTTGAGGGGAGAGCCTTTGTGTCCAAATTTAATGGCCAGCATTTTTGGGGAAGATCTACTATTGAATTCAAGCCACATGAATTTCTCTCATTTGCACATAGTTCACACTTAAATGTGTTTTCTAACGTTGAAAGATTTGGTAGATCCTCTTCATTGGAGAAGTAAATATTGTATATCAAATTGAAAATTATTTGTGCATGTATCAAATCGATTTTAAATGTTGTTTTTATGTTATTTCAAATTAATTCAGTGCCCATTACTAGTTAGACTTTTTTGGAGGTTATATTTCTAAATTATTATAGTTTTTGTTATCCTTTTAAGTCGGTATTATATTTTTGGTTGTCATAAGTGGTTATGAATTGTTTCAACATCTATTATTAGCCAAGCCATTTTTAGAGTACACATTCTCTATGTTGATATAGCTTTTTTGTATCCTCTGAAGTTCTTCTAATTTTCAGTTTGATATGAGCTACAACGCTACATAAATATAAATAAATGCACATGCTTGCCACGCACAAACAAACACACACCCGCCTACCTACCCACCATCATACATGTACATGTATATATCTATTATATATACGCGTTTGTGTGCGCAACCATGGCATGTTGGAAGGCGGTCTAGGTGTAAGTCCCCTCTATCGCGGGTTCGAATTCATTCGGCGTCGAATTAGCACATATGGGGAATCGATATTTAGGGGATATGATAGTCCATCTCGAATAACGATTCATTTTTAATATATATATATATATATATATATATATATATATATATATATATATATATATATATATATATATATTTAAATTTCTTGCGATTCATTTGTTTTAAATAATTGAAGCATTCACTTTGTTTGTGCTACGTGCTTTAAAGCAAAAGGAATGCCTTTGCACATTGCTATGAGATTTGCAAATGCTAACTTTGGTTAAAATATATATATTTTTTTTCCATTTTTTTTATACTCAGATCAGTTGGTCGGATATTTGCTTGTCAGTTGTAAGTCCCCTCTAGTATGGGGTTTGATTCCCTCCGAGTGTAGGGTGTAGTACTCGAATTCTTTGGCGCATGAGGGATGACCGGGGCTCATATAACATCTTCCAGCCATTCCTTTTCAAGATATATATATATATATATAAAAGAATGGCCGGAGGCTATTTTACAAACCCCCAACCACCCTCATGTGCCTAACTATTCAAGGACCACTATCACTATTGGCAAACTGACCAGAGAGGGATTTGAACCCATGACCTAAGGAGACTTACGACATTCAAAGAGGTTGCTCTACCAATAGGCTACGGCTGGTGACACGTTTATATATATATATTAATATAAAAAGCCCAAGGGCTAATATATTAAAGAAGAAAATGTACAGATAGATTGTATGAGATGACCTAAAAGAAGGCTTAACTCACACAATACAACACACAAAAAACCCAAAGAAGTAAAGATACATAAAGATAAAATAACCAAAAATCCACCAACAGGTGCAAAGGTGTTAGGGACGTCCCATTTTAGTTCTTCCTCTGCCTCTAGTTCTCGGAAAGGAGTCAGCTAACTAATTGTTAAGGTGCTTACCATTACCCAAAGTAACCAAAGTATCATCTATCAGATTTCTGAGCTCAAGTATGTCTCCATTCTTGTTCTTCCTCCTGGATGTGTAGATTTGTCATTCCTCATCCGAGGATTGACTCATCTGATCAATGGATTGGTCCAAAGATGACCGAACATGTGTAGGACGTTGCACATCATGATGCTCTTGAGTCTGAGTAGCCTTGACATCTTCCTGAACCTGATGAGACGATAGTGAAGCAGCAGATGTAATTTCACCTTTAATATCAGTGATAGATTCAAGAGCAGCTGGAGTCTGAGGAATCTCCTTGCCTCCACAATAGGAGGTTCCAAAGACGGGGGAGCTACAACAATGTGGAGACTGAATGATTGATATATTGCCTGCGGGAATAATGACGTCTTCAGGCGTATCATTTTGATGATCGATAGTGTTAATAACTTGGAACTGATCAGGAGTAGGAATCACTCCCTCTAGCGGAGTACTTTGCTTTTTTGGTCTGAGGTGGGAATGTAGATGATGACATTGATAACTGGAGTGACTGAACATACGACAGTTCGAACAATACGAAGGAAAATGCTCAATCTCTGCTTTCTGCCAATATTTATGATATTGTGTGACCAACCAAATTTCCTCAAAAGCGGAAAAAGTAATGTCTCTTTCAACAAGTACTCTAGTTTTAGATGGACGAGAAAGATTAAAAGTAAGAATGTCCGTCTTGAGTGGCCTATCATAAGTTGAGGCAATAAAATACAACACTTTTTGAGAAAAATAATGAAATTTTAAACCAGGAAGATGAATCCAAACCGGAATGATTGGGGGTTCCGTGTGTTGGTCAAAATCCACAGACTATTTCAAAATCTTCATTGCTCTGTTATCAATTCAGATTATCCTTCTAGAAAATACGCGTGTAATCTTCTTCATTATTAATTTGAATAAAAATGTGTCTCCTATCTAATAGCACAATTTTCACTCCCCAACAAGACGCATAAGTTCAAATTCCTTGCAAATAAGTTTCATTTTGGGATGACCATATAAAAATTTCTCAATCAAATTCAGACGACAGGAGGAAGTTAGTTGAATACTTTCAGCTTCTGTAAAAAAGATGACAGATTTCCCATTCTTCCTACCAGGTTTCTTGATGTTCTCCCACTCAAACGAAGGAGGGAAAGAACACGATTTAGGTGTAGCTGAGGCGTGGACATCCGTGAGGGCATCTGCATACGATCTGTCTGAAGCCATGTGTGGCGTTAAGAAGAAAACAGGGGAAAAATGGCGTCGACCGAAGCTGAGAATAGAAAAAATAGTTGAAAAGCGGTGTCGACCGAAGTTGAGAACACGGGAGCCACAGAGTCGAGTACTCCCGAGCCGCTCGCAAGACGGGAAGGAGCCACGAGACGGGAAGCTGCAAAATTCGCGAGATGGGAAGCTGCAGAACTCGCGAGACCGGAAATTGCGAGAAGACGAGCCGTAGAGCCGAGAACAGAATTCACAAGATGGGAAGCGACAGAACTCGTGAGACCGGAAGAATCGAGACGAGTTGCACCGCAGAGGAGCCGCGAGAAGAATCATCGAAGTTGCTTATATATATATATATTACAAAAGGAGACAGTGACTCCTACTTCATTAAAAAAAAAAGAGTTACAAAAAAGGAAGGCACAAACAAGGCACTTCCCAAAAGTTAAGCAGAAAAAAACTCTTATGAAAGGTAGATCAACAAGATCTCCTTTCAACAGTAAATCTAAAGGAGTGGTACAAGTATCTATCAAGGGATTCTGAGAGTGTAGGCCAGCATTGGCAAGCCAATGTGCAGGTCTGTTACCTTCCCTATATGTATGAGAAATTGATAGCCTAAGCTCTAGGCTCAAGGATTGTATTCCAGTAATCCAATTAATCAGATACCAAGGGGTAGGTATCCTTCCATCAAGAATGTTGATTAAGGTCAGTGAATCAGTTTCAACAATTAATTGGTTCTAGCTACATTTTTTGGCCATGAACACTGCCCAAAAAATAGCTTGAGCTTATGCTTCCAAAGGGTCCTCAGCCCAGGCAGGAGACTGAAAGTAGAGTAAACATTCCCCACTATCATTTTTGAATACCCCTCCAACCCCTGCATTAGGAGCAATGAAGCTTCCATCAGTGTTAACTTTGATCCAACCCTTAGGAGGGCAGCTCCAATGAACAAGAACATACTGGATTTTCCTTGAAGAGCTGGTGGTGGTTGTGCAAAGGATTATATATATATATATATATATATATATATATATATATATATATATATATATATATATATATATATATATANTATATATATATATATATATATATATATATATATATATATATATATATATATATATATATATATATATATATATATATATATATATATATGTACTTATGTGTTATAGTATGTTACCATTAAAAGGCATCATCTTTGTGTTTGACTTGATAATAACCAAGTGAAGTTTGAAATAGATTTTGTTTGAACTTAAACAAACTTGAGATTTATTTTTATTTGGATCACTAGTTGGCAAACCGAGCCAAATATGACAACTTATTCATGTTTAATATATGCACTGTTTACTCTCTTCTGGAATCTGATTTTCTGATGTCTCCATCAGCTGGTACCTAAGTATAACAGTAGATAAACTGTTTTACTTATAAATGTTTGTGAAGTTGGCAATGAGCTTAGTGAGAATTTCTGATTTATTCAGCCTCCATAAAGTGGAGCAAATGTTCTCAATTATGCCATCTATGTTGCTTTTTCTGATTTCGTGCATTTTCTTTTGTTTCATTAGTGGTTTAAAGATTGATACCTTTCCTTGGACACAATTTTTCATGTATTCCATTTTGGGAGGTGGGTGCTTAAAGTGCCACATGTTCTCACATTTATTTTATATGCTTTTCTCTTACCTAGTGTGCTTATTGAGCAGTAGCAGTAACCATCTATCAGATGTTTAATCACTAAATTGAGCATCTGTGATATGAAAAGTGCTGCTTTTGTTGTTCCAGATTTACAAAATGCACTTTTTACTTTTGAATAGTTTTAATTATACGAACAGATTTTGATCGTTTTAATAGTGATGGTTTTGAGGGATGTAAGAGTATTTTGTTTAGTCCTACATTAGATTGTTAGGACAATATGTTGGCCTAGAGATAAGAATGGTTTTCCTTTAAGCTTTTGGTTGAAATGATCATGCATGTTTTAGTTCAACTTTAGTTTCCCTTTATTCTGCACTTTCTAGCATCTTTTGGCATCGAAGAAGCAAATTATCTTTTCTACTTTCTATATGCAGCATTAATTTCCTTCTTCATTTTCATATTTTTGCCTATTAGAATTGATTACTTTTGAATATCCACTGTTTCTTTCTGATGAATGGGAGGTCATTTGTGAGTGTGTTGTTATGTTGCTTTAAAAATTATTTCCCGTCATGTCTTCTTTGTTTAGATAAAGTTAAGTATGAACAATATTCTCTACATTTGTATTTTGTATCTATCTCCTTGTATCTGTTTTTTTGATCTTGTATTGCTGGACAAACACTACTCACAGGGTATTCCATCCGGTTCTCATTCAGAGCAGCTTCTTTGTCAGAGGAATCTGGAGGCTTTGCATCCTCGGTGTGGTAATTATTTGTGATCTGCTTATTGTTTGTTTCATGGTGCATAATGATGCCTTTATTCATTTCCAATTTAAATTCATCAAATTGATTTAACATTTTACCGGCTTGATTTTTTTGTTTTTTGTGTAACCTTTTCATTTGTTGCTTGTATTTTTTTTTAGAACCCCAGCCATCTGAGTTGGACCATCCAAACTCTTTGGATGAATCTTCATTTCAACCTCCTGTTGAGCCATGGTTTGAACCTCCTGTTGAGCTTAAAAGGACTTCCAATAGTTTCAATGGCATCTTCTTTGGAGAACCTCTTGATGAGAGAAACCTTCGTTCTTACAATCTAGTTGAATCTAATGGTCTTTGCTCTTTTCCATCAGCTTCTTCTTCCAATTGGTTGAGTTTGACATCTACTGATTTTGATATCTTTTTTAACAGATTCATATGGCGACTCATTTGGAAATATTGTAACTGAGGATATGAACTTTAATAAACTGCAAAATAATAGCCCTAATTGCAGATTTTCTCTGGGGACTGCTGATGAATTTGGTCATTTTTACCAACAAGTTAATGCCACCAGTGATACTGTTCTGATTGGTCTGAAAGACCACCTTGAGACTCAGGATTGTGAAACTCCATTACAGAATGGTTTTAGCAAGTTTTTTACTGATTCGGATGCTATTTCATCCCCTTGCTTGCTGCAATCGGGGGAAAGAAGTATGTAAATATTCTTTTAGGTTTGATTTTTGGTATTGCTGTATTTTTTGGCAGATATCTGAACCTTTGCTAGCCGTTTCCAGGTTTGGCTAATATTATGTTGAGGGAGTACGGATCCATTAGCGAAAGGCGTTCTCACATCAATAGAAATGCTATATTAGATTCTTCAGTGCAAAGTGAAAATGTTCACAGTAGTTCTGTAGCATGCAATTTAGAGGATCTTGCTTTACAACAGCACTATAAATTTAGTTCTAACATGAATTCTACAGAAAGAATCAAAGTTTCTCATGATACTAACAATAGCCCTTTAATGGCCTCTGGAGACTTACTGGTTAGTGCAGACGCTGTATTGAGGCCACGCTTTTCGGAAAAGGTGAGGGGTTTACCACATGATCAGGTGGTAAAGTTTTATGGGAAGAATGGAGAACAAACTCAGTTTTTTTCCTTCAAAGCTTCAGGCGAGTGCGTTGTACAGGAACAGTCTCTTCATAGCTCTCTTCCAGAGTACTCCACTGTAGAGATGGATCTTGCTTTATCTCAGCAGTATAAAACTAGTTCTGACATAGATTCCACAGAAAGAATCAAAGATTCTCACGATGTTAACAGTAGTTCTTTAGCAAGTCCTGGAGACTTCTTGGTTAGTGTGAAAGCTGTATCATGTCCGAGTTTGCCGGTTAAAGTGAGGGGCTTACTGCATCATAATGCGACACAGTTTCATGGGAAAAATGGAGAAGGAACTCAGCTTTTTTTGTCCAAAGATTCGGTGAATTGCACTTTGCAAGAACAATCCCCTCATAGCTCTGCTCTGGAGGACTCTGCTGAAGATATGGATGCGTTGCTGCCTTGCGGCTTGTATGCTCAGCAGTATAGATGTGAGGATATGGGTATGATGACTGATTCTAGCACAGATTCTTCACCTTTGCCTTATAATCACAAACCTATGTTACTAAATCTTGATGGTTCTTCTACCAAAAGTGTAAGACAATTAATTTCTGATCATAAAATGATCTTACAAAGGAAGGAACAAAAATATTTGATAAAGGACAAAAAACAGTTTCAGATCTCTACCACTCAGCAGCAGCAGCATCAACTTCCCAAAGTTTCCAAGATTGCCATTCAGAGCAAACACTCTAGAGAAATGTCAACCTTAGATGAGGATGTTGACCTGTATATCCTTGATGATATTAGTGATCCTGTTCCTCGTGCTCCACCGCCAGTTCTTCTGAATCTAAATCAAATGAAACAGGGATGTACTTTTAGTAATTTTCATGCGGGCCCAGGAAGCTTAAAATCTAGGCATGATGATGAGAGGTTAACTTTTCAGCTTGCTTTGCAGGTAATCAGATAAACTCCTTGGTTGATGACCATCTGAAGTTTTAAGTTTTTCTGTTTAAGGAATGTTTTATTTTAGGTTTTTTTGGTATACAGCTTTCTTTGACCCTTATCAATAGATCTTCTTTTGATATGCATGCGTGGATTACTAAGAATCTTCGTGCATATGGGACAAATTATCATATATGTAGCGGCATATATATGTGTGAAAGCTCCTAAATTTAATATTCATATTTATTATAACGTACTCTTTGGTTTTCATATAAACATATGCTTTGCATATTTGGTTGGTGGTGTATGAAGTATTTGATTTCTTGTGAAATTTTTTTATTTGGAATTGTTTCAGCTGTTTCTTTAATTTTTATTCCAAAAAGCCTGTGAATTTTGCTGTAAATTTATGGTTATCAAAATGCATTACATTGATCAACAGCTTATGAATCTCCTGACAATGCAAATACTTACAGCCTAAAGCGTTCTCAACAAAGTTTGTTTAAATGAGTAGAATTTACCACCCAGATTTGGGGGTTGGGGAGATCTCTGCCCTTTGAAATTGTCATTTTTGTTGTTCCATTTTCTGTTTTTTAAAATGTGTATTAGTAAATGATTTACCTCCTATTTTTGTCTTTTTCCTCTTTCATAATTATTGAGTAATTTTTTTGCGTTCATGTATTACAGAGGCATGCATAATCAGCCTCTTAGTATTGATAAGTAAGATAATTGTGACGTAGCCAAAGAGTTCTAGTGACAAACTAACAATGGGTTTACTTCAATGACCGAAATTAAGTTTGGATCTTCTGTATTTATTGATGGATAATCGAAGTAGGGTGCTTTGGTGTCTGATGTTTTTAGTTGGTTTGAAATGATGGGAATTTAATGGAATTTTTAAATAAATAAATTTAAGGACATAAAGGATTTAGATGATAATAGGTTTAATGTTATTAAATATAATTCAGTTATATGATATGTACTTTATTTTGGTTTGATAGAGATAATAATTAGTTAACAGTAGTTGAAAATAAAAAGAAAAATAGATGTGAGAGTTTTAATTATTTTGAAGCTATTCATCACAATGAGAACTAGATTAGTGGGTAAATTATGGAGTTAATGTTGAGCAGTTAAAATGGACAAATACATCTACAACACTTTGTGATAAAAAGAATGTTATGTAGTGCTAAAAGGTAATTTTTTGAAAATGCAAAAAGATTGGCCATCATATATTGATTTGAGTTGTGAGCTAAAATAAGTTTATTGATACAGAAGATGCATGTAAACAGATGTCATAACTTTGAGATGTTTGTGCTGAGAAAATAGAAATGATAATATTAGAGAAATGGCGAGAGTTGCACGTATTGAAGATAAAATAATGGATCAGTCATTTGGATGGTTATAGCATATATGATTGAGGGTGAAAGATGCATCAATAAGACAAATATGTAAACTAATGTGAAAGATTTAAGATATGAAGGTAAATGGTAGATTGAAAGTAATATTTATTGAAATTCTGTAAATTAGAGTTGATATCTAATGTGGCTCAATAGATTAGAATTTGAAAGTTAATATTATAAAAATTAATAGAATTGAAGATATTATTATAACTCTAAAGATTATTATTGATACTAAGATTCTTAATGTTAGAAGTGTCAAAATTTTTTTTTCAAAATGAATTAGAAGAATTAAAACAAAAGATATCACTTGAAGAAAGAATTCTTATAGGAGGATATTAAATGAACATGTTGGTAGAGTGGTAGAAGATTTTAGGAGCATTCATTCAGATTATAATTTTGTGGTGATTAAAAGAAGTATAGTCATATTGAATATTGTTTTAGCTTATCATTATGTTATTATTAATATTTTATTTAAGAAAAGAGATAAATATATTATTACTTAAAAAAATGAATATATTAAAATACAAATTAATGTTTTTTTAATTTTTTGGAGAAAAATATTTCTTTGAGATTGTAGAGATTGTAAAGTCATTCCAATTGAAATTTTAAGTTCCCAACATTAATTATTCATTTTAGATTTTAATAGAAAAGACAATGAAAATTTATCATAGAATTAGATAAAGGCACTTAAAAGACATAAATAAAATTATTTTTATGAGTAAGCTTTATTGTCTTAAGATTTGGAATGTTCATAAAAAAAACTAATACTATGTGGGACAAAGTGACGAATACTATTGAGTGAGTTATAAAAGATGTGTTTCAACAATAACAACAACAACAACAAGCCTTTATCCCACTAAATGGGGTCGGCTACATAAATCCTTTCTCTCCATTGTGTCCTAGTGAGTGTCCTATTTTCATTTAGTTCTAATAGACTAAGACCATTTTTTATACGTGTTCAAGTTTTTTTAGGTCTGCTTCTGCTTTTCTTAACATAAGTCGAATTTAAAACCTCTATTCTCCTAATTGGATCATTAGATGGTCGAATTTAATGTGACCTAACCATCTAAGACGACTCTCTCTAATCTTGTCCTCCATTGGAGCTACACCAACCCTATCACGGATATATTCATTTCACATTTTATCTTTAAGTGTCAAGCCACTCATCCACCTACACATTCTCATCTCAGCTACACTTAACTTTGTTTTATGCTTCTTTTAAAGGCTAACATTTTGTAACATAGAACATTACAAGTCTTATCACCATTTTATAAAAATTTCCTTTAAGACTAAACGATACTTTTCTATCACACAATAAGCTCGATGCATTCCTCCACTTCAACCAACCAACTTGAATTCTACTAATAACATCCCCATCTATGTCACCATTGTTTTGAAGAATAGACCTGAGATATCTTAAACGTTCACACCTTTTGATAATTTGATTATCAATAGTTACAACTCTGCTATTAGAGCTATTACTACTAAAATTACATTCCATGTATTCAGTTTTAGACCTACTCAAATGAAGGTCTTTAGAATCCACAGTAGACCTCCATAATTCAACTTTTTCCTTAGCCCTTTCTCTTATCTTATCCACTAGAAGGATATCACTAGCGAAAAGCGTACACCAAGGTACATACTCTTGTAAATGTCGAGCAAAAGCATCCATAACTAAAGCAAAAAGATATGTGTTTAAAGCCAATTCTTGATGTAATCCAACTGAAATTGGAAAATACTTGGTCAATCCTGTTTCTGTTCGAACACAAGTAACAACTCTAGTATACATATCTTTAATGACTTGAATATAAGTTATATCAACACCTTTCTTCTCTAGAACTCTCCAAAGAGCTTCTCTTGGAACTTTTTCGCAAGTTCTTTCTAAATCATTAAAAATCATATGTTGATCCTCCTTATCCTTTTTGTACTTCTCCATCAAACCTTAATAGATGTATAGTTTCCATAGTAGACCTGCTCGGCATAAATCCAAACTAATTATGAGAAATCTGTATCACATCTTAACCTATATTCAATTACCCTCTCCCATAATTTTAAAATGTGACACATCAACTTGTTTCTCTATAATTTACACTCATGCGCATCCCCTTTGTTCTTAAAAATGGGGACCACAATACTCGTCCTACACTCAGATATCTTTTTAGTTTTTGAAATAATATTAAAGAGTTTAGTAAGCCATGAAATTCCCGAATTTTCTAAGTATTTTCACACTTCAATTGGGATATCACTTGTCCCGATTTTCCACCATTGGCTTTCCTTAAAGCCTTATTAATTTTTTTACTGATGAGATGGTGAAAATAAAATGTTTTATTATTATTAACATTATTAAGATCACTAAGGTTCATCGTATTTTCAGAATCATAGTTGAAAAGTCCATCAAAATAACTTACCCACATATGCTGAATATTTTTACCTAAGAAAAACATCTTTTGATTTTCATCTTTAATATGCTTTACTTGAATTAAATTTTTACTTTTTTTTTCAGTTGGTTTGGCTACTTTATACATATATTGTTCACCCTATTTAATATTTAATATATTATAAAGATCTTTAAAAATAAAATTTTTAGCATCACAAATTATTTTCTTCGACTCCCTACAGACCACCTTATATTTTTCTTATTTCGCTAAATTTTTACTTTTAAATCAATTTTTATAACACTTCTTATATTTTATATTTTCTTGTTTTTTATTATTCCACAATCAATTTTTTTTATTTATAAAAAAACTTTTTTCTTTTAATTTTTCAAGTACATCTCTTGTCACTTATTTGATGGTGCTTTTATTTTATCTCACATAGAATTCGCTTCTTCATGAACATCTAAAATTTTAAAATATTGAAGTTTATTCATAAAAAAATTTTATTTGTGTTTTTTTGGTGCCCCAATCTAATTCTATGATAATATTTCCTTGTATTTTTTATCTTACAATTCTTCACTTTAAAATCCATAACTAATAATCGATGTTGACTATTTAAATTTTCACTTGGAATGATATTACACTCTTTATACTCTCGATGTTCTCTTTTTCTAATAAGAAAATAATAAATTTATGTTTTATTAGATCTATTTTGATAAGTAATAATATGCTCATCTTTTCATTAAATAAAGTATTAGCAATAACAAAATCATAAGTTAAAGCAAAATCTAATATGGTCCTACATTCTTTATTAATCCCTCTAAAACCGTAGCTACCATGATTATTTCTAAAATCCTTCACCACTCTATCAACATGTCCATTTATATATCCTCCAATAAAATTTTTTTCATCAAGAGGTATCATTTATACTAATTCTTCTAGGTCATTCTAGAGTTTTTCTTTTGAACTTATATCTATATCTTGAGGAGCGTAAACACTTATAACATTAAAAATCTTAATATCAATAACAATCTTTAGGGCTATGATTCTATCTCTAATTCTATTAATTTTTGCTACATTATATTTCAAACTTATTTATGATTATACCTACACCATTTCTAGTGCAACTCTTACCTAAATATCAAAGTTTAAACTTAAGCTATCAATCTCCTTAGCTTTTTCTACAACACATTTAGGGTCTGTTTGGGGCAGCTTATCCTGATAATCTGCTGATCAGCAGCTGATTCAGATAAGTCAGTTGGTTGTTTGTTTTGTGTAAATGACTATTCTGCCGCTAATCTGGATAAATGACTATTCTGCTACTAATCTGGATAAAAATTCTATTTGTTTGGTTTGTGCGTTTTGAAAAAAACTGATTTTGAACAATTTCTAAATAAATGACCATTCTGCCATTGTGCAGTTGTGTTGTTTGCAACAGAATTGTTATGACTATATATTTGATAGTTTGGAACCAAAAAAACATTTTATAACAATACAAAAAAAAGAATATACACCTTACTTAATATTGAGTATCAAGAAACCTAAAAAATGCAGAAGCATGTCACGAGCAACGTTGTCATGTAGAGATACCATCACACCCCGATCATTATCGATAGTGGAATCGGCCGGACTGTCTGCCCACCTGAAGAAGTCATACGTCTCCGGACCGTATGCCCACCGCGGGCACCTCTAGAACTGTCGTCCGTTGTTATGTGACCGACATGACATGAGTAACAAATACGAGAGTCCACAGCGGCATACCACTCGCTCGAAGTTTCCCAAAAACCTAGAACTTATCTTCAATAATTCAAGAGAGAATCTGTCAGTCATAGCATTAGATAAAATTAAAAAAAAAATCATGAAAATTTAAAATAAGAAACAATATTGAATAAAGAAACAAAAAACTGATTAAAAAAATAGCAGGTGTGAGGACTCAGATGAAATTAAAAGAATATACTAGAAAATGAGAACAAACGGAAACTATATTGAATATACGAACATAGATTAACCCAAAAAAAATGCAGGCTTGTGGGCTCATAAAACTCATTACTCAACCAACGAATCAGTCACTATAAGAAAATATTAGACCTTGTCAAGAAATGAGTTCTTGGTTGTTTTTAACCCACAAATAACCAGCCTCCCATGTGTTACATCCAAAAATATCTATGATATAATTGAGATAAAGAAAACATAAAAGTTCTTAAATTAATAGGACAGGACCATTGAAGATTGAAAAATGTCATCCACTATCTGCTCTCTCAATGCTGCCATCTCCTATGCACTTTCACCGTCTCCTGTGTGAGTGTGATTCCATTTGTAGCTGTGGTATGGACTGTCCCACATTGAATTTGAATGCTTCTGATGGGAACTGGAGTTGATCATCTTCTGCGAGGGTGAAGTCTACATACGATCTAAAGGGGTGTCGTCGAATGTAGTTGTGTATTGTCATAGTAACTTTTACCATCTACATTTGTTTCGGAAATGAGTAAGTCGACATATCACGTAATACCACCCATTTTTTCTTCTACGCTCCAAAGGATCTTTTGATCATGTCGCGTAATGAGGAGCGCCTCTTGTTAAACATTTTCTTCCTACCGCATGCAACCACACTGGATCTTTTAAAATCGGGAATGTGGTACTTCGTATCAGAGTATGACTTCAGATACACCCTCTGTAAAGAATATCCAACGTCAACCAAGAAATATTTACCTGCAAAATTATGTCAATTAGTAATGAACCAAAAATACCTAACGTATTTGTTGTATTTACGTACCTAAAGGTGGGTACGGGAAGCTGTTGCTTTGGTTTCTGGTTGCAAGCTTAAAAACTCGGCTATCGTGTGTGTTGCCCTCCTATCCAGCAATAACAAAGGTGAAACACATGTTAAAGTCACATACGACCATCACATTTTGTGTGGGAGCGCCATAGAGTTCAATGTAGGTGACATTGTCTATACTGGATAGTCTTGCATCGACGTGTGTTTCTTCAATAACTCCATTACAGTTCTGTCATATTAGATATAGTTCATTAGGATTTGCCATGTAACTCATGTTAATATATGAATGTTTTGTTTAAAAAACGATATCTTGAAGAACGACATGTATCGAGGGTCATTTGTCATACAGAACATGTTGACAAACCGTCCCTGTAATAGCTCACCGACCGATTTATCCTCAATATAACTCGACGTAATACATTGGGTTAGGTCGATGTAAGAAATGTAGTACTCGTATAACAGAGTAAGAATGATAACAACTTTTCTGTTGTAGTGAAATTGTTTTGGATCCATCCTACAATATTTTAGAAAAGGACAATGTTCAAAACTTATCGTAGAAGAACTTATCCATTTGAAGAAAAACATAGAAAATCTGAAAAGAAGCTATAATATTCACTAATAATATGATCAAAGCATACTGATTGTGCGTCTTAGAAAGCAATTAAACAAACAATGAAACAAATTTGAATGATTAATTAGAAAATAGACAGATAATGGCTTAGAACTGTCATTTATCCATGAACGAGCATAAGTAATCGACTCGGAATTCTAAATCCATCTTAATGAAAAACTGTCTGCGGGTTGGGTCCTCTAACAGCTTAATAGAATTTACATAGAACTCTTTTTCTGCCCTAACTTCAGGATATGCATCTAGTACTCGAAGAAAGTCAATGGATGCGTCCTGTGCGGCACCAGGCCTAACTGTGTAGGATTCAACCAGTTTTATTATTGTGCCTCTGATGAATGTGACTCATTTTTTTCTTTTCTCCATCTTGGGCCGCTTTGATCCGCATATGGATTAAACATCCCTGTAGATTTGTCTGGGGCCTTCTCCCGAGTCACTTACCTGCTCGGTTCTCATGAACTCTGGTAAGCTGGTAAACCCCAGCTCGCTTGGAGTGAAAGCATGAGCGCTCACCGAGCATGTCATCTAACTTCTCTTCCAAGACCAGATCATCTTTTGACACAACTAAAAAAAATCTACAAGAATCTATTAAACGTTCTCTCAATCTTAAAAATAACATACTTGTGCATTTTGAACACTTGAAGAGTGTAAAGAGGAGGAGAGGGGAGAACACTTTAATATATTGTAATTCTAGCCACGTGAGAGATGATACTATCTACCAAGCTTCCATTAGAACGAAACATGGTGGCAATGCTTATCCAAGAAAACAGTGTTGGGGCATAGGAAAAATTGCTTCGAGTACATGAGAGATCTAGCATTCGTAATCTCTAGAGAATGATTTACAAAGTTTAGAATGACAATTAGAGCTTATTATTTGAGCTTCATGCCACTTTGAAGGAAGTGCAAGCTCATGTTGAAGACAATTGACAGGGCTTATCCCAGTATATTGTATATTGAAGCTCAAGGTGAGTGCCCTTAGAACTTTACAATCATGACAAATATTTGTCTTGCTAGCCCATAACATAGCCAGTTGATCCTACTCTCTTATTTTATTAATCGACTTTCTATGTTGAACACTGCAAAATAATGAGTAGTTTATGTCTCAACCGATATGAATGCTTAAAGGGAGATGAAATTTTGTAATTGGGCAACCTATTATTTAACAAATAAAGTCAGACCCGGTGACAAAAAAAAAAGGAATTTACGTACAGAGCGCCCAATTTTTATGTTTTTACTAATCTAACACGAAAACTTCCTTCTATACAACCATAGCATCCAAAACCAATAGATAAGCTCCAAAATCAGCAAGTAAAAAGAAAACCAATAGGTAGGTGAGGTTCTTGCACAAATTTCTCAAAGAAGCTCCAAAACCAGCAATTAAGTGAAAACAAATCCAGCATGTAAGTCAAGAAAGAAAATAAGAAATCCCTTGCACTGAATTATCAAGACAGAAAGTTGCAAAGAAAGCAATCAAGATTGTTCCAAACAAGAACTTTCATAAAGAATATTCCAATTAAGAATGTTCCAATCAATAACAAATACTTACTTCTTTTCTGCAATCAAGTCGATGCAAATATGTTCAAAGATGATGAAATCTTCAGCCACGAATGATTAGGGTAGAAAAGAAATAGAAAATAAAATTCATTTGCAATGAAAACATTTGCCTTGAAATTCTCATGGAGCTGTGGAGTCCTGTATTGACCATATCCGGAGTTTATTTCATGAACTTTTGTATGAATTTCAATAACCTCTAATAACTTGCATCAAAACAAAATAGCTCTTAATTTCATGGCAACCCATCTTGAATTTCACAATCCTAAACTTTGACTCAACCGCATCCTTAAATATAAAATAGAAATTCTAAACATGTTCTTCGACATTGAATGATTTTATGCCTGATTTCAATTCAAGAAAGTTAACAATTTAGCAAGAAGCATCCATCAAAACAGACAAAACATGGTGGTCAGGCTTATCAAGGTAAACAGACACATAACTCATACATTATGCCAAAATCATTTACTATGCCAAACAATCGCAAATCGAAGAATGCCCTAAATCATAGAGCCATAGAAATGCGTAACAGAGAGCCAAGAATTGCATAAAGAGAAGTATCAACCCAAGAAAATCCAAATTAGAGAGCCAAAAAAACTATAACGAAACCCATTCCATCAACGGTTAAACTCACAAAATACTTATAGATCTTAGTTATGAGAGATCGACGGGAGGAGGAAAGAAGATAAAAGGCAAGCGTGATAGGGCAGACGAGAGGAGACAAAGCGAGGAGAAGCGTAATAGGGAAAGGGAAAGGAGACAGAGACGAGAAGCGCGATAGGGCATACGAGATTCAGGAGGGAAAGCAGGGTAAATGTTACGTGAACGAACGCGGGTTGCAGGGTCGATCTGGGAGCTGCACTTATTCAATAAACTGAAGTGTATTATCCGGATAAGCCCAAATGCTGCTACCAAACGGGACGACGATGTTTAGAAAACGCTGTCTGAAATTATAAGCTGCCCCAAATGGGGCCTTAGTTTTTGAATGTATAAGGTGTTTATCTTCATATGAACCATAATATCAACTAATTTAATTAATTTACTTGTGAAAGTCCCTATATTTCAAAAGCCAATCTTAATATTAGTTTCATGAACTAATTTTTTTACTTGTATTCATCTGTAATGTCGGATCCCTTATTTGAAAATTTAAGAGAATAATTTAGATGTAAAAGTTTGGAAAATTAGAAAATAAAAGATGACCCGTAGAAAATTTAAGAGAATAATTTATGTGGCTCAAACTTATGTCTTTAATGATCTCTATAATATATTAGAAACTAAAGATGGTGAAAAATATATGTATAAACTTGCCAAACATAGATATAATAAAAGAAAATATTTAATTCAAGTTAAATGTACCAGAGATGAGAAGAATATTTTTTTTTTGAAGAGGATATTCAACATCGGTGGGTGAGATATTTTGACAAGTTTTTCAATTAAAATTTTAAAATACGATTGATTTTAGTGATTTTAATATCATAAATAATAATTTTTTTTCTTTTCATCGTCATAATAGTAAAACAAAAGTTGAGGAGGCTTTAAAGAAAATAAATGTGGAAAAACAATAATACTTGATAGTATTGCAGTAGAAGTGTGGAAATGCTTAAAAAATTTGAGAATTTTTTGATTTGCTAAATTTTTTAGTATTATTTTAAAAATTAAACAGATGCCCGATGAGTGCAAAAAATGTCAATTGGTTTCTATTTTTTAAGAATAAAGAGATGCACAAGGATATACAAATTATAGAAGAATTACGTTAATGTGTCATACATTAAAATTATGGGAGAGAATAATTGAGCACAAATATTTCTCAAAATCAGTTTGGATTCATGTCCGACAAGTTATTAATGGAAGCTATATATTTATTGAGAGGTTTGATGGAGAAGTACATAAGAGAGTAAGGAGGTACATTGGATTTTTCTAGAAAAGAAAGGTGTTGATATTACTTATATTCAAGTCATTAAAGATACGTATATTGAAACTACTACTTGTGTTCGAACACAAAGAAGGCTGACGAAGTATTTTCCTATTTCAGTTAGATTACATCAGGGATCACCTTTAAACTCATATCTTATGAATGTTTTTATTAGACATTTACAAGAGGATGTACCTTGTTTGTTGATGATATCCTTCTTGTGGGTAAGACTAGAGAAAGTTCAAGAAAAAATTGATTTATGAAAGTCAACTTTGGAATCTTAAGGCTTGAGTAAATCGAAAACTAAATACATGGATTATAGTTTTAGTAATGGCAGATCTAGTGGCGGACTTGTAAAAATTGGTGATGAAGTCATTAAAAGTAGTTAACATTTCAGATCTCTTAGGTTTATTGTTCAAAGTGATGGCGATGGAAATGGTGGCGTTCTTAGTAGAGTTCAGGTTGGATATATGAAGTGGAGGAACACATCAGGCTTATTGTGTGATAGAAAAGTACCGTTCGAACTTAAAAGGAAAATTTTATAAGATCATGGTGAGACCGAAAATATTTTATGGCGCAAAATGCTGGCTTGTAAAAGAGAAGCATAAAATTAAGTTGTGTTGTTGAGACGAGAATGCTTAGGTGGATGAGCGACTTTACATTTAGATACGAAATGCTAAACATATAAATATATATATATA